>JAHHUM010000361.1:0-371368 GCA_036173005.1 Crenichthys baileyi
ATAGAAAAGTTCCCCCCTTTCTAGTAGTAAAAAGTTTGGGGTGTTTTCATCCAGAACAAACCCCCAAAAACACTCCAAAAGGGGAAAGGGGGAAAAAAGGCAAGATAATTTTTTTATGGGGTTCCCAAAATTTTTAAATTTTTTTGACGGACTCACTGGAATGTCTCCCATAGGCCCCCTTTCCCCATCTTGGAACCCGGGATGGGAAACCCCGCTTGGGAAAGGGTTTTTTTTAATCCCAAAACTACCCTTTTTTCAAATTTCTTCTAAAAAGCTTTTGTCTGGTTTTTTGGGCTGGGTGACATGAACTTTTTTTTTTGGTCTGCAAAAAAAACAAACCTGAAATTTGTGAACATGGGGGAAGAGGCTTCCCCAAAGGGTCCCCGAGTGTTTTTCTTTTTCATCATTCCCCAGAAAAAACCCGTGCAGGTAAAGATTTTTGTAAAGGCAACCCGATATCAGATAAAAAAAGTTTTAGTTTTTGGTTTTATTTTCCCGAAATTTTGACAAGGATGTTATATGAAAACTCATATGTGTTCATCTAGTGTTCAAGTGTAAATTCATCTATGTTGTTTTGGGTATATAGGAAAAATGGGGAAAAATTATTCTCCCTACAGCAAAATATAATCTTAGGGCTTTAAAATTGTTTACAAAAAAAAAACAAGGGGTCAAATTAAAGTCTATGATGGTTAAAGGGGGAAAAATAGATTTTTTTTGAATTAAGGGGTTTCTGGGTTTAAATAATAGTTCCCTTTAACCGGTAGGTTGAAAGACGTGCTAAAAAAGTAAGGCCCTGTTGGGGAAAAAATAAAAACAGTGTCTCAAAAATGGAAGTATTTGACAAAATTAACTGCCTGTTTTTGTTTACTTTTAACTTAGAAAAAAAGAAAACAACCCCCAAAAATGAAAAAAAATTCAATCCCCGCAGGGAAAGCAAAAGACATATGAGCCCGAAATTTACACTCAACCCAAAAGGGGGTTTTTAAGGGTTTGGAAAAATGGGGCAATGTAAATTTCCTTAGGATATGTTTTTTAATCTTTTTAAAAATTTTTTTTGGGCATTTTTAATTGTACATTCCCAATTTAAAAATTTGTCCCAAAATTCCCCAAAACCCCTGCCCTAGGGAAACAGTGGGGAACCCATGCCAAACCCCGGGGATCATTTTAGGGCTAAGGGTTTGGGTCAGGGGGCCCCTTTGCCCTGTTTTTTAAAGGATCCAAAAATCATCAGCTCAAAGTGAAGGTCTCCCCGCGGGATCAATTTTTCCCAAACCCGCAAGGCCCGGGGAAAAACCCCAAGAAAAATTTTTTTCAATACTGTAGCACCAAAATAATCAAAATCCAAAGGGTTTTCTCTATTTTGGCAAAAGCTAGAGCAGGCTATGATTTGGGGGCTGACTGCCCGTAAGAAATAAGAACATTATTGGGCTGAACATACCAGCATCAAACATAACAGACATCTGACTAGCTTTCCCCCTCCAAGACCTTATTTTACCAATAATCTTACGCTCATACTGCCTCTATGTACTACAGGTGAGGGAACTACTAAGAATAATTTTACAGAACCTCATTTCAAAAAGTCCGAAGCAACTCTTTAAGAACCTAACAATGTCTTAGGACAATACGAATTTATTCAATGAATCATTGAGAAGGAGGGGAAAGGTTTCCAGATTTTAGTTGTTCATATCAACCCTAGCTCTGTGACTTTTACACATCTTCAAGTCAGTTTTTCATTTTCTGAAAAGATTAAAGTTCTGTAAGTCAGTGAATTATGCAGGATCAACTTTATTAAAAAGGGTCACAGTTGTATTAAAAGTAATTGTAACTGAAAGGTTTATATTGACTTTATCTAACAAGATCCTTTAATTGTTTATATACAGGGGTTGGACAATGAAACTGAAACACCTGGTTTTAGACCACAATAATTTTTTAGTATGGTGTGGGGCCCCTTTTTGGGGCCCAAATACAGCTAAATTCGTGGGGGAAATGACAGATAAAGTCCCCAGTGGTCAGGGGATTTAAGCCCGTCTTCTTGCAGGATAGTGGCCGGTACTACAGATACGGGTGGGGAAAAACTTTTCCCTGACTCGTCCCCCAAAAAACACCCCAAAGGGCTAATAATTTTTAATCGGGTACTTTGCACCCAGGGGAGATGCATTTTACTTTTTGTTTTCAAAACCCCAACTTTTAAACCCGTTTGCTGTGGTATTGGGCATTGTCATTGATAAAACCGGGGACCCCTTTAGGATACAAGTTTGAACCATTTGGGTGACAGGTCCTAGACTGGTCGGAGTCCTTGGCAGGAGGGGGCCCCCTTAGCACAAGTATTGGGCCAAGGGGAAAGCCAGGTTGGGAGCCCCAAAAATCACGATCCACCCCCCTGCTTCACTCTGGGATGCAACAGTCTTGGGTGGTAGTTCTTTGGGGTTCTCCCCCCCGTAACCCCCCCCGATGTGGGGAAAACAGTAAAGGGGGAATCAGAGAACAAACATGTTTACATTTCCAAGCCCAAGATTCGCTCCCTTTCCCCCATTGAAACCGACGTTTGGGATTGGCATGGTGACCAAAGGTTTTGGCTATAGACCCGGGTGTGTATATTGACCCTGTGGACTCCGACGGACAGTTCGGTGGAAAAAAGAGAGTTTAGGTGCACTTTAATTCTGCCCTGATTTGGGGAGCCGTGGTTTATTTTTTTGGTCAAACCGGGTTTTGCACCCGAACATCCCTTTCAGACAGCTTCCTTTTGGTCCACAGTTTAAACCTGTTGGATGTGGTTCGTCCCCTTTGGGGGATGTGACATTACCCCGGAAACCCTGGCTCTTGATACACAAAAGACTTGCTGTCTGGCCCCAGATGCCCAGCAAGACGTGCACCAACAAATTTTTCCCTTTGAACTCTGTATGTCAAACCCTAATGGTGTGTGCATTTCAATATTTTGAGCAAAACTTGCTTTACCCTGCTAATTGAACCTTTTACACTCTGCTCTTACGGTGCAGTGTGAAACAATGAAACTGGCTACCCGGCGGTCCAAATTTACCATGAAACTCCCAACTAAAATACGGGTGTTTCATTTTTCATTTTCCAAAACTCCTGTATTCTAAAAAATATAGAATTAAAAAAATAATATATATAATATTTATTATGTGAATATAATACTTTTATATATAACAATAATAATAATATTACTATATTATTTTACAATATAAGTATAGTAAATTAATTTTGGCGTATTAAATAATTCCTTTGTTTCCCCGTGGTAGGCTACGACACCTGCTGGCATAAATGGATTACCGCATTTGGCAAAAATCAACAGATCTGTTCTGACACTTCCAGTGTGTGTTCTTCTGGCATGTGTCAAGAGACAGGCCACCACGTGGCGCTCCCAGTGTGCATTGCCCTTTTATGAGAAATGTAAGATCCAAAACAGAAAGATCCATAATGCACAAATGGTGAAAACTTGGAACAGTGGTTAACCTTTCCACAAGTAGCCAGCCTACTAAAATAGAATCCAGAGCAACATCTAAAGCACTGCAGGGGTTTCTTGCCTCTCCTCTTTTACAGTTCATTATTCAACAATACGAAAGAGACTGGACAAAAATAGCATCTTCATAGCATCTACAGGATGACCTTAAAAAAAAGGATGGGCCAGAATTCCCCCGACTCTGGAAAGAAGAATTTGAGGCTCAGGTCGGGGGGGTCATCCCCCCTGGTGTGGTGCTGTTTGTGTGGGGGCTTGGCCCACATCATTGCATGGTGGACTCCTGGCTGGTGGCCTTCTGGGATGTCTTGCTGCCCAGGTGACCAGGCTGTGCTTGCACTGGGGGACATTGTCGCAGTGCTGGGTCAGGGCATTCAGGGTCTTCTGCAGGGGTGACTGGTGCCTGTTTAAGGTGCTAAGTGTTGCAAGATTTTTGCCTTTAACACCATTCTAACAACTCTGCATGTCCAGGTGATAAATTTGCAAATACAAATATTGATCACCAGTAATTGCAAACATTTGATGGTATATTTTGCCACTGAGGGTGGCAAAACCAGTTATTAGGTTTAAGTTTAAGCATACAAAAAGAAGGGCTGCAATGCACCAAACATAGTCATTCTGCAGTCCATAAAAACTGCTATAGTTCAGGGCGAAATGTAAGACTGCCGGGCACTTGGTCTTTTTTTGTGTTTTTTGGGTTTAACTAGACTAAAATTTAAAACCCCATTTATGTCAAACAACAAAGGAAAAAAAATGGGGGGCGTTTGCAAAAAACCATCCGGGGGGCAAACTGTTGAAGAAAATTTGGTCAGATATGTGTGGCAGAAAAATTAACACTGTACATCACCCTGAACACCTTATCCCTGTGGTGAACTGCAGTGGTGGCAGCATCATGCTGTGGGCATGGTTTTCTGCTGCAGGGATAGGAAACTTTTTAGAGGCTGAAAAAGACTTAAGACTGGGGCAGTAATTAACCTTGCAGCAAGACACAGACCCGGTAGGCAATCCCAGTGCACGAGGGTTGGTGTCTTGTATGTTTTAGATGTTTTTCTGCACTAAAAATGTCGAATCAAATAGTGATTTGCTCAGTCTCACCCAAGTTCTACAGAGCTTGCAAAAAAACCAAATTTGATTTTGGTATGTTTTAAAAAAAACATAAAATACAGGGGGATCAGCCCCTGATCATTGGAGTTGTCCTTCCATGCCATAAACATACAGCCAGAGCTACTATGGAATTGTTAAGATCCAAGTTCTTCTTTGTTTTGATGGCCCCCGTAAGTTCGACCTAAACCCAAATGGGAATCCCTGGGAAGGGTTTAAAAAATTGGGGGAAAAAACCATCAAATTGGGGTGAGCTTTTAAAAAAATTTAACGAAGATGGCAAAACGTTGTCTTGCATGTGCTGGGATAGTAGAAACAGACCTCAAAAGACTGACAGAAAGAAATGCAGTGAAAGTATTAACTCAGTGGCCTGTAAAGATTGTGAAAACCATGTGTCATTTTCCTTCAACTTCATAATCACACAATACTCTGTGGTCCTATGTCACATAAAATCCCAATAATATACACCAGAGTTTGTGGTTGCAATATGAAAAGGCTAATAAGTATGAATCTTATTGGAAGGCACTGTAGCTAGTGTGAGAGTAGCTGAAGTCTGTCTGTGGTTTGCTTTCTAAACAGAGAGATCGTCCGCTCTTGTTCGGCTGCTTGTTCCACTTGTTTTGCTGAATCTTCGTTTGTCCTTCAGCAGCATCCCATCTGGGCCATCGTTCTGGATCTGAAGGCACATCATGTTTCTGCTCTCAGGACTGTAGCAGTTAGTGTCTAAACTCAGGTACACTCCATCTTGAAACTGGTCATTTCTACAGCTCTCCCATTTGGTTGAATAGCAGTTCATCTGGAGAAAGTTTGCATCTTCTACTGCAGCAGCTATGTTGTTCTTCTCTGTCACCATGTTCTCTGAATTTTGTTGGGAGGCCAGGCGGTTGTTGGGGAAGGGGAGCGGTAGGAAGTGCGAGGAGCCAGTCACACACTGATTGAAATCTGGAGGTGGGGTTAATGGTTGAGGTGGAGACATGGAGATCTGTCGGACCATGGAGGTGTTGGGAGGAGTGACGGTCTTTGCGGGAAAGAAATGTTTCCTGCAATGAAGATTTTAAAAGAGTTAATTTACACAAATAAAAATTTCCTTCCTGTTTAGATTAACTGTTGATCACAAACCTGAACCTGCAAAGCATCAGACGGTTTTAATCTTAAACTATCCTGGGGCAATGTGTGACCTCGAACAGTCCTCAAATAGTTCTGGGTTTGAGTCTACTTGTGTCACAATTTAAACCCTAAAAAATGTGAGTATTGTTTTGCCATTTTCATTGTATTAACTTGAGATAACATCTGCTTGAGCTTGTTTGTTGAAATTATAGTTTAATGGTCTCACTGTCTTAATAACCAATAAATATCAGCTTGTTTCAAAAGCACTTATATTATGCAGTTAGGTTATTAAAGAGACTTTAAACTAGTTTTGCCCTGATAAAGAATTTATTAAAACGAATAAAGTTTGTTTCCTTTTTTTTTGAGATGTCAAAACTCAAGTTATTGAGATGAAGGGTAAATATATTCATATTACTGCTACATATCATATCCAAGTGTCATCAAATTGAATGTAATACAACAAGTATTCATTTTGCACTTGTCACCTGAGGGAAAGAAATTTGTACTTTTTGATTCATTCTGGAAAAAGGAACACAGAAAAGAATCCAGAACCACAAACATTTTTGTTCTCAGTTTTGTTTTCCAACCAGTCAAACTTGAACGAACTTTTTTAAAAATTTTAAATTTTATCATCCTTTGTCAGTGTCATTTGAAACGGATTTTGTTGAAGCTGCTATCAGTTTTACAAAACTAAAATAATTAAAGTAAATCCTGCATGGTTTAAAGCATGTTTTATACTTTTCTGCCTAGTTCAGGGCAGCAGAAATAAGAATCCTGAGACAAAAATCTCTTCTAACAGTGCTTTTTACCTTTGCAGCAGTTATGCTAGACGGTTATTGTACATAATTGCTCTCACCAACTCCTAAGAGAAATGCTTTTGTTTTTATGTTTCAAATGATCATCTCTTCTTCGTTACATAATTTTGTCTGCCTGCTAATTGTTTGTTGTCCTTTTTCTTTAGGCAACATAAGGTGGTTTGTAGTTCTGTTTTATAGAAAAAGCTACTTGACATCACACAACAAACACAACATTATGACAGGTCTACAACAGAACCTAAAGAGTGACTTTGTGCAAAGAATGGGAAAAATTACTTTTAAATGAAAATGCGCTTCATGTTATAGGTTTCCATTGCCAAGTAGCTCCATCTAAGCATGGTGTTGAATACAGTAGGATGCACCACCACTGGGCTCTAAAGATGTGCAGACATTTACTCTGGAGTGATGAATCATATAGAGTGAGACAGAGAATCATACTTCTGTCTCCCAATCCTGTGGACGAGTTTAGCAACTGGAAGGAGAACAGCACTTTCCTGGCTGCAATGTGTCAAGTGAAAAGTTTGGTGCTAAAAACATTATGATGCAGAGCTGTTCTTCGGGCAGCTGGGCTCAGCTCCTTACTTCCACTGAAAGGTACTCTTGATGCTGTATTAAATTAAGACATTCTGAACAATTTTATGCTCTCAACTTTGTGGAAACAGATAAGGGATAGCCAGTTCCCGTTCCAACATGATTACAGACCAGTAGACAAAGCAAAGTCCGTAAAGACATGGATGAGGGAGTTAGAAGAACTTGTAGAAGAACTTGTAGAAGAACTTGATGGACTGCACAAAGTCCTAATTTTAAACTGAAAGAACACCTTTGGGATGAATATGGGACAAATACTGGCAGGCCATGTCATCCTACATCAGTGTCTGACCTCACAAATGCACTTCTGGAACAATGCATGCTCTGTATGAGGGATTGCTGCAAAGTCAACGCCAGTGACTGTCCACTGTCTCTACATGTTCATCCGGGAGGAGTGAATGCTGCAAGTCACTGACTCGATGCAATCTGCTGGGTTTCCTTAGATAGAAAAACTTTTTATCCAATTTGAATAAATAACAAAATCTGGCTGCACTATTCAATGATTAAGATTAATTGGAATGTAAGTACCTGACTTTTGTGAAGTGCCTTGAGACGACATGTGTTGTGAATTGGCGCTATATAAATAAACTGAATTGAATTGAATTGAATTGTTAACATATTCCCATAAATGTCTCCCTAAATATTATAAAGATATCACTGTATGAGTTAAGCTGCTATAGCTTCAATTGATGGGTTGACATCTTATCAAACCCTAATTAGTTGAACTTGACTCCATTGTTTTAAATCCAACTGGAATTGGAATAATTGACTGACTGTATGATTGGATCGAATCGACTATGTATTTCAATATATAATATAAATGAAATATTTTTTATAAAATGCCTTGAGACATTGTTGTAAAATGTCACTATATAAGTAAACTGAATTGAAACTTTATTGAACTGGATTAAGAATAGAAAACTCAAATTCATTTGTATAAGTAGGCAGAAGGGCAAATATAGTGTGATTTAGATTTTCTCTTCTGGGTTTAAACCAGTGTCTACACTGCAACCTGTCTGAAGGTGTTAAGCTAAAATTTGTCTCAGGAGTCCACAACAGAATCCAGGCTCCTACCTGCAGCAGTGTCTCCATGCCAGGTGATAGAGCTCGAGCATGCTGAGCACCAGAGACACGGCTGACACAGCCAACATGAACACTATGAAGACGTTTTTCTCTGTGGGTCTGGAGACGTAACAGTTGACTGGATGTGGACATGGCCATGCCTGAGGGAAAAGGTGAAAGCAAAAAAAAACACAAATTTCAAAGTAATCACTTCATAATATGACATTTATAGATTATCTAATATGACATTTAGAAGAATTTCTGTTTTTACCTTGCAGACATACAGAGGTTGGAGGAAGATTCCATAGAGAAAGTATTGCAGACACAAAAACAATACCTAGATAAAAGAAAACAGAGTTAAACTTTGTTTACAGTAAAATAAAAGATTTAAAAAGATTTTATTCGAAAGGAAACTTTTGTTGTACTCTGGCTGCTATTTAAAAAAATCTCCTATTTAGTCCTTGTTTTGGCCTTTTTTCTGACAGTCATGTAAAAAAGCTCCTAAACACAGTGAATGAAACCATGTTGTTGGTCTGGAGCTTAGGACCACTGATCCAGCAGCATGGTCCTGTGTTACCCCTTATTCACAATGCTCTCTGTCGCAAATAGAAGCCATTTTAGTGAATGTTGTAATTCACACTAGCTCCATGGCGCTGCAGCACGACAGAGAGCCCTCCTCCATCGTCCGTCAGTGATACGGATCGAGTCTATTTTTGATAGATGACAGAGCAGACACAGAGTCAGTGTGGACTCGGGGTTACTGCAGGTCATATTTTGACAGTTTAGGCTGTCAGCCAACAAACTGTTTCACACTTAAATTAAATCTGCATTTCAATTTCAGAAAATGTGCACAAACAAATGTTTCTAACATGCATTGCTCAAAACAAAGGAACACATTGAAAACACATCAGATTTCATTTGGGAAAAAAAGTTTGCTGAAATGTCCTTTCATTATATTTTTTACTTTTAGCCTCTCTCTGTTATGGAGCATGAATGATTTGGAAATAGTAGCCTTTTGGAAGCCCTTGACACAAGGAAGGTATATTTAGAAATCAGAAATTACAGTGAGAGGCTGCTGTTACAGTTGATATCTGCTAACAGCAATAATCCCTCATAAGAGTTGTTAAAAACTGTCACCATCATACGTTTGTGGCTTCATTTAACTAAAAGGAAACTACAGTTTTATTAAATGTTTGGAGTTACTTCTTTCAGTCCCTCATCTACACACAGTTACGTTTTAATAATAAACACAGGAAAGCTTGCTATGGAGGGAATTTCTCACTGGATTTAGGAGCTTTTCTGACAATTTTACAAACTCTTCGGAATTTTTTTGAATTACGTATGACAATAGAGAGACAAGGCGCTTTAGTCACTGAGGCATGGTAGACTATTGCTTCTCAAAGATGCTTTATTTCTTCCTAACCATCCACATCATTTTTTTCCGGTACACAATGTATAATAAGCAGTCATGATCAGGTGGACAGAAAATGAATAAAATAGCCAACATCCAAAGAAAAACTGGAGAACAATTGACCAAGGCTTCTTTAAAATGTTATAAGGATGGCTGTTTTTTACTCAAAGATAATGTGGGGTGGTTTAAAATGTCTAATAGGCTAAAAGTGTTATTAGTAATACTTACCTCCATGATGGTACGGATTAGAATACTCAGCACGTATGTCTTTAACAGCGCCCCCCTCAGCCGAACTCGACCTGCCAATGGACCTTCATCTTTACCCTTTCCTTTGTCCTTCTCCGCATTCCGTCCATGTTTATCCCCTCCACCTCCTCCTTCTTCACCTCCTCCTTGGTCTTCCTCTTTTCCTCCTCCGCCTCCTTCCTCCTCCTCCCTGGTCCTCCTCTTCTCCTCCATGCGAACCGTGTGCATGGCATGACCCATGTAGATTAGACTTGGAGTGGACACAAACACAATTTGGAGCACCTAAGAGGCAGCCGCAAGATTTACAGTCTGAATCAAGGTTGCTGAAACCCAAACTTAGATAAAAATAAATACATCAAACAGGGATGTGATCTCCCAGCAGAGTAAAGCTGTTATTTTCATCAGTTCAAGACATTCACAGACTAGTCCTTTTAAACTGTCCTACAAATAAAGTTTCAAGCGCCTGCTTGCACCTGTAACATTGATAAGGACTTCATTCAAATGATGTTACACATTAAACCCAAAGAATACTGTTCTTACATAGTGGTTCTTTAAATTCACTGCCAGCAAGTCCTGTGAACTTTATATTTTCTTCAATCTGAAATTAACTCAGCTGGATTCACCCTTGTGGAAGGTGTCTACTTCTCCCTAACCAATCTCGTGTCTTCACCAGAACTGGTCATACTCTTAGGTCCATAATAACCCCTTTCAGAGCCTGTTTTGTCACATGTTCATGATGTCTCTATCACATCTAGAGGTTCAATTTTTTTCCCAATTCTTCATTGCGAAATGGCCAGGGCTGAGTCAGATGACACGCAGAGTATCTGTGAACAGCACTTTATAAGTATTCCACCAATTCTCAATTAGACGAAATCTTGGCTTTGACTGTACCATTCTAACCAATTAATATGATCTAAACCGTTGCACTTCATCTGACCCGAGCACCTCCTTTTACACACTTGTGTTCCCTACATGGCTTGTAGCAGACTACAAATGGGATTTCTTGGGGCTTTTCACCAACAATGACTTTCTTCAAGCCACTTTTCCATAAAGAAAGCATGACTAGTAGTTTTTCCCTCAACAGATTCTGACACATGAACTGTAGAACTCTGCAGCTCCTCCAGAGTTACCATCTTGGCTGTTTCTACAGTTAAATCTCCCCTTGCATGGGCAGTCAATTTAGAATAGTAATGTGTTGGTAGGTTTGCAGTTGTGTCTCGTCATTCTCTTCTCAGATGGTGGATTGAACAGTGCTCCATGAGGTGTTCAAAGTTTAGCATAAAGTTTTATAACCTTCCTCTGCTTTAAACATTTCCACATCTTTCTCCCTGATCTGTCTGCTACATTCCTTAGTCTTCATGATGCTGTTGGTTCACTAATGTTCTCTGAAAAACCCCTGAGGCTGTCACAGAACAGCTAGATTTCCACACGGGTGTATTCTGTTTACTAAAAAGTGACTTGTAAGGGTAACTGGTTGGATTGGAATTTTACTTAAGGATATTAGAGTGAAGGGGACTGAACACAAGCACTCCATTCTTTTCAGGTTTTTATTTTTAAAGATTTTCAGCATTTTTCTCATTTTAACATTTTTACTTTGCAAAACACAGATATTTTAGCTTATTGTACAAATATCACACCATTCACTTTTGACCAAGCTGTTGAAAAGGTTCTATTCATGACGATATTTTCATTTTAAACAATCTTTATTTCCACCAACTGATAAACTATTTATTTAGCTGCACTACATGTCTAAGTAATGCTCTTTAAAGGTATTCTTCCTCTATTTTAAAACTCAAGCTGTTGCTGTATGTGATATCCGTAGTTCAGTGTTATCTTCATTTTGAAACAGGCTTCTCTCTTAAATGTAAACTAAAAGGTTTGAAAGAATAATAGATTCCGTTTAGCCCTGGGAACGATAAAATGCCACAAACACACGTGTTGGACACTCTTCCACGGTTAGCTTCTGAGGACATCTCGATAGGGTGATATCTGTGAACCCTCAGTGATGAGTCAGAAAAATGCAAAGAATGAGAGACAATGACAGTCTGACACTAAGAGTGACACAGAACCAGACAAGCCTGATTCTTTTTTAAACTTCTGTTGCATTTTTATTCACCATATTAGTCTTTAAAAGTCCAGCAAGCTTCCTTTGGTTTTTTCCATCATGCAAAAGAGACCAGAAACCAGCTTGTCCAGCAAGATCACTGATTCAGCTTTTAGTTCCAAAGAGAGGAACAGCTGAAGATCTACCACCTGAAAGATGGAAACAGACAGTGCCTTGCTGGAGAGACAAGCTTGAGGCTCGTTCAAACAAATGTTGCAGAGAGATCCCCCATCCACTGAGCTGATGAACAGGACATCCAGACCCGCAGGCAAGGGATCCAATTAAGTTCACTGAGAGGTGACACAACAACATTCAACAGTCTCATCAATTTATTTATTGAATGAACCTCTCAGAACCTGAGAGACCTTGAGGCCTTCCTCTATTTATATTCCTCTTTCCTTTCTAAGCTTTCCTCAAAGTTAGGACATGTATTTCCAATCTAAGCAATATGTGAATAAACTCTGACTGTTCAATCCAAAATCCATATCATATCAAAATCCAATATTCTTATTTAATCCATATTTAATTTATCTTTCAATAGTTAGATTTCACGTTCATTTATGTTTCTTTACTAAATATATCATTAATATATATTAGTGAGATTACTAGTAAGAACATTTGTTCTGTTAGTTATTAGATCCAAAATGATCATTCAGTTTCAATTGAAGTGTTAATATTGTGATTCTGAAAATAAATGAATGTTATAATTTATTTTTCTCATCTCTTTCTTACAATCCGTTTACAGAGGTCTATCCCCTGTATAATACTTTTTCAGCAGATATCCTCCAAATTAGTATAAAGTATTTTGTTGGAAAAAGAGATAAAACATGCTGTTACTAACAAACAATTAACTACTATTAACCTATTTTTGGATCAACAAAAAAAGTTCTCAAACTAAAACAATTAATTAAAAAAGATTTATTTTGCAAAAAAACGAGAACTTAATTTAGGTTTTGATTTTTTGATTAAAATCATCTTAAAATGTTTTACATCCTAACACCTAGGGACTGTTTTCTTTGATTAAGGATATGAAAGAACACAGACTGCCAACATTGGATTGAACTGCATATGTGGAAGCAAATACAAGAAGTTATCCAAAGTCTTCTCTCCCGCATCAGGGTGTTCCTTTACAGTCTTATTTTATTGACAGATTTGAAATATAAAAGAGTGGAAGAGGCTACCCCAAGGGGTACTGGTACCCTAATTTAAGAGGTTTGTAGTTGTAATAGAACAAAAAGTGAAAATATGCACATTTTAGTGGTCCATTTGACTAGTTAAAACGTTAAGATCAATTTTTCAAAAGATTATTGATTTCTGATCCAGCAAATAATATTTCCTTAATAACTAGTTAATTAAGATAAGGATGGCAAATTAAACATCGTGAAGAATTAATGATCCAAAAAAGGTTGATTTCAAATTCAGTAATAATTCTTTAAAAAATGATTTTATGAAAGTAATGTTATATCTACTCTTCTGATTTTGCATTTTGACTGGTTGTTTGAAGACATACATATATTAATTAGTTGTAAAACTAATTTAACCTCATTTCCAAGTTCTACAAGATAAACCTTGGTTCTTAAATATAAATATCCACGTTGAACTGTCAAATCATTGCATTAATTAAATTTTTTCCCTCTTTCCTTTGTTGTACATAGTGCATTAAATAATAAATTCTTATTTTTAAAGAGAATTGTTGTGAATTTATTCCATATGTGTGCAGTTTGCTGTTCAATAAAGCCAGTGCTCGAATCACTCTTTCATCTATTGTCCTAATACCACCACCAAATTGGACGGGTATTCCCAGGACAATACTTGATTGACTGAAAAGTTATTTAATAAATATTAAATAGTATAAGCATCCTGATGGCACAACATTTTCTTTAATCAGAAATTAACTCCTTCTCCCTAAGCAATCTCAGTGTCTTCACCGGAATTAGTCATACTCTTTGGTCCATCATAACGCTTTTCAGAGCCTGTTTTGTCACATTTTTATGAATGGCAAAGGAAAACAGGAATATTTCTGCCTGTTTCTGTATTTGTCTTTCAGTATCCATTCAGGGCCTGTTAATAGCATTCTTACCCTTTTGAACCATTTCACCTTTTGTCAAGCTAGAACCACAAACCTTCATGTATTTTATTGAGATTCTATTTTTTAAAGATCATATTTTTCAGGACACTGTGGATGAATGGAGGTTATATTGTGAAGTTATGGGATCAAACACAGGGGATTTAAATTTGATTTTGGGTGTTTTTTTCTAGCTTTAGAGACAGATTGAACATAAGCACTTAGAGAAAATATTAAAGATAATTTGTGTTCAATTTCAGATTAGCTTCTGATTATGAATCACAGTGTGTAACTAGTAGTGCACAGACCAACACATTCAAACAACCTACAGCGTACTAATTAACTGATTTATCACTGCAAATGTGATGTGTTCAGGTTATTACCCAGTATCTTATGTGTGCTATAGGAAACGCTCGGTCATAACAGACGTTCTCACAGCCGGGCTGTTCTGTGTCACAGTCAAAATCTTCCTGTTCATCACCCCACGATGACTCGGCAGCCGTCCCAAGCACCAGGATGCGGAAGATAAACAGGATGGTCAGCCACACCTAAAGGGCAAGAGTCAACAGAACGCATATTAAACCATCGGAAGCCAAAACAACATGTAAAAAAAAAAAAAAAAGAAATGTTAATTACAGTCTTTGTCAGTAGTATGTGATGTGTTGCTTTGACTGAATGATATCGCAAGTTAGCCGTAACTTTGATGTTCTTTAAAGAACATCATAGAAAGGCATTTTTCCAGGCAAACTAGTGTTTGTACTGTAACACAGCCATGTGCTACAGGAAGTTAGAAAAGTAGCAGTTTAAGAGTCCTATCAACCAAAAAGTATTGGAATTGTTTATCATCTGCTGACGGATTTTTGCTGATGTTGTGGTACTTGACCACATATTCAAATTGTTGGACTTCTCTTGTACTTGTTGGACTTGTGATTTTTTTTTCTCAAGACCAGTCAAAACCACAGTTGCAAAAATTTTTTTAACTGCAATTTAGTGTGAAAGTTCTGGTCACATTCAAACGCAACCAATAAAGTTGTTTTACTTTGAAAAGTTTAACGCTGCCACCTTTGCCCCAGTGTGTCAGGGATGAGAAAATGAGAGGGTCAAAAAAACAAGAGGGAGACACATTTTCCGGTGGCAATCTATGCAAATTTCTTTTTGTGTAAAACACACAGAAAGAACATTAAGTGAGTTACAACCTCCACCTGCAGGTAATGCTAACTCAGTCTACGGTTAGCTGGATGTATGCACTTTTTAATGTTGTTTGTTTAACTTTTTTGAAAAAGTGGCATGTCTGCTTCCAAGTTTGCCACAACCTAAATTTTGTGCACCTAAATGACACAACCAGTTAGTCTGTAGCCCTGTTATAGGTTAGCTTGCTAATAAGCTGCCACAGGCAGATTTTCTTAAGACATCTGCAGAAGCAACTACATAATTCTGATTACTGTAATAGTCTTACATTGGTTTGGTCTTGATCTCGTCTGTGTCACAGTCTTGGTGTTGGTATTGTCTGGTCTTGGTCTTTTCTTGTTTTCGGATTTGGTTGCCTTGACTACAACGCCACTTTTTGCCCTGGGACACCTATGGCAAATATTTATTCTCCTGAGTGTATTCAGCAGTTTTCTCATGTTCTTATATGCTTGTAAAACTAAGTTGAACTCATGTGACATGTATGTGGTGTGTTTTGTGCTTGTTTGTCATACTTTGCCAACAGAGGTGGAGTGTTCCTGTACTTCCTCCAGGAAGTTACCCAAAAGGCTCCAGTCTGCCATGACTGACTGAAGCTGGTCCTGGACTTTTTATTTCACCCCGCTGGTAATCTCTGAGCTCTCTTTGACCTGCAGATACAAGATGCTGCTCAGTGAGAAAGGACAAATAACAGGTTTAAAGTTGACCTATTATACTTCCTCTTAAAAATTTGGGATAGGTCTATAGGCTACACAAAACATGTTAATCACATTTTTTGCACAAAATCATTTTCAGATAATGAGATTTCACCCCCCCAGTTTCCCCTTTTTTGAGCTCCTTTCAGAATGAGCTGTTTAAGAGCGTTTGATGCAAATTAGCTGTATCTGCATTTCGTACAAATGAAAACGAAACTGTTGGTGCGGACTCAAAGCGGACGTTCGCCGGACATGTCCACGCAAAGCTCAATTTTTATGACCGCGTACATGGTGCCACACAATTACCTGCTCCACGGGAAAAAGTCTCCACATCAAACTGTTTTATATGTGACACACTGCTCCAAGCATAAAAATACAGAGGGTAAAAAACTGAAAAAATAAATATGAAGTAAAACTGATTTGTTAGAAGATCTGATATCATCACCTGCAGCTTTTACAAATTATCTTAGGATTAAAATGTGAAGAAGGCACTGAAAAGCACAGATTGTACTCACTATGTTGTGTTGTGTGTGTATATGTTTGTGTTCTTCTATTATCTTGACCTCATTGACTCCATCTCCACCCTGGCCCTGACCCCATTTATATAAATGTCTGTGCCCGTGTCTTAGTTTAGCCTCATTCCCAGTTCCCACACTCCCTCTTCATCTGCCTCTGGGGACGGAAAACTGGAAGCCGGCTCCCAACATGTACACACGCAAACACACACACACACACACACACACACACACATACACACATATACACACACACTCTTGTCTTACTATATATTGTGAGGACCTTGTATTGGCTCTCACTGACATCTATTCATTCATTTTCAACCCTTTCTATGGCCTAGCCCTGACCCTACCCCTAAACCTCACCATTACCAGTACATACCTAACCTTAAGCCTAACCTTAACCCAATTTATACCTTAGTCCCAAACCTAACCCCTGGCAAAATAACAAGTGAGGACCGTGAAAATAACTTCTCTTTACAACAAACGGTCCTCACCTTGACGGTGAAATACGAAAAATGGTCCACACTCAGCTGCAAAAACAGGAGCACACTCTCACACACACAGAAAATGTCCTTCATTCTGTCACTGCACTCTTGTGCTCTTTGTATTCTGCAAATGGACCTGCATGCTTTTCTTCTTTCTAAACAAACTTTGGTGTATATACAGTACGTATACATATATATGTGTATATATATATATATATATATATATATATACATATACACTCACCGGCCACTTTATTAGGTACACCTTGCTAGTACCGGGTTGGACCCCTTTTGCCTCAGGGAAAAACTCCTCTGGGAGTTTGGTCCATATTGACATGATAGCATCACACAGATGCTGCAGATTTGTCGGCTGCACATCCATGATGCGAATCTCCCACTACACCACATCCCAAAGGTGCTCTATTGGATTGAGATCTGGTGACTGTGGAGGCCATTTGAGTACAGTGAACTCATCGTCATGTTCAAGAAACTAGTCTGAAATGATTCGTGCTTTATGACATGGAGCGTTATCCTGCTGGAAGCAACCATCAAAAGATGGGTACACTGTGGTCATAAAGGGATGGACATGGTCACTAACAATACTCAGGTAGGCTGTAGCTTTGACACGATGCTCAATTGGTACTAAGGGGCCCAAGGTGTGCCAAGAAAATATCCCCCACACCATTACACCACCACCACCAGCCTGAAACGTTGATACAAGGCAGGATGGATCCATGCTATCATGTTGTTGACGCCAAATTCTGACCCTACCATCTGAATGTCGCAGCAGAAATCGAGACTCATCAGACCAGGCAAGGTTTTTCCAATCTTCTATTGTGCAATTTTGGTGAGCCTGTTCGAATTGTAGCCTCAGTTTCCTGTTCTTAGCTGACAGGAGTGGCACCCGATGTGGTCTTTTGCTGCTGTAGCCCATCCGGCTCAAGGTTCTCAAATAACCACAACCAAGGCTGCATGCCTTGGTTGTGGTTATTTGAGTTACTGTTGCCCTTCTATCAGCTCGAACCAGTCTGGCCATTCTCCCCTGACCTCTGGCATCAACAAGGCATTTGCGCCCACAGAACTCCCGCTCACTGGATATTTTCTCTTTTTTGGACCCTTCTCTGTAAACCCTAGAGATGGTAGTGCGTGGAAATCCCAGTAGATCAGCAGTTTCTGAAATACTCAGACCAGCCCATCTGGCACCAACAACCATGCCACTTTCAGAGTCACTTAAATCACCTTTCTTCCCCGTTCTGATGCTCGGTTTGACCTGCAGCAGATCGTCTTGACCATGTATACATGCCTAAATGTATTGAGTTGCTGCCATGTGATTGGCTGATTAGAAATGTGGGTTAATGAGCAGTGGGCAGGTGTACCTAATAAAGTGGCCAGTGAGTGTATATACATGCATATATATGTTTTAGATACAGTTTCTCACTTAATGGGTCTCTTTACAATGTAGATTCTCAACAAAGGCAACAAAACTGTGAATGAACACATATAGTAAACAAAAAGTGTGAAATAACTCTAAACTTTTTTGATTTTAGGTTCTTCAAAATAGTCCCCTTTGTTTTGTTTCTGCTTTCCTCTTGGCTTCTCTCCTAGCTTCATGAGGTGGTCACCTAAAAGGGTTTCCCAAAGAGTTTGAAAAACTTCGCGGGAGGTTCATTGAAGAGGGCCAAAAGGTTTAATTTTTCAGTCATCACAGCAAGGACGGCTTTTTTAAAGGGAATTACCAGTAAATATACAGGGTTTTGGACTTAAACTAAAACAAATGTCATTTTGGGTGGGGGGTTTCATGGCTAAATTGGCAACCGGGTAGCCACCTTTTTGATTGCACATTGACTAGTAAGAGCAGAGTGTAAGGTTCAATTACGGGGGAAAGAGCACATTTTTTTGCTCAAAATTATGGGTGACATCCAGATTTTCAAAAAAACAAATTGGGGGCGCAAGCCCTTGCTGGCCGCATGGGCCAAGACAGCAAGTCTTTGTGATGTATAAAGACTACGGTACCCCGGGGAAAAGTAGCATCCACCAAGAAGGACGAACCATTTCCCGGATTAACTGTGGCGCAAGAGGAAGCTGTCGAAAGGGATGTTTTGGGTGCTAACCCGGTTTTATCCCAAAAAAAATAAAACCCGGGTGCCCAAATACGGCAAGAATTAAATGGCACTCACTCTTGTTTCCCCCAGAGTCCTCGGGGCTCCACGGGTCAATATACCGGGCCCGGCTCTAAGCCAAAAATTTGGGGCACTAATGCCAATGCCCAAAAGTCGGTTTCAATGGGCAAAGGGGCGAATCTTGGGCTGTGGCATGGAACCATTATTTTTTCTCTGATGAGTCCACCCTTTTTGTTTCCCCAATCCGGAGATTACGGTGTGGAAAAGCCCCAAAGAAGCGTACCACCCAGACTTTCATCCCAGATGAAGCATGGGGGGGGGGGGGTCAGTGATGGTTTGGGCTGCCATATCCTGGCATTCCCCTTTGGGCCCAATACTTGTGCTAGATGGGGCGTCACTGCCAAAGGACTACCGAACCATTCTTGAGGACCAGGTGCCCCAAATTTTTTAAAAAAATTGTATCCTGAAGGCAGTGCCGTGTATCAGGATGACAATGCACCAATACACACGCAAGATGTGAAAGATTGGTTTGATGAACATGAAAGTGAAGTTGAACATCTCCCATGGCCTGCACCAAATCACCCCGATCTAAATATTATTGAGCCATTTTGGGTGTTTTGGAGGAGCGAGTCAGGAAACGTTTTCCTCCACCAGTATCACATAGTGACCTGGCCACTATCCTGCAAGAAGAATGGCTTAAAATCACTGTGACCACTGTGCAGGACTTGTATATGTCATTCCCAAGATGAATTGACGCTGTATTGGCCGCAAAAGGAGGCCCTACACCATACTACTAAATTATTGTGGTATAAAACCAGGTGTTTCAGTTTCATTGTCCTACCCCTGTATATACGAGATTCAATATAAAATGAATCCATAAATCCGTCCATCTTCAACTTTCTAAATCTAGGATTTTCAGGAATAAAGAAAGGTGAATTTTCATTTGTAAACGTTGAATTATTTGTCTATATAAGGAAGGTCATGGAGGAAAACAAAAATTTTTGGTTATCTTGATCTCCAATGTTCCATTTGCGTTTATTTATTTATTTGTTTATTTACATGTATTCAGCTTTGTTTAACTAGGTATGTGATGGTGCATAAAATCTTTAAAGCCTTTGATTTGATCTTAATTTGATTATAACTGACCCTAATAAAGTGTTTTTTTAAGAAAAATAGAAATGAAGACACAAAAATAGAAGACATCACAAATATTTGTAAGGAGATTATTGTGCGGACGGAGGAAACTTTCTCTACTGGCTGAATTTGTTCTGTGAGAGAATTACATCACAAATTGTTTCAGCAGACTTGCCCGTTTACTTTTAAACTGTAATTACCATTTTTGAAGCAGCACAGTGGAAGAAAGTCAGTGACATCAACTGACTTTCTTCAACCAGATAACGTGTCTCTTTCTGAATGGACTCTTTTCATTAATGATTTTTATTAGATTTTTTTTTGTAATTTACAGTTTAGTTACAGAGACTTTACTGGACAAAAAGTTGTAACCCCAGAAAAAAAACAAGTAGATAACATTTAACTTGGAATTTACAGCAGAAAACAAGTCAAAACCATGTCTGAAAGAAGAATCAAAACCACACATTTCTGACCGCTTCTTAATCAAAAATCCCCATTAAATGCCCTTTCTTTCCTGTTTTTGAGAAACCATAAGAGCTTTGAACAGATTGTGTGTTTGTGTATGTGTGTGTTCATGTCTTTTGAAAGTGCTCCCAGCATCATTAATAACAATATTACTTCCCAGTTTAGACTTTTGCCTGACCTTTGTTTGCCAACATATGTGTGTGTGTTCATTACCAGCAATTGGTATTGTTCTGCATCCTGTCCACATAGCGCACAGACACACACACAAACACACACACACACACACACACACACACACACACACTTAGGACCTCTCCTTCCTCTGCTCATACACAATAAAAAGGAAAAATCCCTGACATATCTTCAAACTGACAACTTATTATAATTTAAACAACAAATAACTTACCAATATCTACAGCGATATCCAATAAATAAAAATATAGGTTCTGATGAGGTTCTCTTATCAGACTAAAAGCACCTTTTAAGTAGGTATTAAACATACTTCCCATTAGGCCCACATTTCTGTATTAAAAATGTTTTTTATTGGTCTGATGTGATATGCTAAACTTATATTTCATGTAAGAAAACCATCATAATTACCAGAAATAAAAGCTTAAAAACATTGGTCTCTGTGTAATTAATCTATATAATCTGTTTCACTTTGTGAATTGAGTTACTGAAATAAATGAACTTTTTAATAATATTCTAATTTATTGAACATGACTGTATACAATATATTCTAAGTTAAAAGTAGTCTTATTAAAGCTGTGAAGGTAATTGATTTCATTTCACTCCAAATGTTGACTCAACAAATGGGTTGAGGGCATTTTTTTTTCAAATGGATACATTTGACAGACTACAAACTGTTAAATATTTGGTGAAGGCATTTTACCTGATTCAAAATGCAGACGTCAGCAGTCTGAGGCAAACTTACAAAAGGTTTAGTGAACTTAAAGCGATGGCTGCCTCTTTCCTCTGCAGGTGTAGAGATCCCCTACTTCACAGCTGATCTGGAGGGATTTGAGGAAGACAGTTTGTATCTTCTCTACAGTTTGTCTCAGCACCAGGCTAATAACTTCAATCTCAGCTAAAACTAACGGAGACTAACACAAAGACGGATGAATGAAGAGAATTGAGTAAACAGAGTCAAACCAGCTGCTGATTGTATCCAGAGAACTGGAGTGAACTAAAATGTGAGTGTGACTGTGATTTATACCCGCCTCTGCCCCCTCCTTTCCTCTCTGCTTCGCTTTCTTATCCACATCTCCAAAGGAAGTGGGCCTGGTGCCTCGCTGCCTGCTATTCAAAATGAATGTATGTGTTCATTTGTTGCTTCTGACATCTGAAGGAAGCCGCATATTGTGCGCGGAAACAATAGCAGAAAGTCTCCATCCTGCATTCCTTCATATGTTCTTCTCTATATGTTGCTGGTTGCTGGTTTAAATGACTGCTGCTGACAGTTTTTATTAACCATCCAAGTTCAACACCAAATGTGAAGGTGCAAAATTTAACAAGCATCATTAATGGTACTGTAAAGTTCTTTCAAAATAGTTTTTTTTTAAAGGACTTACTGGGGTTTAAATGAAGTTTCAAATCGCCATGAGCAACTTTAATGTATCAGATCCTTAACACGTTGCTGCCACCTTTAGTTATAGGCTACAGGATACTGAGCAGAAGAATGATATCCCATCTTTTTGAATTGACTGGATTGAATGCTGAACTTACCTGTCTTGGTGAGAGGATGATGTCACCTAGAAAGGGCTTATTGGGAGACTAGGCATATCAGTCCACGTGACCAGGGCACTTTGGGTCTCCTGCTGATGACTTATTTTTTCCTGTGTGACCATATCTGTGAGTGTCTGTTCTGGACACTAGCTGAGCTGTACACCAACCACGTCTTGGTGGTGAGCTGGATCAGATGGTAAGGGAGAAAGCCAGACAGATGTGGTGCACCCAATCAAACAGTCAGGCTGTGCTGGGAACAAGTCCAGGAGATCTTCAATTCTTTACCAGCTTTTCAAGGAAAACAAGGAACTTAGGATCCAAGTGGGCTGTGTTTTGGGCTGTCATTGCTGATGTCACTGTATTGACTTATAGTCGTTAGATGGTTGTTACCCACTGTGGCAGTAGATCCCAAGCTAGGTAAAAGAAACCCATGGTGAAGAGAGGTATGAGGTTGACAAAGGAATCCTGCAAAGCTTTATTGGCTTGTAAGACTAGATGCACCTGAGGAGTATTGATAAACCAAGTGATAAGACAGGAGTGGCAGGATTTACCTCTTATTTATATTAAAGTTATTTTGGTGAACAGGGGCCCTAGAGTGGGTAAGCAGCGCTTCACCAACACTGTTTACAGTGAGAATGTTATACTCGGAGGTTCTCCTTCACATGACTGACAGCCTTTGATTTTGACAGCAGTGATTCAGGAGCCTGGGAGGACTCCCCAATCACTTTTGGTGAGGTTCCTAGGCTGGTCAACCACCTCTGCGGTTACAAGACTAGGTGGATAGCGGAGATTTAACCCAAGTTCCTTTGAAGCTGGTGTACGTCTCATGTTGTGGAAACAGCAGGAATTCGGTAAAGCCTCGGGACGGCAACTGGGGTATGGACCCCCTTTTTATAAAGGGTAAGGAAGATGGACACTTTTTTCAGCCTTTACCAGGCATGAGGGAGATTATGATAGTCAGACCTCAGATTCTGGTGAGATAATATTTTTTTCCTAGCTTTAAAAAGCTGGAACACCTCTTTACCTTTACAACCATTATGAGGTTGCAGTGCAGTTGACTGGGATAAAGCATACAAGCATGTCCCACATGGAGTCCTGTGGGGGTTTCAGTCCCCTTGCCAAGGGCCATTTGATCCCTGTACAACAAGAATGAGAGCTTGGTTGGCATTGTCTTTAGTAAGTCAGAGGGTTTCCAGTGATTTTTAAACCCCCGAAAACCCCCTAGAGATATATCGCCGTTGTTGGGAAAACCTCCAGTTTCGAGATAAAAAAGGGAGAATTTTGGAAAGTAGGCCCTAAACAATCTTCAGAACAAGGATATATAGCTAACGATTAAAAAGGGAGCATTTAATGGGAAAAAAACTAATTCTAAGATAAAGGAATGTGTAGTTGTTATGTAACAAAACAAGTATATCATTAATGAAAGTATCAAGTTTCAAGAATGTTTAACATTGTATAAATTTGGTTCCTACTTCCTTTTCAACATACAGCTTGCATAAGGGCAATATCTTAAATTGGAATGTCTCCATTTATTAGTGAGGTGTAGCCCTGCTGGTCCCAATTCATGCTCTAGCAACAAGAACTCAAAAAAACAATTAAGCAATCAGAAAGAAAGATTCAATTTGTCCTTAATTTAGTACCAGTGGAGACCAGCAGTTGGGATGTAGCTAACTGGATATGCAAAGAGCTGAATGGGTCTCATAGAGCATGATAGGTGTTGGCCCCAGAGGGAAAAATGCAAAGAAGTTGGGTAGGAGATTTTTTCAAAAAGGAGTTTAAGCAAATTGAGAAGACAATGTAAATGTAATACAAAAGAAAACCTTTCAAAAAACCCAAAAATGATTTTGATTAACCAAAACTAAAATTAAATGGGGGGCATAAATGGCCAATGCATAATGTTGCATTCTCTGGAGAACAAACTTGATTAAAATGTTTTACTATAATCAATGATTTTTGCTGATTTTGTAAATAATTTGGGGGAAAAATCTAATAAAATTAGAGGATAGCAGATGTGGTACTTTATTCCTGTCAGTCAACGTTTATTGCTCAATTCTGTATCATCATAGTCTGTATGAAACAATTCACTAAGCTATGGTGGCAGCCTGCTACATGTTATGTAAACTTTTAGTATGATTCTCATGTTGCATTAATACAAAGTCCACTTCATCTAAAGTAACCCCTAAAGCCGAAGTTGAATCACCCCTTAATATTGTCTCGTTCTAATAAATTGAAGATTATTTTAATTTTAAAGTGCTCAGGAAATACAAAATAACACCATTCACTGCAGCAGAAGCACAGTGCCATGAAAATATATTTACCCCTTACAGGGTTCATCGGTTTTTGCTTTTTTTGTCACCGTCATATTTACAGTCCAATTTGGTACTCATTTGGTATTCATCACTTCCTGTTTTCACTGTTGCACTTGGTGGATTGTTTGGTGTGTGAAGGCTCTCTCATTTGATCTGATTTCTCTCTACTGTGATTTCTCTTACTTGTTCAAACACATAAGCACGTTAAAGCACATACTTTCTGTTGCTGCATTTAACATTTGGGCACTCTCTGTGTCTTACACGATTTTTCTAGTAGTGGTAAGGGGTCGCTAGCTTAGCGTTACCTTTAACTCCACCATGGCTAACCGTTCTGCTGTTTCTTTCTTAGAGTCTCCTCCTCTCTCCTGCTCTCTGTGTTAGATGTTCAGTTACTCCTCTCCCTCCTTTAATGATAATGGTACGTATAATAAAGTAGCATTTTTGGAGGCGAGGGTGTCGGAATTGGAGGCCCGGCTCCGCGCTGTTGTAAAACCAGCAGATACCCGAGGCCCCTTAGCCAGCGCGGAGCCACCGAGGGTAGCTCCCCGTAGCAGTCCTTCAGCAGAGCCCGCGCAGCCAGGGCCTCAGGCTAGCTGGATGACGGTACGTAGAAAGCATAGTCCTAGATCCCAGCCCACAGGTCACCACCAACTCGTCTGCGTTTCTAACGGATTTTCCCCGCTCAGCGACACACCCGCTGAGAAGCCAACTCTGGTAATTGGCAGCTCCACAGTCAGAAACGTGGCACTAGAGACACCAGCGACCATAGTCAAATGTCTGCCAGGGGCCAGAACGGGCGATATCAAATCATACCTGAAACTGCTGGCTAAGGATAAGCGTAAATACAGTAAGATTGTTATTCACTCTGGCAGTAATGACACCCAGTTACGTCAACTGGAGGTCACCAGAGTTAATGTTGCTTTGGTGTGTAAGTTTGCCAAAACAATGTTGGACTCCGTAATTTTCTCTGGTCCCCTCCCTGATTTAACCAGTGACGACATGTTTAGCCGAATGCTGTCATTCAACCGCTGGCTGTCTAGGTGGTGTCCAGAAAACGATGTGGGCTACATTGGTAATTGGCGAACATTTTGGGGAAAACCTGGTCTGATCCAGAGAGACAGCATCCATCCCACTTTGGATGGAGCAGGTCTTCTTTCTAGGAATCTGGCCGAATTTAATGGTTCTCGAAAACTCTGACAACCCAGGGTGCAGACCAGGAAGCAGGGTAGTAGTTTAACACTCCTCTCTGCAGCTTCTGTACTGCTACCCACCCATTACCCTATTAAGATTAAAAAATTATCTAAAAGAAGAAAACCCTGAAAATCGCATAAAAATAAACACAACTCAGACTAAAAAGAAAAATAAAACAATTAAATGTGGCTTACTGAACATAAGATCTCTCTCTTCAAAGACTCTGCTAGTTAGTGACCTGATTTGTGACAATAAGATTGATTTATTTTGCCTCACAGAAACATGGCTGCAGCAAGAGGATTATGTTACTATAAATGAATCAACTCCTACTAATTATTTAAATTTCCACATTCCTCGAAATACTGGGCGAGGAGGAGGAGTAGCAACCATCTTTCAGTCCAATTTATTGATTAGTCCCAGACCAATCAATAGCTACAACTCTTTTTAATATTTAAATCCTTAGTTTTCCTCATCCAAATGCAAAGCAATAAAACCACTTCTGGGTTTTTTTTTTGTACCGTCCACCAGGCCCTTACTCTCAATTTTTAGATCCGTTTTCAGACTTTTATCTGATTTAGTGTTAAATACAGATAAGGTTATTATTGTGGGGGATTTTAACATTCATGTTGACACTGAAAGTGATAGCCTAAATATAGCCTTTAATGCTATCTTAGACTCAATTCGCTTTGCACAAAACATCAACAAACCTACCCACCTTTGTCTTCATTCTCTGGACCTTGTGCTGACATATGGTATTGAGTGTAAAGACATAACAATATTTTCTCATAACCCTGTCCTGTCTGACCATTTCCTAATAACCTTTGAGTTTAATTTAACTGAGTACTCCACACCTGAAAGAAAATGGTATTATAGTAGATCATTATCAGACAATGTTGTGACAACCTTTAAAGAATCTGTTCCACTTTTAATTTCCTCATTATCACAGAAAAACACAGTGGAGGGCAATAATTCTGTTTCTGCCCCTTCACAGATTGATTCTCTTTTTCATAGTGTTACTTCATCATTACACAATGCAGCCCCCTTGAAAAAGAAGGTAATTATTTATAGGAGGCTAGCTCCCGGGTTTAATTCAGAGCTGCATACCTTTAAAGCACAATGTTAGAAAATTGACGCTCTACACACCTAGAGGATTCCTACTTAATCTGGAAAAATAGCCTACTGTTGTATAAAAAGACACATTGCCAAGCCAGAACAGCGTATTTCTCATCATTAATAGAAGAGAACAAGAATAATCCTAGGTTTCTCTTTAGTACAGTTGCTAAACTTACACAGAGTCATAGCTCTGTTGAGCCATCCATTCCCTTAGCTCTCAGCAGTCATGACTTTATGGGATTCTTTCAAAATAAAATAGATTCTATTAAAAATAAAATCTTTGACATACTCCCGAAGATGATTACTTCATCCTCAGCAAGTGAGACAACATTGGAAGTAACTGTAGAACCTGATCTGTGTTTGGACTGCTTTGATCCTGTGGAGCTTCCTGAGTTATCAGAAATATTAGCTTCATCTAAACCTTCAACTTGTATGTTAGACCCAATCCCAACCAAATTATTTAAGGAAGTGTTCCCTCTGATTACCAGCCCCATTTTAGATATGATTAATCTATCCTTAGTAAATGAATATCTACCACAAGCTTTTAAGGTAGCTGTAATTAAACCTTTACTTAAGAAACCTTCGCTTGATTGAAATGACTTGAAAAATTACAGACCTATATCCAATCTTCCATTCTTATCTAAAATTCTTGAGAAAATAGTTGCTAGTCAAATGTGTGAGCATTTACACAGCAATGACCTGTTTGAAGAGTTTCAGTCAGGTTTCAAAGCTCATCATAGCACTGAAACAGCTCTGCTGAGAGTCACTAATGATATATTCTTATGGCCTCAGATAATGGACTTGTGTCTGTACTAGTTCTGTTAGATCTCAGTGCTGCATTTGATACAGTCGACCATAATATTCTCTTAGAAAGGCTGGAACATGCTGTAGGGATCAGGGGAACAGCACTAGGCTGGTTTAAATCTTATTTGTCTGACAGATTCCAGTTTGTTCATGTAAATGATAAATAATCTTTAAACTCCAGGGTTAATTGTGTAGTACCACAGGGTTCAGTACTTGGGCCAATTCTCTTTACTATATATATCCTTCCAATAGGTAAAATTATCAGGCAGCATAGGATACATTTTCACTGTTACGCTGATGATACTCAGCTTTACATATCCATAAATCCTTATGAACCCAAGCAGTTAGATAGACTACAAGCATTTCTTGAAGACATAAAAGCTTGGATGACTTTAAATTTTCTGCTTCTAAATTCAGACAAGACAGAAGTTGTCGTCTTTGGACCGGAGTCTTTAAAAATGAAACTGCTTAGTCAATCACTTAACCTGGATGGCATTAAATTGACCTCCGGTAATAAAGTAAAAATCCTTGGTATTATTTTTGACCAGGACCTGACATTTAAATCCCATATTAAACAGGTTTCTAGGATTTCCTTCTTTCGCCTCCGGAACATTGCCAAAATTAGAAATATCCTATCCAGGAGTGATGCTGAAAAACTAGTCCATGCATTTGTTACTTCAAGGAGGGACTATTGTAATTCTTTACTATCAGGATGTCCACAAAATGCACTTAAAAGCCTTCAACTGATTCAAAATGCTGCAGCAAGAGTTCTGATGAAAATTAAAAAGGGGGATCATATTTCCCCAACTTTAGCTTCCCTTCATTGGCTCCCTGTTAAATCCAGAATAGAATTTAAAATTCTCCTCCTCACATATAAAGCCCTTAATGATCTAGTTCCATCATACATCAGAGATCTGATTGTTCCATATGTTCCTAACAGAGCACTTTGTTCTCAGACTGTAGGTTTACTGGTGGTTCCTAGAGTCTCTAGAAGTAGAATGGGAGGGAGATACTTTAGTTATCAGGCTCCTCTCCTGTGGAACCAGCTCACGGATTTAGTCCGTGAGGCGGACACCCTGTCTACTTTTAAGGCTAGGCTTAAAACGTTCCTTTTTGATAAAGCTTATAGTTAGAGTCGCTTAGGTTATCCTGAGCTATCTCTGTAGTGATGCTGCTATAGGCTTAGGCAGCTAGTGGACATAATGACCACTTTCACTCTCTTCGCTACAGTCTCACACTACTCTCCAATTTTGCATTTTTTGCTGTTATTTCAGCTTTTAACTTTGTGCTCTCTCTTTTCTCTTCCTAGAAGCTACACCTGGCCTGACTCCGTGTCTACCTGTGACACCTTTCTGGAGGGGGGCATCGTCTGAGCTTCTGCTGGCAACAACTTAATGCTCACCCTCTACCGATGAGCCACATGGCCCTGTCTTGTAGTGTTTAACCCTTTCTCTCTCCTAGACATAGCTACTGACTGAGCTTTTACTGTAACTAACTCTATGTGCTCTCTTTTAGACTCTAACCTTGAAAACTGGCTCAGAGTTTATCTGTTCTTTCTTTCTAGGTGAAACGACTAAAGGAGCTACATCCATTAACATTTACTTTTCCTTCCCATTGAAAGTACTCTTTGTTCTCTTTGTGTCTCTGCTCTGTTCTCTCTAACCCCCAGTCGGTCGTGGCAGATGGCCGCTCACACTGAGCCTGGTTCTGCTGGAGGTTTCTTCCTGTTAAAAGGGAGTTTTTCCTCTCCACTGTCGCTACATGCATGCTCGGTATGAGGGATTGCTGCAAAGTCAACGCCAGTGACTGTCCACTGTCTCTACATGTTCATCCGGGAGGAGTGAATGCTACAAATCTCTGACTCGATGCAATCTGCTGGGTTTCCTTAGATAGAAAAACTTTTTATCCAATTTGAATAAATAACTGAATCTGTCTGCACTGTTCAATGGTTTGGATTAATAAGAATGTATGTAACTGACTTTTGTGAAGTGCCTTGAGACGTGTTGTGAATTGGCGCTATATAAATAAACTGAATTTAATTGAACTTAAATGTTTCAGATCATGCAACATAATTTAATGTCTGACAAATATAACTTGAGTAAATATAAAATCCAATTTTCAAATGATGAGACATTCAACCTGGCTCTAAGTGAAAATATAGTTGCCTTTATTGTTAAACCATAAATTAACTGTGATTAACCACAATTTTGATTACATTTCATCAAGAATCTGAATGAAGAAATCACTTAAATAGATTATGTCTGATACTATGAATTAGGCTAATAGATCTAAAAAAGCAACATATCAGTCAAGTTCTCTTTGTCTGAAATTAATGTTTATTTAATGATCTGAAAAACTTAAAGGTGACAATAAAAAGAGAACCGAAAAAATCTGTGAGGAGCAAATACTTTTACAGGACTGTAGCTGTCAATGTTTGCAGGTGAGACGCCCATGAGGCATCACATCTCTGCTGATGCACTGCTGTGACTGCTATGAAAGCGATTATTTTTATTTTTTGGTGCTTCCGTCCCAAGTTGTGCATCACTTCGCTGAAAATGCATTGAGACAAACTGTTTCTAGCTTTTTTAAACAAAAACTTTATTTATAGAAACTTCCTGTGAGTCCAGAGTTGAGAAACAATATCTAAAGATCGATGAGGTAAGGAGCAGTTTTGTCCAAGAAATAATGGGTATAGATATAACATGTGATATCAGTTCATGACTGAAGGAGTGAATTTTCTCACACGGGTTCTGAGTAAGGCTCTAATGATGAAATTCTGTGGTGGCCACAGGGTTTTTTTTTTTTTTTAACAGAACTTGTGATAGATTTAAATACACCCTGACTTCCCACAGGCTGTTATTGGTGTGTTTTAAATTCCACTTTGTATTTGGACTTTGAAGTTACTCATATTCCATGAAATTTTATCAAAGGAGTATCAAAGGTCACACAAAGGCAATAAAACCTTACAGATTTCCCAAAGATTTGACTGGCTTTTAACATTTATAGTGTGTTTTATAGTGTTTTTGGGCTTCTTGGGACCTGTTTATCAAAAAGACACAGAACACAGCAGCTAATTTTTTTTCACAAATTTACACTTAAAACCTTGAAAAGCTGACATTGTAGAACAATTAAAAAACTAACAAATTTAAAGAAAAAATGAAGTTTGTTTTTTATTCACAGTGTAAACCATCCTCATTATGAAACCTTGCAACAGTGACCACACCTTTTTCCGCATAAAAACACAAACTTTAGTATATTTTGCTGTAATTTTACTTGATAGAGAGCATTGATCAAAGAAGCCGCCAAGAGGGAGGAACTCAGGAGGAACTGCAGAGATCCACAGGTCAGGTAGAAGAATCTGCCAACATGACAAATATAAGTCTTACACTCTACAAACCTGCATTATATAAGAGTGGCAAGAAGAAAGCCACGAATATAAGTAGGAAGTCTTGTTTAAAGTTTGCCACAAGCCATATAGGAGACACAGCAAACATGTGTTATGGTCAACTTTTGGTCTACATACAAAATGCTTGAACTAACCATCCTTATTGTTAAACATGGTGCTGGCCAAAGCATATGGGAAGATAGATGGAGCCAAATGCAGGGCAGTTCTGGGCTGGAGGTTCACCTTCCGGCAGGACATTGACCCTAAACATACAGATAGAACTACAATGTAATGATTTAGATCAAATTATTTGAGTGAGAATGGCCGAGTCCTTATGTCTTACAAAATCCAAGTAAACTTATATAAAACTACTCAACTGAAAAGTTCTAATTTTAACTCCTAAGAAATAAACTTTTAAGTAAAAAATAACCTAAGTGCCTCAAAGTTTTTTTTTAATACCTTCACACGGCTTTGTTTAAAATTTAAACATGTGTTTGTTTTGCAATGAAAATCTCTTACCATAAACCTGTAAGTGGTGTACATGATTGACACTAAACTGTCTGTCCAAAAACCACCTGGATTTACCAAAGCAAATATATAAGATGGGTTAGACAATTCCTGCATGAATGACTATGTTTCATTTGGCAACAAGTTATTTAACTCATGCAGTGAGTAGCTTCTCATTTCTTAAAACACCATGTTAGAACACACATAACGTGGTTGTGGAAAATACACCCATCTGTTTAAAAAAGCCAAATATTGGCACGAGTCAAAAGAAGAAAACGTATAAGGAGAATTGTCTAACCAACATTAACAACTAGAAGGATAGAGCGGGACCATCATTTTTCTGGAAGAAATGTAGTTGGAGGAAACTTAAACGCTTGGGACTAAATAGCTGTGCCGTGACAGGTCTAGGTTTAACAATGTTATGTGCCTAAAGGATGGCTGACTACCTGAATACACTGAGCGACCAGGCTTTTCCATCTGTGAATTTATCCTTCCCTAATGGCGCAGGGATATTCCAAGATGATACCCCACCTTCTTTAAATCAAACAAAATTGGAGTCAAACATTTTTGTTGGTTTGTACAGGAAAATCTATCATTTGTGCTGCTATTATTTTGAAGAAAATAATAAAAGTTTCTAGAGGTCATCAAAGATCAACCATTCCCCCTGCATTAACCAAAGCAAATCTAAATGGTGTCAATTGATTTTACTACACTATCACTTTGACAATCTTCCAAAGGTTAACCCCTAGAAAACATTACCTAAAAGCAGTGTCCTCCCATCGGGTTCACTTGCATGAAAAAATATGAACTGCAGGCTTATTTCCTACCCCTTACAGCTAACAGGTTGTTTTTTTTACGGCCATTTTATAGTTTATGGGCAGCAGATATAGCAAAAATGAGCAAAGAAGTTGCAGCTCCTAACTCTTCTCTTGTACCATCCTGCAAGTACGTTTTTAAAAGAACAGCACCAATATATTTAATTTATATGACAAAATATTTTATCACATGATTTGCTCAAACCGAATCAAGATTTTCATCCTTTAATGAGGGACTGCTGCAAAGTCAACAACACAGTGCAAGCGTCTGTCCACTGTCTCTACATGCTCATCCAGGAGGAGTGAATGCTGTAAATGACTTGATGCAGTCTGCTGGGTTTCTTTAGACAGAAAACTTTTTACCAATTTTGATAAATGATAAAATGAATGATAAAATGAATTTGACTGCTTTGCTTGATAATTAGGATAAACTGAAATGTCCGTACTTGACTTGGAGTCTATATGAGTGGATTGAACTAACATTTTGTGTGTATGCAAAGTGCCTTGAGACAATATGTGTTGTGAATTGGTACTATATAAATATACTGAACTGAACTGAAATGAAAACAATTTTATTTAAGAGTAACATCTTGGTGTTTCATCTCCTTTATGACAAAAGTCATTCACAGGTTAACGGAATCTTTTATTTATTTATTCCTTTGGCTAGAGAAATATCAAAAACGAGCAGTGAGTGAGTCCCTCTACCTTTTTTGTCCAAGACAACTTCAACTTTCAGCATCTTACAGTTATTAAGTATTAATCTGTGTTTGAGGGGCAAAACAACAAACTGATGGCAAACAATGTTTTTGCTAAATAGATAGTAATAAGTGTGTTAAAAGGGATTGCAAAAACACACTTATCTGCATGGACTGCTGTGCAAAATGTCACTTAGGATTCATCAGGTTAAAGAGTTTTGACACATGGATTGGTCTCCACAAAGCCAACACTTTATCCCCATTGAGAATCTTTGGGATGTGGTGAAGAAGAAGAATTTACACAGCAGTCCAACTGTACCATCATCTCTACAAGATCTTGGTGACAAATAAGCAATTCTGGACAGAAATACATTTTGTGACTTTGTAGGAGCTTAATTTAAATGATGCCACAATGAATGCATCTCTTAGTCAAAGCTGTAAGCAGTCCAAGGAAATAATGGAGTGTTTGACTGTTTTTGGACAGATATTTTAAAGAACAAATTGAATGGTAAACCAGTAATATATAGAAGCCTGTTTTAACATTGTAATGAAGCTGGACTTTAAGTTGTTGTCATCACCTCTTCTATAGCTCGTCTAAGTGGTTGCTGATATTCGTAGGTGTAAGGATTTCAGAATCCTCTTGCATGCATCACACCTCTGTTATCTGCTGCATTAAGCTAGAAGAGCGATAAAATTCCTTTCCTCAAAAGAGAACCCATAGACACACATAGCCAGAAAGTGCACGCATTCAACCTGACCTCTGTGGACTAATTTTAGGAGTGACTCCATTGATGTTGCAGCAAACAGTAGGGAGGTGAGAAGGTGAGTTAATCAGAAGCTTGATGGCTCTTCCAGTCCATAGCTGACAGTTATACCACTAACACTGGGAGGCTTCAAGGATGAGAAGCACATTTAAAAACAATGATCTAAAGAGTGAATGTTTGGTTGTGTTTCATGTGGACTGAGCTAGAAGGAAGCCTTAGCATTGAAGGTTTAAAGGAAACCTGCACACAGAAACACAAAAGAGGCACTTTAGACCTCTGGATAACCTACATGGGCTTTATCACATCAGTTTAATCTAGGAAACACCATGCAATCAAAGAAAGAGGAAAAGAAGAACAGGTATAACATCACTAAATGTTTTCTGTTTCTTATTTGTCGTCAAGATCTTATAATTGGGCCACTGGTGATTTCGTTAAAATAAAAGGTTTGACTTTTCAAATTTTTAGGGATGAGGTTATACTGCTTCATTACAAAAAAGAAATTTTCTTTTTAAATATAATTTTTTAATTGTTTAAATTACTTTTGATATAATTTGCCCGTGTTTCCAAAAAAAAAGGTTTTAATTTTAATATAAAGTAAATTTTAACTTTTTAAAAAAATGGGTTTTTTTCCCAAAAATTTTTGCAGAAAAACAAAAAAATGGTTTTTAAAATTTTTGATATCATCAATAATTAGGTGTTCGTACATGTTAAGAAACTCCTGTCAAAAACAGTTTCAAAAACAGTTTTCTGGATCATCCAAGGTGATAGGTTGATAGAAGTACAAGGATGGGAAGACGGTGACTGATGTGGAGTTATTTTCTTTGATGAATCCACCTTCAGGTTGTTTGGGAAAGAAGAAAAGTGTTTTTATCTGGAGAACAAAACGGGAGGAATAGCATGAGTAAGAAGGGTTCCTCATAGTTATGCCCAAAAACATTGTAATGAATAAGGAGTGGGTTCAAAAGGTCTTCCGAGAGCAACTGCTTCCAAAAATACTGGTACATTTTGGTGATGAGTATTTTTCTGTGGTGTTTCCAGCCCCGTTAAGTCCCAGATCCCAAGGCAAAAGTAACAAGAGAGACACTGAACATAAATCTTTTAGACCCATAGTTTAGGGAACCTCCCAGATCTTAGACCCTGTTACGACTTTGCGAGATATTGGACCCCAGGATGCAGACGAGGAGGCAGCGTGATGGTAAGTGAAAATGGTTTAATAACAAAAAACTCACTCACTGCAGGAACAAAACAGAGGCAGGCATGGCATGGTCCACAAAACAAGACATGAGCGGAGACACAATGATTCCGCAATGACAAACAGAACAGGTGTGTATATATGGAGTGAATACCAGGTGGAGCAAGACAGACTGACAAGGTGCAGGTGAACTGGATAAAGATGATTAGAATCAGAATCAGAATCAGAATCAGAATCAGAATCAGAATCAGAATCAGAATTCTTTATTTGTCATTGCTCCACATGGGTGCAACGAAATTTCCAAACAGAACAGAACGTGGCTGGAGCAAGAACATAAACTCTTGAATATAAACAAAAACTAAAGCATGACCAGAACCAAAAACCAAACTTGACAAAACATGAAATAACTAAAACATAACCAGAAAAATAGTAAACAAAGCATGATTCAAAAACTGTGAGAAATATAAGAAAAACCCAGAAAAACAAACAGAAACATGATTCAAAACCTTAACTGTGAAAAACATAAAAGAAAAAACCAGAAATCAAAAACCAAACAACCCCAAATCATAACAGACCCACTTTGATTTTTCATTTCTATAAAAGCAGGTGGAAAAAATCTCAAAATTTTGGTCTGTTGGTATGATAATATGTGAGAGTAAACTTGAGGGGAAAATAGTTAGTAGCATCACAACAAGTTGCTGTGTGAAGAATCAAGTGGTCCAGAAAGTTTAAAGTGTTTAGTCAAACTAAAACAAGAACCCCAAAAGTGAATCCTGATCAAAGAAATGTAGATGACAAAAAGACTACTGAGTACTAGTTGAGCTCTTCAGAATATTCACTAATCAATCATCATGCTCTCCCCACAGTCTGTGGTGGCATCGTTGTTCCTCTTTATGTGGTGTAGCAGCTGTAGATGTGAAGCTCTTTGGTGCCATATTATGTCATGTTTCTTAGCTTTGATTGTTTGATCAACATTATATCCAAAAAATTACACATTAAAGGCTCTCCTTATTCTAAGCCCACCAACCTTTTCAACCCAAGGAGGCTCCTATTTTGAGCTTGTGGGGCCTCGCATGTCTAGAATGTTGATATTGCTTAAAAAGGTTGAAGCAGATTGTCTATCAGCAGAAGTCTGCTATCTACTCCAGTTTGTGTCTGCTGTTGTTCATGTAAAATTGCAAAACTGTAGGTATGTGGACCAGTTATGACTTTTAAATAATGAAACAATAAATCAGTGTTGTCACTTTCATCACAGGTGAAGAGATGCAAAATTGACAATCTAAACAATTAGTTTTTTTGTATGCATTTTGAAGCCATTTCTGAGTTCGAACTAACTTTAAAATGTTAAAATTAGGTTTCAGTTAATTGAAATTGACAGTAGTCAATGCTATGCCCAGGCAGACGGCAGAATTTCTGCCCAATACTTATATAACTTTTATATATTCTTATATAATACGTATTTGTTTGAAACATTAATCATTTACAGGGGTTGGACAATGAAACTGAAACACCTGGTTTTAGACCACAATAATTTATTAGTATGGTGTAGGGCCTCCTTTTGCGGCCAATACAGCGTCAATTCCTCGTGGGAATGACATATACAAGTCCTGCACAGTGGTCAGAGGGATTTTAAGCCATTCTTCTTACAGAATAGTGGCCAGGTCACTACGTGATACTGGTGGAGGAAAACGTTTCCTGACTCGCTCCTCCAAAACACCCCAAAGTGGCTCAATAATATTTAGATCTGGTGACTGTGCAGGCCATGGGAGATGTTCAACTTCACTTTCTTGTTCATCAAACCAATCTTTAACCAGTCTGGCTGTGTGTATTGGTGCATTGTCATCCTGATACACGGCACCGCCTTCAGGATACAATGTTTGAACCATTGGATGCACATGGTCCTCAAGAATGGTTCGGTAGTCCTTGGCAGTGACGCGCCCATTTAGCACAAGTATTGGGCCAAGGGAATGCCATGATATGGCAGCCCAAACCATCACTGATCCACCCCCATGCTTCACTCTGGGCATGCAACAGTCTGGGTGGTACGCTTCTTTGGGGCTTCTCCACCCCGTAACTCTCCCGGATGTTGACGAAACAGTAAAGGTGGACTCATCAGAGAACAATACATGTTTCACATTGTCCACAGCCCAAGATTTGCGTCCAATTTAGCCATGAAACCTCCCACACTAAAATAACAGGTGTTTCAGTTTCATTGTCCAACCCCTGTACAATAGTCTTGTTTGGCCCCCTGCTGCTCACATCGTGATACTGCATTAAAATGTCTACAGCAGAAGAGAAAAGTGATGATTCATAGACGGGAGTAAAATCTAAAAGCAATGAATTAAATTTAAAGCATCTTATATTTTGTTTTGTTGTGTTTCTATTGAATACTATCAATGGGAGTGGAAAACCAGTTAGAAAGATATATTAATAAGGGTTGTTTCATTCCACTAACACTACTACTGTTAAAGAGCATTTTGACAGTGTACATCGTGATGAAGGTGATGTCTATAGAAATAAATGTGCTTACCATACAGATGGACTCTGTTCACTAATTAGGTGACATCTAAATGCAGCTGGTTGGATTGGCTTTTATTTAGGGATAGCAGAGTAAAAAGGCCTCAATAAAATTGTTAAAAAAACAAAACTAATTGACAGACATGTATAATTTTCATTACTTTGCACAACTATGTGCTACTTTGTGTTGGTCCTCCACATAAAATCCCAATAAAATAATAATAATAATAAATTATTTTTTTATTTAAGAAGCACGTTTAAAAAGTGCTGTGTACATACTAAAATAAATAAATAAAAGATAAAGGAAGAAATCCAACAGACATTTAAAACACATAAAATACAATAGATACAATAGAACAGTCAACTCACAACTGGTCAAATGCTATTGAGAAAAGATGTGTTTTTAAAAGAGACTTAAAAAAAGAATGCCAAGGATGCCTGTCTGATGTTTAAAGGAAGCGCATTCCAAAGTTTGAGAGCCACAACAGAAAAGGCTCGATCTCCACTGAATTTCTGCCTAGTTTTTGGGACAACTAAAAGCAGCTGGTCGGCTGATCTAAGCGCCCACGAAAGAATATAAGGCTGGAGTAGATCCGAAAGGAACAGAGGAGCAAGACCATTCAAGCATTTATAAGCTAAATATAACATTTTAAATTAATTCTGTAATGCACAGGGACCCAGTGAAGAAAGGCAGGACATGTGAGATGTGTTCATATGTCAGCATGCCAGTAAGAAGATGGGGAGCAGCATATTGAACAAGCTGAAGACGTGATAGAGATGCTTGAGTGACACCAGCATGAAGAGGATTGCAGTGGTCGAGACGAGTTAAGATAAAAGCATGTATCATTTTCTCCAGGTCAAGCCTTGACAAAACTGGCTTAAGCTTTGCTACTTGCCTTAACTGAAAAAAACATTTTTGCAAAACAGATCTGATATGTTTATCAAATTTAAAATCTGAGTTCATTATTATTCCCACATTTGTTACATGCTGTCTGCGATATGACTCAAGGAAACCAACTTTAACAGGCAGGTTGCGTGAGGTACTGTTAGGCCTGAACAAAATAATTTTGTGTTAATTGAAGTTCAAAAAGTTCAGTGCCATCTGAGCTTTAAATACTTCAAGGCACTCGAACAGGGGTTGGATGGAGCATGGATTTTCAGGTGTTAGAGGTGGGTATATCTGGCAGTCATCTGCATAGCAATGAAAGAAGAGGCCATGATTTCTAAATGTAGAGCCCAAAGGGAGCAGGTACAAAGAAAACAGAAGAGGTCCTGGAACTGAGCCCTGAGGAACCCCATAGGAAAGAGGGCAGAGGCAGACAGAAAATGTTCAATACTAACACCGAACCTTCTCTCCAGTGCCTCACCTTTTATACCAACCCAGTGCTCCAAATGGGAGAACGGGAACGGGAAGAATAGTGTGGTCCACAGTATCAAACACTGCTGTAAGATCTAAAAGCACAAGAATCACAGAGCTGCCAGAGTCATTTGCTAAAAGGATTTCATTAAGAATCCTTATCATCACTGTTTCTATGCAATGAAAAAGCATTCAGTTAGGTAAAAACTATTTTCTCCAATATTTTTGAATGAATGGGAGTTTTGAGATTGGTCTAAAATTTGAACAGACTGATGGGTCAAGACCAAGTTGTTTCTTTTTTATCAAAGGATTGAAAATTGCATGTTTAAAAACATGAGGGACCACACTTGAAATGATGCTGCTATTTATAATAGCAAGAACTGAGGGTCCAATTAAGGGAAACATCTCTTTAAAAAGAGATGGAGGCTCAGCATCAGATGGAGAACCTGAACGTTCAATTTATAAACCTCTTTTAGAAATGTCAATGAAACAGGTTCAATCTGATTTAGGACAGCTGAGCCAGGAATAAAAACTGACGGGTCATGAGTTGGTGGCGATATCGCTGACCTGGCGGACTCAACTTTGCTGACAAAGAAACAAGGAAAATCATTACAAATGTCAGTAGAGGCTGTCAGGATGGCAGACCATCTTTGAACGCAAAGGGAATAAACAATAGAGTCTGACATATCAAAGAGATCATTAAAACTGTATTCAAAATATTCAGATATTTGGTTAATAAACTCTGGTTTATAATTAAAATTCAGGTTTCAAGTCGAAGTTGTGTTTTTTTTTGTGTTTTTTATGCTTGATTCATAAGTGTCATTTTAAACTGTCTGAACACGTCCGCCAGCTGTTTGCTTTAACATTCAGTCAGAAAATGACAGCATGTGTTGAAGGGGTGGGGGTGGCCTAACTCAGGACAGCTGCTCCTCTTTCTGTTCCTGAATCCCTCCTCCTCCTTTCTTTTCTTTTACTCCATCTCAGATGTAGTTCATCTGCAAAGCCAACAGCTTCACAGATCACTGTCTGGGTAGGAATCCTTCATACACGGAAATCCACACAGATGGTTATTGGATGTTGCTTACAGCTGCTTATATGTGTGTTTATAGTCCAGATTTAAGGTTTGTTATGATTTTTGTTAAAAATATTGTTATTCACTGAAATTATTTACCAGTAGCAGAGATGACAATTGTGGTCATACTTTCATTGTTGTTAGTGATTTTCTAACTTTGATCATGTCTGATTAACATGTAGATGTTTTTTCTTTTCCAGATGAGAAGCATCTCTGCACTTCTGCTGCTTTTGCTCCTCTTTTCCCCTACATCACCATCTCCTCTTGCAAAGGTAAACATCAACTGTGAAAGGCTGGACTTTTCTCAATCTGATCAAACAGTGTACATATTGGAACTATTAAACAGAGTGTTAATGATGACCACAGTGATTTGCTGAAATAGTTTACAGTGTTCAAAGACAGAGTTTTAGCAAGAGGGCAGAATTTCTCCGAGGTTACGTTAGTTGGTTAGTTATTACCACCAGCTGTGCTTTATTAATATTTCAAGTCTAGATTTGAATAAGTCAGTAGTATTTCAAGTGCCTGTTCTCATAACAAACATGATTTAAGAACGTGTTGACATCTAAAACACTGGTTTAATAGATATATTTTCTATGAACGCAGGATGTTTGTATGTTACTGTTTCCGAAATAAACTAAAAATCTTCTCACACGCAAAAGAAACATTCAAAGACCATAAGTGGGTACTTGGGTACGAATGTAAGACGGGTTTTCTGCAGTTTTGTAGATTAAGCTCTGCGGCTGTAATTGTGGTTAATGTGCACTCTGGTTTGTACTCACTACAAGCAACGCTTTCAACATGACACAGTGAGGCTTTTTTTATATATATACGTGTTGATTTGGACAAACGTTTTAGATCATTATCCTGCTGAAAGATTCAAAGACAAACTATTTTTAGTTTCCTGGAGAAGTCCACCAGATTTGTATTTAAAGTCTTTTGGTTCTGGTAGAGTTCATGATACGGGGACTCTAACAAGGTTTACAGGGTCTTTGGAAGAGAAACAGGCCCACAGAATTACAGAGCCTTCACCATGCTTATTAGTGGGCATGATGATGCTTTCCATCTTAGTGAAAAGTCTTAATGATCACAAGATGCCTCGCTCTGCACTAGTTCTCTAACTCAATTTCATTCAAATTCAGTTCAAAAATACTTTATTAATCCCATAGAGAAATTAAATATTGCTGTAGCTCACATTATGTAGGTTTCTTCAAAGAGCCCCTGTAGATGCTGATGGCTGTGGGCAGGAAGGATCTCCTGTAGCTGTCTGTGAGCTTTGGAGATTTTTTTCTCCCCCTTTACACTCACATTCACAGTGAGTGGTGGCAAGATAAATTTATTCTCTGTTCAGCTTAGGCGCCTGTGGCTAAAAGAAATGGGCAAATAGGCATCTGTGTTAGGTCATATTTATTCCCCAGGGAAACAAAGTTATAGATTACTATTGCTATTTAAAAGTTCTAGAAGCGCTGAATAACTTTAAAAAGTATGGCAAAAATAAACCTTTTAATTGTATTTATTTTAAAAGGACTGTTTGTGGCACCAGTAACGTTAGCATTGGTGATTTCTCATAAATTAATCCAAATTCAAAGGTTGGGTGTTCCTAAGTTGTGTAGTGTGAGATTATTCTTCTGTAGTAGAAGATAACTTTAGGGGGCTATTTACACATCTATATCAGAGGTGTAAACAAATTTGTCCACGTCTGTACATAAATAAACAAAACAATTCATGAAACAAACTCTTTTAAAAACTCAACAACCGTGCACCTTTCGGTAAAAAAGCTGGTAATATGAACATTTCTGCAGGTGCAGAAGCAAGCAGGGTGTTATCTTGTATTCTCTTCATCCTTTCTTTCCTCTAATCTATTCTCCTTCTCTAACCTTTTCCTTATTACCCCCCTTTCTCTCTTTCGTGCTTCTTTTTTTTGCTTTTCATTTCTGTCCCCGTGTCCGTAACAATTGAAAAAATCCCAAAGCAGTTTCTAATGAAGTTTCTTTTATAAATATCAAGCAGAGCTTTAGAGCGTTAGCTGTAATGCTCCACTTGTGAAAGTAAATCTGCTGGGCTTTTTCTTGGCACTCAGACCACAATTTTGAGGGCTACTCTGCCAGACAGGACGCGGTTAAAAAACAAAAAAAAACCTCAACAAAATAACAATAATTTACATAAAATCTGTGAAAAATATTATTTAATGGATTTTTTTTGTTTGTTTTATGAGCAAACCCCATTCATAATGTAAGAAAATTGCTCTGTGTCAAAATGAAATAATGACTTATCTTTTAAATATTTTACTACAAGTGAAGGGGAAACAGCAAAAAAGTGCACTATGAGGAGAATGAATTTTTTACAGCGACATACAAGGTAAGACATGAAGTAATAATTACAGCTGAAACTCTGCAGCAGTGTTGTGAGTCTGCTGGCTGATAACAGCAGGTCTTCAGCACAGCAGATGTCAGCTGGACAGCCACCAGCGGCAGCTGTGTGTATTGTCTCAGTGTGTTTGAGTCAGCTGCGGGATCTCTGCAAGGGAGAACATTAAAAAAACCATAAAGGTGACATATTTCTTTCTGCTCTGTTTTGAAGACCTTCACAATAGTTAGAGACCAAGCAACACTCAGGGTCCTCAAGTAAACGGGTGCGGCAGAGTTGGAGGTTTTATGGATGGCTCTAATTTAAATCTTGAGTTAATTGTAATTGTACTAACAGCAGCCACTGTATTGCCTCACTAAAATTCCTGAGAGCGCTAATATCTGAGAGCAAATAGAAATTCCAGCATCATCTCCTCATCCAATCCAGACTAAGGATTCATCGCTGCATCTCACTTTCATCCAATCACCCACAGTCCATCGCTGCTTCTCTTTAACTAGCTGAATCCTTGTTTTCAACTGTTTAGCAGATAATCATGGCTCTAGTTTGCCTTTCTGGACATAAATCCTGTTTCCTTCAGAAGATTTCTTATAGTCTGCTCTCAACTATTGACTCCTGCTTCATTGCTTCTTCATTTTCCCCATTTTGGTTGTAGTTGTTGCACATTTCATACTGGAAACCAACCAACATCTTTTACCAGACCCAGTGTAGATTAACCTTCTTTTCCATTGTTACATGTAACAATTCTATTGTCGGGGTAATTTTTCAGTCACATACAAGTCAGCAGGCACAGTCTTTTAGCTGCATAACCATTTGCTGAATTGGGCTTGTCCAAGTGTCTGTTTTAGAAACGTAAATTTCAGGCTGATTCCACAATTTTTTCTCAACTTGCAAAACGTTTGCTATTATTATGGTCTTTTAATTTTTTTAAGTATGTTTTAAAAAGCCAGAAATTTCAGCTGCTAAATAAAATAGTTTTGAGTCATATCTGCACTTTTAAAATATTTCAGAAAATCCTTGTACTGATTCCATTTTTGTGCCAGGGGTTAGAATTTTGTCTTATAACGTATAACCGCCATTTAGCTACATAACCAAATATATCCCGTACAAGTTGGTGGAGGGCAAATAATAATCTTTAATATTCTCTATTCCCGACTATATTATGCTGTGCCTGACTTTTTTCTGATTTGGAGGTCTTTAAAAGCAACAAAGGAAAAGCTTAAACTAGACAGAATATTTTAATTAGCACTGCACCGCTATGCAGCTGTTTCTGTTGGACCTTGTCATTCTGTCATTCATGTGGGATGTTAAAGGTCACCATCTGGAGAGGAAAAGAGAGTGAACCTTCTCCCACACACACTTTGAATTTCTTTGTACTGCTATGGAAATGTTAAGTGTCTGTGTGTTTGCGTGCACTAGGATCGGTCTGTGTGTGCCAGGACTTTCTGTGGTGCAGGAAGAGAGTGTGTATCGACAGACAGAGGACAACCAGAGTGTCGTTGTTTACAGGTAGTGTTTTTATCAGCTTCTCTTCGTTTACTGATTCTATTCAGATCACTGACACGTCTTGTGTCCTACAGACTGCAACATTTATATATAAACACCATCGTCATTCATCATTAGATTTTCTTTACGTCCGTTAAAGTATCATCATGTAATGCAACATCAAAACAGACTAAGAGAAATATGAACATATATTTATAAATTAGAACGAATTTACATTTAAGTGTTTTAAAAGTTTTGATGACATTTAATAGAAAACCACATGTTTAGAGCTATATTTTCCATTTCCATGTGTTTAGTTTTTACTTTGACCATATCACCACTGATGGTTACTGATTTATTGCCAAACCTGTTATTGTTTATTTATATACACTGCTCAAAAAAATGAAGGGAACACTTAAACAACACAATATAACTCCAAGTAAATCAAACTTCTGTGAAATCAAACTGTCCACTTAGGAAGCAACACTGATTGACAATCAGTTTCACATGCTGTTGTACAAATGGAATAGACAACAGGGGGAAAAATTTTTGGGGAAATTAGCAAGACCACTCAAAAAAGGGAGGGGTTTTCGCAGGTGGGGACCACAGACCAACTTCTCAGTACCTATGCTTTCTGGCTGATTTTTTGGGTCATTTTTGAAGGGTTGGTGGTGTTTTTCACACTCGGGGTAGCATGAGAGGGAAACTCTACAACCCCACACAAGTGGCTCAGGTAGGTGCAGCTCATCCAGGATGGCATATCAATGCGAGCCTGGGGGCAAAAAGGGTTTCCCTGTGTCTGTCAGCGTAGTTTTCCAGAGCCTGGGGGCGCTACCAGAACAGGCCAGTACACCAGGAAAACGTGGAGGAGGCCGTAGGAGGCCAAAAAACCCCCGCAGCGGGGGACCGCTACCTCCCCCTTTTTGGGGCAGAAGGAACAGGAGGAGCACTGCCAGGGGCCCTGCAAAATGACCTCCACAGGCCACAAATGTGCATGTTTTTTTCCCAAAACTGTTAGAAACCAAACCCCTTTGGGGATGGGTCTGGGGGCCCCCGTCCACAAATGGGGGTTTTTGTTTCACACCCCAAAACCCCGTGCAGGACGCTTGGCTTTTGTCAGAGAACACCAGGATTGGCATATTCACCTCTGGCGGGCCCTGTTGCTCTTCACAGATGAAAGCAGGTTCACACTGAAGGCACATGTGACCAGACTTTAAAAAAATTGGAGACACCGGGGGGAGCGATCTGCTGCCTGCAACCTCCTTTTAGCATGACCGGGTTTTTGTGGGGCCCGTAATGGGGTGGGGTGCATTTCTTTTGGGGGGCGCACGGCACTCCATGTTTCTTTATGTTTGCCCGGGGCCCTTAGGTAAACCAAATGAGATCCTCAGACTTTTTTGTGAGGGCCATAGGGGGTGCTTTGGCCCGGTTCCTTAATGCAGGACAATGCTTTGACCCTCATGGGCTGGAGTGTGTCAGCATTTTCCCGCAAAATGAAAACATTGAAAAATGGATGGCCCGCCGTTCCCCCAAACCCAAAAACCCTTGAGCCCCATCTGGGACATCTGTCTCGCTCCCTCCACCAAAGTCACGTTTTTTCACCCCAGACTGTCCGGATGTTTTTGGATTTCTTTTGTCCAGGTCTGGGAGGAGATCCCTAGGGAAACCCTCCAACCCTCTCATTTAGGGGCATGTTCCCGGGGTTTGTAGGGGTTTTATACAGACACGTGGAGGCCCCACAAACTGAGCCTCATTTTGACTTTTTTTAAGGACTTACATAAAAGTTGGTCACCTGTAGTGGTTTTTCCATTTTAAATTTTTGTGTGTGACTCCAAATCCAGGCCTCCTTTGGGTTTAAAATTTGTTCCATTGATTTTTTTTTGTGTGATTTTGTTGTCAGCAAAAATTTGTACAAACAAAGTATTCAATGAGAAGTTTCATTTATTCAGATCTAGGATGTGTTATTTGAGTGTTCCCCCTTTTTTTTTTGACAGTGTGTATATATATATATATATATTATATATATATAATAATAAAAAAATTTAATATTATATATATCATAAAATATTATTTTTAAATATAAAACTAAGCACAAAAAAAAGGGGAAAAATATGTTTGGTTATTTTTTTCTTTGTTGTAGCAATGCTTCTTGGCAATTAATCTTATACAGTTGGAAGCTTGTTCATTTCCCCTTAAATGGTGCCACAGTTGTAAGGAAAATCCTGTCTACCGATACCAAACTGCTTCTGGTGAAGGCAGTGTAATGGTGTGTGGCAGCATCTCCCTTACTGGATAAATAAGGCTGGTCTTTACTATGGAGGTAATCTCAATGCACAGAAATATCAAGATGAGATTCTGCAATCAGTGGAAGCTCTATGTCACCACTCCTAGAGACTGAAAAAAATGTTTCTTTACAACTTTGGTACTATTTAAAGGGAAATAAATAGGCTTTTCCTGGTATAAGATTTATCACCAAGAAACTTTGTTACAACAAAGAAATTATTAGAAATTAACCAAGCGCAAATTTTCTAAAGCATTGAAGCACCCTTAATGTATTTAACTTCCGCTTTCAATTAGACTTGTAATCTTTTAAAATTATTATGATCAATATTTCTCTAGATTTTCTGGAGGCCTTCTAAAATGTTGTACTGTTACTGTGTGGATAAGGACCAGCATGATACGGCATTATTACCAGATTGTTCAGTGTACAGTCTGGTAATCACGCTCAAGTTCTTCACGAATCAGGGTTGGTCTCCAGTGTTCTAGATTTACCTTACCTGGTCTCGCAGCCACCTGCCTGCATCTCCACTCAGTGACCAACCTGTCCACCTTTCAGTGTGATCTTATGTCCAGTGTCCTGCGGTACTCGACAGAAAATAAGTAAAAAAGTAACAAAATTCTTAAGAAAAACTTTAAAGTCTCTTAGGAAATCTGAAAACTGTTAATCAATACTTCTTCCAATAAAGGGCTGGTTGGTTTAAAAATTGTAAATAAGGAAGGGTTTGATTAGGGCTTTTACTCTGGATCATGTTTTCAGTTCTTTTTCTTCATTTATGTGTGGTGTACCCCCAACAAGACATGCTGATTCGGCTCAGTCTGCATTGCTATGATGAGGTCTTGTTTATGTCCTTTAGAGATAAAATGATTAACAATATAACATTTTGCAAATAACATATATTTAAGCTGCTTTTGTACCCAATTCAGTTGATTATGTTTTTTGACATTAGTCTTGTTTTTTGCAGCAATGTGGGGAATCTGAACACTGGGTGTGTGGCAGTAACAACAAATCTTACAGGAATCACTGTGAGCTGCACAGATATGCTTGCATCACCAAGACTAAAATACACGTGGCTCACAGAGGACAGTGTGTGGGTAAGTACACACATTTAGAAAATGCTGTTGTCACTCTGTACATGACATAAATTGTGACGTTATTTGGCTTGTTTATTTATTTCTCTATTGTTTTGGTTTGCAGGGAAACTGGGAAAGACAGATGTCGGTCCCAGTAAGTGTGACCAACATAGCAGATTTAAAACGAGCATATCAAGCCTTTTATGTTGTAAATTATTCTTTTAGATCTCACGTTGCATGTGGATATGTCTGCCTCTGCTGTTTGTAGTTGTGTGTTTCCTGTCTGAGCGTGATCGGCTGAGAGAGCAGGTGATCCAGTGGATTTACTCAGAGATGGAACAGGATCATCTGGCTTCAAATGCATTATCATCATCATCATCCAGTGATGTCTTGCAAATGTATTTTCAGGTCATACCTTGTCTAAACATCTTAAAAACAGCACCTCAAACTTGTTTATGATCAATAATTTTGGCAAGAAAAAGAACAACAAGAAAAAGATTTCACAAAAAATTATGCAGTGATCTGGTAAGTTTGTAGATCACAAACTACTTTGTGGGTAGATCCATTGCTGAAATGAAAAAATGATGACTATGTTGAAATATTAATAGGTATAAATTAGCAAAATACTGGTGAAACCAGATATTTACACACACTGTTTGAAAAAGAGATGTAATCCTTGTATTCTCACTGTCTGACATTAAATCAGAGTACTTATTTAGGTCAGTTAGGATAAAAAAAATCAATTTGCTAAACCCTAATGAGGGAAATAATATTTTAGAGAATTGTAATTTTCTTCAAATCTTGAAGTTTGAATTTACTGACTGTTATAATTGCCTTTGAAACGGTATGTACCAGGTCAGATGTTTCGAGTATTCTTTCGCTAACCTTCTCACAGTAGTTTCCAGAATTATGGCCCAATCCTCCTGACAGAACTGGTATAACTGAGTCAGGCATGTAGACCACCTTGCTTGCACACAGCTTTTTAGCTCTGTCAGCAAATTCTAAATGAAAGTAGGAGCAGGAGTTTGTGATGGCCTCTCCAAAACATTAACTTTGTTATTCTTAAGCAACTTACAGTGTACTTATTGTATTATTGCTAAGAATAATCTCAACCAGTAAACATTCTTGGCACAGTATTTGACCAGTTGACGTTTTTGAATTCCACCAGTTCAGCAGTATGGCAAAAAAGGCTTCAGCTAGTCAACTAGGTTCATCAATCCTTTATAAATTATTAAACTGTTTCACATTGGGGCGATTACATATATTTTACATATATTTAGTGTCTGCTTGCTATTCTTGTATTTTTTATTACAGACCTATGATGACGGTGATTCCCAGCTGGATTCCAAAGAGTTCCTGCGCTTCCTGAATCACAACGAGAGCGCTCTGAACCTCACATACTCCAATACTGAGGGGACTAACCAGCTACTAAGGTTTTTATTTTACTGATACTTCAGCTATACCTCAAACCCTGAACAGTATTTCGTCCCCAACAATTGCAGTTGAAAAAAATGCAATTCCAGAAAATCCTTTGTCTCACCCAGGTCTCTTTGTGTTGATGCTTTAATCGAGCTGTCAGATGAAAATTTCGACTGGAAGCTAAGTGTAACTGAGTTTATCAACTGTCTGACCCCCACCTACCACCCACAGGAGAGAAGTAGGGAATAAATGAACATTTTTAGAGTAGATGTTTAGATACTGTAGAAATAGTGGAAGATGTGTTGTTTAACTTGTTGCTGTTGTTTGTATGTCACTGTGCAGAGTGTGCATTGGAGGATGAAGTGTTTGAAGATGGAGCTAAAACCCAGAGAGGATGCAACAAGTGTGTGTGCGCCTGTGGAAATTGGGTGTGCACTGCCCTGACATGCAATGGTGAGACCGAACAAGAGCACATTTTTTTGGTTTTGTTCAAATGCGCTGCAGTCTAGAAGGGCTTTATGTACATTGCCTTTTAGGGGGGCATCAGGTGAAGAAGCATGACCAAGAAGAAGGAGAAGAAGAAATGACAGAAGATGAGTGGAGGAGGACAGTGGCTGAACTCAACTCTTTACAGGTTTTATTCTTTTAAAGATGCATTTATTATCTCGATTTATATTTCAATTAGGTCACTTTAAATCCATCCATCCATTGTCTACCCATCCTTGCAGGGTTGGGTGGGGGAGGGTGGCCATTAGGCGAGAAGCAGGGTACACCCTGGAGAGGTCACCAGTCTATCACAGGGCAACATAGAGACATTGAGGACGAACAATCATGCACCCACACACAAAATCATACTTAAGGGCAATTTAGAGTAACCAATTAAACATGTTCCTACAACGGTGGGAGGAAGTCGGAGTACCCAGAGAGAATCCACGCATGCATGGGGTGAACATGGTAAAACACTCCCGGCTGGAGCTTAAACTCAGTACCCGCTTGGTGTAATGCAACAGTTCTAACAACTGCACCACAGTGTAGCTTACGATAGATATAGGAGTATCTATGTACACAAAATCAGGAGAACAGAGGCAGCTTTAATCTGAATATTACAGTAATTTCTTTTTCCTGTTTGTCTTTTTTTTTTTAAATCGTCATGAACACAGAATTGTATTTAGAAATGTTTTTAACCTCAGTGAAACACTGTAACCACTCTAAAATGCTCTAGTAACTATGACAAGCTTGTATGTAGCACTGTAACATTGCCATATGTACAAAAAAACACATTAAAAATGGAGAAGACGGTATGAAGCATGCACACAAAGATTCCGTTGCCATTATTGCCATTATTCAGTTTTTACTTCACTTTCTGTTTAATTCATTACGTGTAAAGTCATTAATGAAGGTCCTGCTTTGTGAGCTGGAAGTGAAATTCAGAGCATTATCATCAAGGAGTCACAAACATTTGCTTTGGAAATAAAACAAACTGTTGACACAAGCAACTGTATTTAAATTCAAACTTAAGACTTCATTAATACAACAATAACACTAATTATTATTTTCTTTTAACAATTATTAATTAATAAATAGGCTAATTAATAGAAGTATCTAACATCATGGTGGCGCTTCTTTTGCTCAGCTTGAAGATGTTTAAATAATTTAGCACATGTCTCATCAAAACAACATCCTTTCTATTTAAAATAAGCGAAAAAGAAATATTTAGTTAAACAAGGTATTTAAATTTATTCCTTTAGCTTGTTAAAATAAGCTAATGACTTTTTCCCCCTTTCGACAGTGATTGAAAGGCTCCATGAGTCTACAACTCATCTTAATGTAGTTTAAAACGTATCTCTTTCCTTCAAGTGTGCTTGATCACTAATATGTGAATATTCTTCCCATTTCTTCAGGAGATCTCCATTGCTGGGAGCTAAGGTCACATCACGGAAACAAATGGAGCAGTTAATATCTGACAAATTCCCAAATTGGACTTTGTTTTGTTGCGCTCTCAAATGGTGTATTTGGTTTGGCTTGGGCTTTTTCACTGTTTTTGTTTGACTTCATTCAATTGTTTTAGAGGTTCAGATTCTCACAAGATGATTTGGGATTACATATTCCCGTGACAGTAGATTTTTACTTCTTCTTTTATGACTAAACCTGTTTGTAGTTGCTATTCTGCTAAAATATGTACGTTAGCAACATTTGGGGATTTTTACCTCATATTTGACCAAATTTGAATGAAGAATCACAAAACAAACAAAAATGTTCATGTAAAATAATAGAAGAAACAAAAAACAAGACAATACGTGTGTAAAAATTAAATAAAACAAATGGTTAAATGTCTTTACTGGTTTAACCACATTGTCATCAGTAAGGTCTCCAGACAGGCTCCTCACCTCTCATGGTAAGATATGACCCTTCTATATAATTGGACATAGGTGCAACAATGTTGCGGTCCTCCCCTGTATTTTGGAGTGGTTGGTTTGATCCGTAGTAGAAACTGCTTGGCTGGAATGGACCACTATGGCTCCTCAGAGGGGGAACATGAGGAGCAGAGGACAAGTAGGAGCTATATGGAGGAGATTGGGTGGAGAAGGGCACAGTGGGCAGGTGATGCAGTCTAGGAGCTGGAGTGAAGGAGGATGTCAGAGATGTCACCTGACCAAGAAGTGATGGCTCATTGGTCCACAAAGAGGAGCAAAAGGATCTGCCGTCTGAGGATAAAAAAAGACAGGCCACACAAATCTGACTTCAGAGGGCCTTTGACTCTCCATTCTGTTACTTCAAATCGTGTTTAAAAAAACAGATAATTCAGGAACTGCTTTGCAAATGTTTCCATTACACCTGCATTTTGACATTGCTGATGAGATGTTTTGATCAGTCGCTATGCAGATGATAGCCTGATCAACATAAACAAAGACCCATTTCCACCAAAAGCCCTGTGTGAGACAGATTAAAACAAAGGGGTCTGCTAATTTACATCTTCGGACCCAGTGATACTCTTAGCTACACTTGGAAAGATTTGGAAAGCTTGAGACTGACAGAAATTATCACCTAAACAAAACTGTACAAGTTAGGAGTTTTAATCCATTATGAAAGTTGTTTTTTGCCATTATGTTATTGTTTTTATATATTTTATTTCTTTTTATCTTTTAATTATATCTTGCACTGGTATTTGGTTCTCCTCTATCTTATATACAACCCTTTGGTGAGTGGCATTTGTTTTAAATGTGCTTCAATAATAAATTTCTTGTCCCGTAGTAGGTGAACAAAGAACATCTTTTGAAATTTTTGATATTTGTAAAGAAGTTTATTACCATTAAAACAACACCTTTGTAAACACTTTGACACTAGTAGTATCTTGTTCTTTTAATGTGTCCTGATCTATTAATTGTTTTACATTGCTATTGATCACTTAGAAAAAAGGAATTATTTCCTTTAATTTCCCAACTAATAAAACAAGATGTAAAATTGTATCTTTCTCCTCAACAATCTGTTTAATCAAGTTATTGATTTTACAAGAATGTTTCAACTGACCACACCCCCTAGCATATTTGGCACATTATACAAGAGGGCAAATTTATGGAGAAAATAAAATGTCTTCCTGCTACTTGGAGAATCATTCTTTTGGCCCCCAACTTAGGCACCTTCAGAATTTCATTAGGAAAGACAATTAACTTCTTTCTTGCTCCAGATGTCCTAATTAGTGTGTTAATGGTGTGGAAGACTTACCATTTAAGTCCCCTTCATATTTATTAAAAAGTGCCTTGTTAAAAAACGTAGCGGACTTGATTTTCATTTCATCTTGAATGAGATCAAGATTATTATTTAAACATCCCATACCTAATGGGGCAGTACTGCTGATGCTGCTGGGAGCCCGGAATATTCCTGATTTCAGCTCTTTCTGTCTCTGACCTGATAAAGCAGGAGAAAGCATGAATTCAAACTGAAGGAAAGCTCTGATAATGTAAAATTAAACCTTTGGATATTTCTTCCCAGTGTTTACTAACGTCTTGGCAGCCGAGGTCCATCCAAAAGTAATCTTAAGGCCCCCGTTTTACCGTGGCTACTTGGGGGAGGGGGGAGGTCAGGGAAAATTAATTTACAGGGTGAAGGTTTTTTTCCTAAAAAAGGGAAAAAACCCCTTGGGGGTAAACAAGAAAATCAGAGGCAACATGGGGAAAATTTCAGAAACATTATTCTGTTTTGGCACTTTTTCTGTGTCCCAGTGAAAAATGTGAAATACCATTACAATAAAAGCAGAAACATTTAAGAATATAATTTTTTTTCTAAGTATAGTTTGGGATGTCAGGAAATTGCAGTGACGTCTTCATGCTGGTGAGCATTAGAATTGACCAAAAACAGTATGTGTCTATTACAATAGCTGCAAGTTTTATTTTACAGATAAACATGACTAAGATAATAGTGGTATTAGGTAATACTGATGCTCAAAAGGCTATTGCCAGTCTTCACCTTAAAAAAATAACATAATTAATATAATGAGGCAACTGGTGTACCTCTTCCACTGCGACCTATGAAGCGGAGATCGTTGAAATGGGCATAACCTTGCTTCATTGTTGCTGTGGCATTTTCGTAGCCGGGCTGCCCGTTGTTTTTTATTTGGGCCAACCAACCCCTGGGCAAAACCACACGTTGGCCCATCATTTCCGAGCGGGGCTACCGGGAAAAAAAAAAAAAAAAAAAAAAAAAACCCAAAAACCAAGGTTTTTTAAAAAATTGAACTCTGGGAAAAACACCTTTTTTTTAAACTCTTTAATACATTGGACAAATGAACAAAAGCAGAGGGGAGAGAGGACTTATAGACGGTTGGTCACTGTTTAAAGCTTTGGCAGGGTTTTTACATTTTCCCCCCTTTCCGCGGCAGAAAAGCTGGCCCCGAGGGGTTGGGCTGTCGGGGGCCATAGGGTTTTGGGGTGCGGGGTGTGCTGCTGCAATGGAATTTTCCCCCCTTGTGGGGCCCTCCCGTTTTGGGGGGAAATTTTGGGGACCCGAAACCTGCCGACATTTCCCCAAAAGTACCTAAAAAAAAGAAATTATAGAAAATTTACCCCTTTTTTTTCTTTTTGTTCTTTTTTTTCCCAAAAACTTAGAAAATTTTGCTGAATGTTTTTGCCCTCCTGGCTTAATTTTAATTTGCATGCGAATTGCATGTTGGTTTCAAAACCTTGAAAGTGTAATTTAGCTCTGCCAAAAAAAAGGAGCCCTTTAAAAGTTTTTCCAACTCATCAGCTTGGGGAGGGCTAGTGTAATAAGGCCCTTTTCGGGCTGCCCGTCTCCACCTATGATGAAGGGACCCCCTTTCTTTGGGGGCTGGGTTTTCCCGTGCCCCTCTGGGATATCAAAACCTGGACCTGGGGGTTTTAGGTGTGTAATTTTGGAAGTGGGGGGGGGGCGTAAAGCGTTCATTTTTGGGTTTTCTTTTCATTGGGTGGTTTGGGGTGAGTGTTTTTTTGTTAAGCATGAGGGTTTGGGGAAAGTTTTCATGACTGGGCCCCCGTTCCCAATTTCTCGCACTTCCCCCCTTGTTTTCCCTTAAATTGCGCGTTTTCGTTGATTGGGGTTTGAGTGCGTAGTGTTCCCCCAAATCTCCAAAAGGGTCCTTAGCCCCCCCCCCTTTCGCCCCCCCAATCCACACAGTGAGACTGCGAAAACCCCCGGGCGGGCACGGACCCCCCTTTTTGAGTTGCCCCGTTTTAAAAGCAGAGGTGCAAGGCCCAGAAAGAACCCCCTACCTTTTTTCCCCCAAATTTCCAAATTTTTCATCTTTAAACCCGGCACTTCAACCCCTACCCTGCACTTGTACCAAAATAGACACTTCATAAGGGGCGTAGGGTTAGTGTTGGGGAATTTGGGAAAAGGGCCCCCGTGACTTTTTGTGCACCGTCTTTGGGGTCCCGGTTGGGTCTTGGGGGTCCCTTCCTGGATTTTTCTTAAGCCCCCCATTAAATTGTGGGGCCTAATCCCCCCCACCCCAAACTGTTCTGCCCCTTTTGTGTTTTTTAAGGGTTTTTAGGTGGGCCCCGGGGTCGGTGCTCTGGTGTGTGCCAGCCACCCCCCGGGGGGGGTTGCCAGGGCCTTAGCCCCCTGGCTCTTTTGGGGCCCTTTGGTGGGGTTGTGCCCTTTTGGGGCCCAAGTCTCCAGGCCAAAGGCTGGGTTCTGCTCCGGCATAGACGGCTGCTGGCGGGGGGCCCGTGGGGAAACGTCGCTGCAGCCCCTGGGGCTTTTTTCCAAGGGGGCTGAAGGGTGGTTTTCCCCCGGGGGGTCTCCCTTTAATTCTCTTCCGGGGGGGAGGGTGCAAAGTTTCCCGGGATTGGTCATCTGGATTTTACATTTCTCTGGGGGGCCTTTGTATGTCTGTGGCTCAGATCTCCTCTGTGTCTGCCTTCTCTTCTCTAGTCTTCTCTAGTCTCCTTCTCTCCCTTTGTCCGGCCTTTCTCTTTCTTTCCCTTTCATTTCCATCTCTGTGTCCATTGTTTTTTGAAATAATTCCAAAGCAGTTTCAAATAAAGTTTTAGTAAATATATCAAGCATTATATCAAGCAAATATATCAAGCATTACAGCGAACGACCAAACTTTGGGTTTCTTTTGGGACTCAGCACCAATTTGAGGCTACTTGCTGGCAGGAGAATTAAAAAAATTATCCCTTTAACCCAAACAACCATTTTCATAACCAAACCAAACAGCTTTTTAACCCCCTAAATGGCAAAACCCAAAATTTTTTCATCCAACCAGGCACCCAACCAACAAACTATCCAATCATCCAGTCATATAAGCAGCATATTATAGGGACTTAATAAATTACTATTGCACTTAAATACTAACATAAGCCAATTTAGTATCAGCAAATAAAACCCATCGTCTCTTCACTGAAAAATTCAACAACTCATTCATTTACTTAACTTACAACCAAACAACCAAACTATTGGTTCAACAAATCATTTATTCAATTAATTAATCATTCATTCATTCATCCAACCAACAAACCGACTAATGATTAATTTAATCAGCAACAAACTAGGTATTCACCTATTCATTCAAGGCACCAACCAAGTAATCCTAACCAACCAACAAATAAACAGACAAATTATTTATTGAACCAACCATTCATCTAACCGGCCAACCAGCAAACCACCCAACCATTTAGTAAACCAACAAACCAACCAAATAACTATGCATTTAACCAACTACACATTAATTCTAATAACACACCAACAAACTAACCAGGCATGCAACAAATTGTTTGATCATCCAACTAACCAGCTATCCATTAATTCTAGGGAAATGTTAGGGTTTGTTTTTGGATTAAGTAAAACAATGTTTAACTCTCTTACTCAAACAACCAAACACCTATTCATTTTTAAAATAAGCCAATCAACCAACCAACAAACTATTCATTCATTTAATCAACTAACACACCACCAACTACTTTCTCAACCAACCATCCAACTTTTCATTGAACCAGCTACTCAACTAACTAATTATGTATTAACTGGACCAAGCCTTTAACAAAAAAACTAAAACTTTCACTGAACCAACCAACCAACTAATATATTCCACCAAGTAACTCACAAACCAGCAAAACATCAATCCCACTTTTAAATATTTATTAAACTTATCCACAATTAATTTTGTCAATCATCCAGCGATTTTAAAAGGGCTAAACTGTTCTTTTTCAATTCTTTCTACTATTGAAAGCAATTGCAAACTATATGTGAATAACCATAAGCTGCTTACTGCAACCCAAGGTCTCACAGTATAATGTGAAATACATCGACATAATCGTTTCGTAGTCTTTAATACAATCACCACTGTATGGAAAATATGAACAAAACTACATTTCCCATAACCCCGTAGTCCCTGGGACGCTACGTCATCACCTCGCGTCAAAATATAACTGGATCAGGAAAATCAACAAGCGCATCTCCAGTTGAGTGTTTCTGCTTAATTCAGGTGAGACTTTCTCTTACTTTGTCCTTTATTGTTCTTGTCCGTAGCTCCCCGTTCCCTCCTCCTGTCCACTTTACTTTCTCTATTGTGTTCAGCTCACCGCAGTGTTTGAATAGGAGGGAACTGCGCTGCATTATTATTCAGATTGAACTGCCGGGGGGAAGTTACTGCGGTCGGGGCACCTGTCCCACTGTCTGGCTGGCTGCCTTTGCTCTGTTTGTGTGTTTATTCGCCTCCTAACTTTTCTGCTATCTTGTTGTTTTAGGCTTTTGTCTCAGCCAGCGTTCTTTTCACAGGAAAAGTGACCCTAAATACGAACACCAAACCTTCGCAACAATACAGGAGAAAGCAAACTCTGTTTGTTTTAATACTAAGGTGGTCAGCACCCCAGAAATATCATTGGATCATCCTTTTTGTTCGTTTTCACAATTAGAACATGTTCCCAAATCAGTGACCAATCATAAGTCATTTGTATTCAGATTAGAACAGTTCTGTCCATGTAGTGCATTTCTAAGCAGGACCCCTTCAAAAGTGACATAAAGACCAAACAAAGAAGTGAAATCAGTCTTTTTTGGGAGGAAGACAATTTGAAAAACAATTTAACAAGTAATAATCCGTGTTTCAAAATCTGGATTGGTATAGAATAGAAATTATGATTAAAAACATTTGTTTCTCTAGATTTTATTCAATTCGTCACTTTATTCTGAAAAAATAAACACGCAGTTTAGCAATAAAAAGAGTGCCTAATGTTGTCATAAATGTTTTTGGTTCTCAGTAGGTTAAAATTATTTTCATAATCGATGCTTGCTGCTGGTCTTTACTACTTACAAATAAATAAGCCCTGACCAATGGAGATTTGAGTCTAGAAAAGTATAGAATTTTGAAATAAAAGAATTTACTTCTTCACTTCACTAAAACAATTTTATTCGAACATCTTTGTTTGTAGTAATAAAAGTCAAACACTTGAGGTTAAAGTTAAAGAAAATCCATGAAATCACGTGTGTTACTTTGTGTTACTTTGGGGGGGGGGGGGGGGTTAAGACAGCAGAAAGCCAGTAAGATACCTGCCAGATACCAGCTCCCTGTTACACTATTCTGGGAGAATGAAATAGTTTTAAACACCTCACTGATACTGAAGGTGGTTAACTAGAAGACCTTCGCTTACAGCTCGCACAGAAAGCTGCGACTGATTTCAGTCATGCTGCTGTTTTCTAATCAAAGTCCTAAAAGTTAACCTGAATTTGAAAGGATGCTTAAATATAATGTATATGTTTATCTGTCATAGTCATGCAGTTTACCAATGAATGCAGGAAATAAAAGTACAAATGTGGTCACTTTCTTGATGGTGGGAAGCCTGGAGTCGTTTCTCACTAAATTCTGCTTCTTTGAGTTCATCTCTTTGTTTCTGTGTCATCAGGTGTTTGTGGTTATGAGCAGTTCCATGGCGGGCTCGGCTACCTCCAGTTCTAAAGAGCGCCAAGCCTCCAGGACCAGCTTCATCCCAGAGCTGCAGAGCATGTTGTATGACACACACACACACACACACGTAGAGTGAAATAAAACGTCTCACCCCGGTACAGCACGGGGCTGGTGCTGCTGAACAGACTGTTTGAAGCCATGAGAACCTGATTAACAAACACAAAAAGCAACATTAATCAAACTGGGCGACATTCTGGTTAACGCTATCACAGATCTAAACACTTTGATACATGATGCGATAGTAGTGATGGTTATCTGGTGTTTAATTCACAGCTTTGTGTAAATCAATATAAACGGGGAAACCCAAGATCAGGGATGGTTCTGTTCTTACTAGACTTTTCCTTTTCTCACTGTTACAGTAACAGAAGTTACGGGTTCAACTAATACAGGTGTTACAAGTGATCATGCAGCAGTTTGGAAGTATAACATTTATTTTCCAATAATAATATGTTTTGTCAAAAAGCAGGTGGACAGAATAGCCACGACTTTGATAGTAAACTCATTAGTTTTGGGTTAAAAGTTACAAAAGACATCAAATGTTCATTTTGGGAACTTTTGGGGATTGTTTTAAAATTTGCCAGATAAAGTGAATTTGTTTATCTTTTACACCATTACTTTACAAGTGCAAGTAATGAGGGAATAGTAAATCCATCTTTTTAGCAGGATCTGATATTGTTTAGCCCAGAAAGTGACGAGTAAACAAAAAGAAAACTAAAATATAGATTGTACAATTTATTAGATTTAGTTTGTTCCTTTCTAAAATTTTTATAACTCTCATCAGTTCAGATTTGCTTTATTCACCCTTTTTATATTTGCTCTACTTTTATTCGTGCAAATGAAACAAATGATTGTTTTCGCTTTTCAGTTAAAAAATAAATGTTTTAAACATTATTTTGTTTGCTTTAAGGGAACAACCTTCTTTTAGATGAATATGAGTGAGTGCATGTGCAGGTACTCACCTTGTGTTTGGTGCCTGCTGCAGACTGGTGTTGGTGGCGGTCAGAGAGGCTGAAACCCAAATAAACCCCAAAACCTAAATCCGTCTCTCTTCCTGAAACCAACGTCTGAAGCTGAGGCCAGACCTGTCCGCAAACCAGAACTCTCCTCACCTGTGTGACTGACGGCTGCAGCCAGCCAATCAGAGAGTAGATAGAGGGGTAGGAAGGGGGTTGATGGTCAGGTGTTTACATGATTGGGGGGGGTCTAAAGGAGAGATGAGGAGAAGAAATGGGAGAAGGAAAGAGGTTCAGGATGTGGCTTCAGGTTGGTTTTTCAGTATGGAAGTGGCCTATGTCGATGCAAATTTAGGTTTGACCAAATTGTGGTCTAACTGTGTGTGTGTGTGTGTGTGTTGTGGTCAAACTGTGTGTGTGTTGTGTAACCTTTCAACCCTGGGTGTGTGTGGGAACATTTGCAAACTCTGTTTTTATCTGAGCTGAGACTCTGAGGAGAATCCATTGTTGCTCTTTTTAATTTGTTTGTACATGCAAATGGTGCTATGAACATAATTCAGTCAAAACTGCCGGGACTGAGAGGAAAACAACCCGTCTGAGTAGCAAAATCTCATCGGAAAGCTTTTCAACAATTCTTTAATATTTTAACACAAATATCCACAAAATAACTGTAACGTCTGCAATCATTATAAAAACTTATTCTGAAATAAAAACTGTTCAATAATTACTTTTTTTTTTGCTAAACACAAGTACAAATGAAGTCATTTTGTTGACTGATTCACTTCATTGCAAGTAAAATGAAAACAATTAAATCTGCCAACAGCACTTTGAAAACTGGCTTGCTAACATTCAACAACAGGGCAAAGTGTATAAAATATCCTAAAAACATCACAGTGGAAGATTCCACCATCAGGGCTTGACCTGGGAACCGGCGAGGGTTCAATCAAACATGAGACAATCACTTACTATAGGCTTATTCCTAGAGGCAGGGATGGGTCATAGGTCACCCTATTTCAAAACTATGCAGCCTGTCCAGGTGGCAGAAGATCCCTGACTGTACAGATTAAGACCTAAACAGAAATGTTCATTTAAAAAATAATAATAATTTGCAAACTATAAACTGTAAGAGGTTATTTAGTCTTGGCCTTATACGGTGCCTTGAAAAAATATCCACACCCCTTAAACTTCTTCGTTTTTGTCATGTTAAGGGTGCAAACTCTAAATTAAGTTCTAAGGATTTTATATGATAGACTGAAACAAGGTTGCTTGAAATTGAGCCCAAACTGGAACTTGTTGGAACATGTTCTGTGTGGCAGAAAAAGCCGCATCGCACACAGCTATGAACACACCATCTCCAGTGTGAAGCATAGTTTAGTCGGCATCATGCTGTGGGGATGCTTTTGTTAGCAGGTATAGAGAAACTGGTCAGAGTTGATGGGAAGATGGATGGAGGCTGCAAAAGATTTGAGACTGGGGTGGAGGTTTACCTTCGAGAAGGACAAAGACCATAAGATACAGCCAGAGCTGCAGTGGTTGGTTTAGATCAGAGAGCTAAATCTCCAGTCCTTGAGATGTCCTGTCCTGGGTAGCCATCACTATCACCTACATCAAGAACAACCACTGTTTATTGGAGGTTCTTTTTGGTTCTGTTTCAGGGAGCTGATGCCTTCTGTCACTTTGTGTTTCAGGTTTGCTCTAGGAGACGCCCGCCGGCCTCTGTATGAAACTGCTGCACTGGTAGAGGACATTGTTCACACACAGCTCATTAATATGGTAACGAGTGCATCAATTCAGATTTATTGTCATTAGACATCCATCAAAAGTGTGTAATCCTAATTTGGTATTATTTATCTTTTTACTTCGTTGAACAGCTGCATCAGGCCTGTGAGGGTGCAGCACTTCGTGGTTCAAGGGTCATTTCAGCGGAGGACATCCTGTTTCTGATGAGGAGAGACAAGGTAGTGTTCCTTGAAGGTGAACTAGTTGGTTTGCACCTTTTGAATTAAGTTCTTATTTCTTTTACTGTTTTTGTGTCTGTTGAGCAGAGGAAACTGGCACGATTATTAAAATATCTTCAGTTTAGAGATTACAAATCCAAACTACTAAAAACTGTAGAGGAAGAAGACATGCAGCAGGAGCCAGGTAAACACATGGACACAGTGATACATGTCTGATCGTTAACAAATATCAGAGTACTATCTTTGATTTGTTCTGCTGTGTTTACTGGTCAGGTGGTCCAACTGCTGGTGGAAATCAGCGCAGGCAGCGGCTGGCCCAGGACTTCCTGGCATGGATGGATCAAACTGGTGAATTCCTTTCATTGGCTGAGAGACAGGAAGTTGACCCAGTCAAACAGGAGAGGATGGAGGTCAGAGGTCACCATGATGATATCAGTGCATGTTAAAGTGTGGACAACACTGCACTGTGTTGACGCATAAAGATCGCTGAAGGTGATGATGTTAACTGTGCTTCTGTGTGTCTGAATATTCAGCGTTTGGAGCGACACACTCGAAACATGGATCCAGCTCAGTACACGGAGTTCTGCGAGAGTCGACAGCTCAGCTTCGGTGAGAATTAAAACTCCTAATTAATGTTTTTCTGTCTGTCCTCAGAAAGCTACAGTATAATTTAGGATTTTGAGATTTTAGAGTACAGCAACATACCCTACCAGTCACAAGATGACCACAGTGGATTATAGTCACCGAGTCACTTGGTGAACGGGTCGAATCCCCTCGATCTTACAGCAGAAAATGCTGAATTTATTATTTTTTTTAACCAAAAACTGCCGGGTTAGAGAGGACTAAGAGACTGAAAACTGCAGTGGATGTCTGAATTTTGTCAGCCAGATAAAAAGCAGTAGGTTAAAGAGTTAAATGAAAAAGGGACAAAAGCAATAAATATATTTTCTAAAGCTATGTATATAAATGTTCTGTTTATCTGTTAATGTTCTTCTTTTACCTCATGCAGCTTTTGAGTTTTACAGCCAGAGAGATCATAGAACAGCACATTGTGTTTTACCTCATAAAGACAATAAACCAATCATCAAACCCTTTGGTTAATAATTACTGTCTTCCTTAAATATTGAATTCATTTAAGACAAATGGATTTATTTCCAGGTTGTTGGATCTTTTAAAGAATCATGTGTCACACTGAGCAGTTAATGCTTTGTATAAATCCCTGGGCTCAGTTTTTACAATGCCAATACTGTTTCACATTAATGTTATCACAGCCAAAAAAGCATCAAAGTTTCGGGACTGGCTGGACTGCAGCAGCCTAGAGCTCAAACCCAACAGTATCGCCACAGAGATCCTCTCATACCTGGCCTATGAGACAGTTGCACAGGTAAAACGTAGAATCTAAAGTCTAGAAAGAGCTGGACAACTTGTTGACAGATGTGTTGTAAAATCATTCTCTTCTTTCCTCCCCAGATTGTAGATTTATCTCTGTTAGTGAAGCAGGAGATGACTGTGAAGACTAATCCTATCAGCCGCGTGATCTCCGCCAGCTACATCCACTACAACACACACACTGAGGTACACATGATCTCATCCCATTCACTTGTTTCAGTCATGAAATCTAGCATTTGTTTCAAGTAAATGTGTGGTTGCAGGTAAAGAAGGATCCAGATTCACCTGAAGCCACACCCCCGTCAACGCCAGGCTCCTCCCACTCATCAAAGTCCCTCCTCCAGGGGAACGGAAGCACCGACAGCAGGGTCAGACAGAGGAAGCGGAAAAAGGTGTCAGGCTTTTCATGTCAGCATCTCTTGATTATTAAGTGGTAAATTAAATTTTGTTGGACTGCTAAGATGAATCCACAAAGCTGTGTTCACAATTCTCCAAAGCAGCTGTTGAGACCTGCCCTTTGCTGTATGAAGGTAACACTCAGCTGTGTGTTTCAGAGCTCTCCAGCCACAGTGGAGCCTCCTAGTGGAGCCATCCAGCCGTGTCACATCAGAGAGGCCATCAGAAGATACAACTACAGACACATAGTGGGTACACGGGCAGGAAATCACACGCTTTTACGTGACTGATGATTAAACCTTTGTGTATGATTTTAAAGACTTGTGCTGGATTCCTGTTTAGGACAGTTCATTTTAATGGTGATATAGTGGGGATAGTGATCAACAGGATTTTCAAACTCACTTCATCTGAGTATCAAGTCTGACATTAAAAAAAGTTTGGGCCAGACTGTTTAGGTATTAAATTCAATAATAGTTTATTAATCTCAAGGGAAAATTAAATGTTGTTGTAACTCATACAAATTTCTTTAGAGTTGCTGTGGATGGTGTTGAATGTATGCAGGAAAGATCTCCTATAGGGGTCTACTGGGCTATATACTGGTATATTCCTTGTAATAGCAGTCCAACCTGACCCATCGCTGTTTTCAGGAGGACGGTATTTCTACAAATAATTTACCTGAAAGTGTAATAGAGTAATAAAAACAACAGAGCCAACAATCATTAGTGATAAGATGCATGATGCTAATTCTGTTTAACTGAATGGGACATGACCAAAAGGCTGAAAACTACCAACAAATGGATCAGTGACTATCCAGAATGGCAAAGTAATTGGCTCCAGGGTCAAACAAGGTCAACAGTTACATTATGCCTATTTTCTCTACTTTACTTTACTCTGCCGGCACCATGTCAGTCAGCCCGTTTTGCGACAACCTCCATTACTGGCTTCTCCGGCCCGGTACTGGATTTCTTGGTACCTACTTATCCCATCGGGGCTGATGTTCACTGATTGGCCATTATTTTTAGCGTACCAAGGATTATGCATCAGTTTGAACACAAAACACACCAGTTAGCCAGTAGACATCACGATAGGTGATCATTAGTCACAGAGTTTCTGAGGGAAAAGCGGGAAACGCAGAGGAACGTCTGGAAAGTAGTTTGATCACCCTGGGTTGGAACATCAGTTCACAGCTGCCAGAAGTTGGTGAAACACAGATATGAAGCAGTAGTTATACAACTAATTAGATCAGTTTGTCCCACAGAAGCTAGTTATCTTAGCGTTTTTTCCATTTATACAGTAACATGTTGAATTTATAAAGCAAAATGCTGGCAGAACTTTTTTCCTCTCTTTCAGTATATTACAAAAATCATATTTTTCTTCATGTTTTGATTTGGAATAAAATATGTGGGGTCCTCCATGCATTTGTGTGTGAGGAAAAATCAAAGCTGATATATACTCACTATATATGTTGGCTTACTTCAACACAAATTCTGATATCACTGGGTCAAACTACTAAAAATGATTTTCATTCCAACTAACAAATATGAAAGCTTGGTTAACAGAGTACCAGAGTACTGCTACTTAGAGCTGCTCACAATCACTAAAGTAGTCCTTTAAATGTTGTTGGGTTTAACTTCATCTGTCAGTCATGATTATGAAAATGTAATATGAACAGAAACATTCTAACTTTAGACCTATTCTGATTTGGAAGCAATACTTTGACCCTGTACTGACCCACACCCTTTCTCTTTCAGAGTGCATACAGGAAGAGTGGAATGGGTTTCCTCGCCTGCTGATGCAACAGTATATACCCATTTTCTTGTACGTTGTTTTAAAGTAATAAACACTTCTCAAACATGTACACAAGGACTTGCATTTCTGGTTGTCATTGATGGAAAACTTTATTGGTCACTAGTACAGAAACAAGGACTATTAAGCAGGCTCAAAACGCAGCTTGTGGCATCACAGCAACATCAGCACATAGAGGCAGTTTGAAGTAAAGATCGGGGAAAAAAAAACAGATCAATACGATCTATCTGGAAGGTTACAGGGCAGTAAACGTTGCGGCTGTCAGCTGGATATCAGAGTTTCTCTGATTTGTTTCAGAATGAATGTGTTGCTTAAAATTTCTGAGTACTGCTGAGCAGAGACTCCCTCTCCATCATCAGCTCTCCATATCTCTGCTGAAGTTCCTTCTCCCTCTCCATCTGCCTGTCCACATCCTCCCGCAGAGCCTGAAACAAGAACCAGCAAACATGCCGATATTTAGCTTTTTAATTTATTATGGACATACAACAAAAACCAGGTCTGAAGTATTAGAGTAGAGGTTTCCATTAATCGGTGAATATGTGCATGAACCATCATTTCCACACAATAATTGGGTTGATCTTGTCATACTGGGTTTTGTTCTCCAGAAAAAGAAAATTGAATCTTGGTGAATTACATCAAAGGAAAAATGTATCTTCTGTTTGAGTAAAATACTTGCATTTAAAAATGTCCTTTAATTTTGATGAGATGGCAACTTTATCCAGAGCCTGCTTAACAAAACTAGGGGGGATCTTAAACCACTTCGTTGTGTTCTGTGAAAAGATCGATGCAGGGAGGAGGGGTAGAGGTCAGCCAGCCTGATACTCCCAACTCACCAAGGGAGGTATCACAGGCCTGCATTGGCTGACATGTAGAAAAGCAGGTCGGCTTTGGGGTTCCATGGAGTGATGTACGGTTTGTACCACAAGCCAGCAGCAGCTCAAATCCTTTTGCATGAGAATAGTCAAAGTGCTATAAATAGAACTGAAATTTAAAGCGTTTGATCGGCAACAACAGGATCGCTACACTGAATTCATCCACCATTATTGCTTTGAAAAGAACTCTTATCTGCTAATTTACACTGCTGGCGTCAATGTCACACGACACCTCCGGTCGTCCCGCTCTGCCGGACATCCTTTCTGTAAACTGACAGCTACGCAGGTTATCTCCAACTCACTTGTGCCTTATGAATGGCCAGAAGGAGTTTAGAAGCAGCTTGTCAGGTTTATGACGAAAATGTTTTGTGAAAGAGGCTCAAGTTTCTACGTTAAGTGTCCATCATAATGGAGACCCCTCTTCATGAGACTGTCCTACAACAACAGGATGTCTTCAGTCAGAGGCTTCTTCAGATCTGCTGTAAGACAGACCACTAAAGGAGATCCTTCCTGCCCACAGCCATCAGCATCTACAACATCTCTTTGAAGAAACCTACATAATGAGCTACAACAACATTTAATTTCCCTTTGGGATGACTAAAGTACTTTTGAATTAAAGTCTGAAAATGTTGCAATTTTTATTCGTCTTACAAATTGTTTACATTTGTTCCTCCAACAAGCTGTAACCTTTACCTTCCAAATTATGGAACTAATTGGCAAAATCTTAATGAGCTAGTGAAACAAGCTGTAACAATAGCTTCATGTATTACCGCTTGTCTCCTGGGAATGGCCATGTCCTCCTGTTGCTTCAGCTGGTTGAAAGTCTGCAGCTCAGTGGCTGCTTGCTCCACCTGGTGGACAACACAGACATTACGTTACTGCAACCACCATATTCAGGTTTTTTCAAAGAACATTTGAATCCTGAAAAGACAAGTAAATCTTAGATTGTCCATTCACTGATCATTGAGACCATATGAACAAAAAGTTATTAAATGATTATGTTGCCTTTTACAGCTAAACTATTCAACACAACAATAAATACTAGCCTGGAAATAGTCTAAAGTCTAAAGATTCGGGGTTTCTCTACGTTTCAGTAATTGACACTTAATCAAATCTAAGGTAAATTTAGGATCTTATTAAGACCATTCTGGTTTAAATTTAAATTAAATTTTAAATCTCCATTAAGGGTTAGGGATGAAGGAAGAGGTGAGTGGTGCTTCACAGTTACTGACAGCAGGTTTTGGCCAAGTAGCAGAAACTCTCTGAAGGGGGAGATGAAGGTCTGGGGCTTGTAGTTTTGTCTCAGTGTAGTAACACCACAATTCCTCAACCAAAACTAGAACAACAAGCATGAACAAATGCTGCCCATGCAACCATTGATTAAAGAAGCCCACTATTAATGCAGAAACTTAATAAAAGCTGGCGTTTTTCAACGTTAGTGTAAATATTAAAGACTTCTGGTGATTTTAACCCTGGAGACACCATACTTAGTATGGAAGCACAGACATAAAAGTTAAAAAAACAAGCTAATGTTAAATTATACACAACAGTTTCTTCTTGCTGGTATCAGTCCTGGCAGTTCAACTAAAATACACTTGGTACCTGTTCCCAGAGTTCATTGTGTTGCTTCAGGAGCCCCAGTGCTCTGGACTGGAAACCTCCCAGCAGAATTTTTAGTTTCTTCTCCAGTTTAGCTGCTCTCCGGGCCTCTGCTGTCATGTGGCCACGGTTCAGCTGGTGGGTTCACAGATACAGGGCTGTCAGTGTTTGGATCCGAACCCCCATGTAGCAGCACTGTATAAAATAGGCCAAACAAACTCCTTGAACTCTTCTCCCTTTACCTCTAGTTTCTTCTCCAGACTTTCGATTCGATCCTTCTTTGATGCCAGATTAGCTCGTGTGTACCTGTTCTGACCCGCTAGATACAGCACCTGTGCAGCAAGATAGACATGTTTTACTGCAATCTAGAGCATAAATCCAGTTTTATATCAGCAACATTTGTTCTGAGGTCAGGGAAGTGGATTCTTACCTGTCCATAGCATTCCTCCCACACCTGGGTGTAGGCCTCCATGCTGAGATCTCCATGGCCCATTCCCACCTTCACCACCTCCATTTCTGCTGTCAGTATTGTCTTCGCCTGTTAATCGACATGCCACAGTCACAACCACTTTTTACACATCCATCTAAGTCAACGTTTTACACCTGCAGAGAACAGTTTAGGTGAGCTTGAAGTGATCCTGATTGCAGAACTAACGACAGTGGAGACCTGGTGCATCTCCTCCGTGCTGACTGGCTTGTAGGCGTGCGTTTCCAGGTAAGAGATGTGTGAGGCGTTGTTGGACGTAGACGTGGGACCTTTAGTTTTGAGGCGCTGCAGCTGATTGGTTGCGTTAGCTGACGGATGGTGCAGGCAGTCGTGATGCAACATAGTGATCATTTCCTGTTTGATGAGCTCCTCAGCTATTTGGAGGTCAGTAAGCGGCTCCATGGAGGCAGGGCGCAGCACTGACTCATTTACCTGCACGGACAATAACAAATCAATATTCACAAACCAATAAATATAATACTAAACCAGAGCTAATCAAGGATCTGCAATCAAACTGTACCTCAGTAGGTCTGGGGAGATTCCTCTGAACAGCTGTGTGTCGAAGTTTCAGCTCCTTCTCCCTTTCTGCATCCCGTTGAGTCTGATAAAACAAACATATTCATATTTCACCAAGTTTTTCAATCTTTTAAACTCACTGCATTAAAAACATTGTTTTTAACATATTCTTGAAAGGAAACTTATCCTTTGTGTTTTTACGTGGCTTACCTGCTTGCGTGCCTCTATGTCTGCAGAGTCCTCTATGAATCCACTCTCCATCTCTGTCTCTTCCAGTTCTTTCTCTGCGTTTTCAGGAAGAACAATCTCAAAGTCGTTTTTAGGGACAGGAAGTGACATCAGGCCTTGTCTCAGCTGCTGCAGGCTTTCCTTTTGCTGTAATGAGCAAAGATACAAATTTTGTTCTTTATGTTGTTACTTTTTTTAATATACAAGCACGCTTCTTACGGTTGCCATATTAATCTATGACTGAGATGTGTGAAAATGTTTCTTGTGACGTGAACATTAAAGCATGCAGAAGTATTAACACCACTAGAACTTGTTCACATTTTGTAATGTTGGAACCACAAACTTCCCTGTCTTTTGTCGAGATTATAGGCGACAGGCCAAAACAAAGTTGTGCCAAACTGTAAAAAGAAAATGTGATTTTCAAAATCCAAAAAGTGTGGCATAAACTTGTAAACAGACCCATTTACTCTAATACCCTCAAATGAAGTCCTGTGTGTAATTTAATCTAAGAATAAATCTATATATTCTGTTAGGGCCTCAGATTTCTGCTAGAACATTAGAGAACAAACAGACATTGGACCTGTAAAGCAGGGTTAGGTTATAAAACAATATCTAATAGGAAACTTTTCAATCCATCATCTGAAAATGGAAAGAGCATGGCACATCGGCTAACCCAGCAAGACATGGCAAGACAAGGTAGTAGAATCTTTCATTAGTCCAGCACTCTAAAATCTAAAATCTGGACTTTATGGGAGAGTTACACAAAGAAAGCCATTGTTTAAAGCCTTAAAATGTTCTATTTGCCACATGCCATGAAGGAGACAGAGCAAGCATATCAGAGCGGTGTTCTGGTCGAGTTAAACCAAAACTTCACGTTTCCACCTACATGCTAAAGGTTTTGTGTGACTGAAAACTAACACGGCATATAACCCTGAACTTGCCTTCCTCACTATAAAGCATGGTGGTGGCAGCCTCATGGTGTGGGGATGCTTTTCTTCAGCAAGGACAATGATGCTGGTCGGAGTGGATGGGAAAATGGATTGAGCTAAATACAGGACAACATGGGAGAAACATGTTGGAGGCTGGAAAAGCCTTCAGACTGGGACAGAGAGGCCGGAAAAGCCTTCAGACTGGGACAGAGGGGCCGGAAAAGCCTTCAGACTGGGACAGAGGGGCCGGAAAAGCCTTCAGACTGGGACAGAGAGGCCGGAAAAGCCTTCAGACTGGGACAGAGGGGCCGGAAAAGCCTTCAGACTGGGACAGAGGGGCCGGAAAAGCCTTCAGACTGGGACAGAGGGGCCGGAAAAGCCTTCAGACTGGGACAGAGGGGCCGGGAAAGCCTTCAGACTGGGACAGAGGGGCCGGGAAAGCCTTCAGACTGGGACAGAGGGCCGGGAAAGCCTTCAGACTGGGACAGAGGGGCCGGGAAAGCCTTCAGACTGGGACAGAGGGGCCGGAAAGCCTTCAGACTGGGACAGAGGGGCCGGGAAAGCCTTCAGACTGGGACAGAGGGGCCGGAAAAGCCTTCAGACTGGGACAGAGGGGCCGGAAAAGCCTTCAGACTGGGACAGAGGGGCCGGGAAAGCCTTCAGACTGGGACAGAGGGGCCGGAAAAGCCTTCAGACTGGGACAGAGGGGCCGAAAAGCCTTCAGACTGGGACAGAGGGGCCGGAAAAGCCTTCAGACTGGACAGAGGGGCCGGAAAAGCCTTCAGACTGGGACAGAGGGGCCGGAAAAGCCTTCAGACTGGGACAGAGGGGCCGGGAAAGCCTTCAGACTGGGACAGAGGGGCCGGAAAAGCCTTCAGACTGGGACAGAGGGGCCCTCTCCAGCAGGACAACGCTAAAACTGGATTTTAACAAAACTTGAGGTATTCTCATAGGAATGGGTGAAAATGTCAGTCTACGTGTGCAAAGCTGGTACAAACACACCCTAAAAGAGTTTCTTGCTGTGCTGGCAGTGAAAAGAGTATCTACAAAGTAATGACACAAGTTGGGATGAATACAAATGTAGACCCACTTGTCCGATTTTTATTTGTAATAAGGTCTGGTATAATTATTGGTCCAACTCTGTTTTTGTTTATCACAAATAAATCCCAATGACATGCATTGAGGTTTATGGTAAGGGGAATCGATCCTTTTATAAGTTACTGTATATTAAGTAAAATGCATGGCTCAATTATTTTCTTTTTTACCACATGTTTGGCAAACGCAGGGTCAGCCAGCTGGTCTTCTGTGTTAATGTTCAGTTTGTCCCTCAGTGGCGTGCGCCCAGGGGTCAACCCTGGAGTACCACGAGGGGTCATTCCGCCTGCTAGAGGTGTCATCCCATCTGAGGCCTGACCTGGTCCAGGAGTTCTGCAGGAGAAAATGTTGAATTTATGAAACAAACACAATTCACCTCTTGTTTATGTCGTAAGAGAAGTGGTGGCGAGCTTTGGTGACAAACAAGAAGAAACACCTAAGGCATTACTTTTTTACAACTCTATGCAAAATGTTTTGAGTCGTCACGTTTATAATCTGCTTCCAAAAGTGCTGAATCTCCTGTAATCTGTTAAACGGCTCTTTGTTAATAATTCTTCTGGCTTTCTGACTGTTTTTAAATGCGTTGTATTAGAGAATTAAAGTCAAACTCAAATATAAATGTAAATATACAACAGCTGGAAAAAGATAATCAGCAAGAGCATACCTTTGAGGGAGTATTTGACAATAAATTATGAGTATCAAATACGAGAAAAACATAAAGCAATTTTTAAAGAGAAATCAAGCTCCCTATGCAATGAAATACCTTGATAGTAGTCATTTCCCACTCAGTTGAGAAGTATTTCTAGTTCTGATACAACTAAAGCTACAAGTATGATCACACTTAAAAGCCACTACAGGGAATACCTGATCAACATGGATTTTCCTTTTATTATTATTATTATTTCCTGAAAAGTCTATAATGTATACCATCTCAATAAGACTGAGGAGGTACAAACTTTCCTATTAGTGTAGCAGTTTGTTCAGTTTAAGTTACAAACTTCATCCAAAATGGATCATGGTTATTTTTCCCTCAAAACTCTGCTGGCAACACATCAGAACAGCTAGAATTTCTTCTTCTTTTTGTAAATACATTAAAAATAAAACACTAATAAATTAATAAAGTACGTGAGTATTTACAGGGTTTGCTCAACACCTTGTTGATCCACCTTTGGCAGCCATTACAGCCTCACGTCTTCTTGGCTGTGTGTGGCACACTTATGTTTGGTCGGTTTCACCCATTCCTCTTTGCAGAACCTCCCGAGCTCCATCAGGCTGGATGGGAAACGTGGGCGAACAGCGATTTGTCTAGGTTCTGGCTGGGCCACTCACATTTACAAAGTTGTCCTGAAGTCACTCCTTTGATATCTTGGCTGTTTGCTAGAGGTCATTGCCTGACTGAAAGATGAACCGTCGCCCCAGTCTGAGGTCTTGAACGCTTTGGAGCAGGTTTTCCTCCAGGATGTCTCTGTACATTGATTCAATCATATTTCCCTCTAAAATGACTAGTCTCACAGTTCCTGCCGCTGATCAAGATCCCTACAACATGATGTCACCACAATGCTTCAATGCAGGGATGGCATTGGCCATGTGATGAGGGGTGCTTGCCAAACCTGACATTCATACCAAAGAGTTCAATCTTTGTCTCATCACACCAGAGGATTTTATTTGTCATGGTCTGAGGGTCCTTTAGGCGCAATCTGTCAAACTCCAAGCAGGCCACAACGGGCCTCCTCATTCCCCAGAGCTACACTGGAGCTCTGACAGAGGGACCATCAGGGTTCATGGTCACCACCCTGACTAAGGCCCTTCGCTCCAATCACTTAGTTTAGGGATGATGGAGGCCACTGTGTGTACTGGGACCTCTGAAGCAGCAGAAACGTTTCTGTACTCTTCCCCTTTAGAGAATCCTGTCTTAGAGGTCTACAAAAGACATTTCCTTTGCCTTTGTGGTTGGTTTTAACCAATTACTGCACTTGGTTTTAAAGCAGCAGATCTATGAGTCATTTGATACCATACGATTAAAACAGTAAAAGGTCTCGTTCCTGAAACATCCACATTTTTGAACTATTTCATAAATGTGTCAATAAAACCCTTGTTTTGATTGACTCTTAATTCATAGGAGGATTAAAAAAAGTTCTGTGTAAAACATCAGGTAGGAGCAACTAGTGTGCTCATTTGATTTTACCTGAACGGTGTACTGAGAACAGTGTTGGGAGTCTGAATCTGCTGCCGCTGAGGAGTCACTCCACTGAAGTCGCTCTCGTGCAACGGGGTGTTGAGGCCTCCTTTCAGGGGCGTGTCGATGTTGGTCAGAGCCATCAGGTTCTGTGCTTCCTACAATCACAAACACAGAAAAACACTGGATCATGTGGTTGGTAAAAAAAAAACAAGCAACTAAGATGATATACAAGCCAAACAAGTTTAAACATATTGATTACCTGGATCAACTAGAATAGAACTAGAAATCTTTACCGGCCATCTCATTTTTAAGGCAATATTATTGCCTCCTCTAACTAGTGACATTCTATTAAATCAAAAAAACTCTAATTAAAACTTTATCAAATAATTGAGATTATTAAATAAATAAAAATGAAGTTTGTTTCGATATCAACACATTCAAACAAGTTTTACAATCCTTGCCACCATTACATTTTACCACCAACATCAACAACAAACCAGTTTGGCTTTTATTCATTACATCAGCCCTCATTGATAAGGGATAGTTTCTTTAACAACAAGACGAGGCCCACAAACTAAAATGTCAGGAACAAACAGCTAAGTAACGAATGGTTAGCCTCATGGCGTAATATCCAATGTCCTATTTGAACGTTTTTGGAAAACAAGGAATAACAAATTTTTTACCAAGCACGTTATATTTTTTGTTGATACTGTAACAGGAAGCCAAAATATGACTGAGGCAATTAAGCTACGAGGCCAACGATGTGCCATAATAAAGACCTGACATGATCCAGCTGTGAGTGTTTCATGAGTCACCTGCAGTATCCTGTCCTGGGCAGCAGGAGTACGTGGAGTCCTCAGTCCTGTTGTCATGTTGTTGGTGACGCTGTACTCAGACAGCAGGGCAGAAGAGGCCAAGTTACCACCTTCGCTCTCCTCGGCTGCTTGACGGGCGACCTCGCTGGCCACGCCCATTTTGACCACTTCCTCTAACTCAGCGTCACTGATCTAAAAACACAGTCAGAATAAACAACAAAGAGTTTGTTTCCAATAGGAACATGGTAAATCATTAGTGCCTTATTTACTGGGAAAAGAATCCAGCTGTCTGGTTAGAATTAGGATTGATTTAAATTTCTTATGTCCAAATTCCATGTTTCCAGACTCCAGACAGATATTCCTATAGATGTCAGGCCTTAAATTGAATTATATATGCATGCAAATGTGTCTATGTAACGACTGAACAAATGTTTTGATGAATGGATAAGTAGGCAGGCGGGCAGACAGCTGGATGGATGGATGAACAGATGGAAAATATAGACAATGAGACAGGGAAGCCTGGAATTACAAAGTTTTCCATAGTCTGTTTACTTTTCCTGCTTATCCAAACCTGGAACATACAATTTTATGCTTTTCCAGACTGTGTAGGAACCTTGTAAGTAGTAGAATACACAGCAGTTACCTGTGGTGCAGGTAAGACCAGTTTGGACCGTTTCTTGGTGAACTCGGCCACTCCGCTGGTCTGCAGGATGGCAGACGGGAGATCGCTCTCTTTCTTCTTCTTAATCTTCTGTTTATCCTTCTTCCTATCCCTCTCCTCGCACTCACTACAAACAATACATACAAAACAAAATCAAAATAACAATAATAAAAACATATTTCTTGGATGCTTTCAGTTGGAAACCCAAACCAGAGTGTTCCTAACCTGCGGAGTTCTCCATCCAGGTGCTGCTGTCTGAGCCGTTTAAAGTTTGGTTCCAGAGCATCATATTGCTCCATGCTGGTGTCATAGAAACCCTTCATGTAAACAAAAATTAATAATCCTTGAAATTACATCAGTGAAGCCCTTCTCTCCTCTTTGCTGCATTCTGAATCAACATGGTTTTAATATATATCAACAAATACCGCTGTAGGTTTCTTTTCAAAGGGGATTTCAGCATTGTAGTCCACTCCTCTCTTCTTCTTCCTCTTCTTCTGCACATCGATTCCTGCTGCTCTCAGCTCCCTGCGTTTCTGCAGAGCAGCCAACCGCCTGCCGTTGAAGATTAAAGAGCAGAACAATATGTTATTGTTTCCTTAACATGCACCAACAGCGTTTCATGGATTCTCTTCAGACTGTGAATGCATAAAATGTTTGAACCTGGCTTCCTCCAGCTGTTTCTCTCTGGCTTTTCTCTTGGCTTTTTTGCCCTGTGTGTTGGCCAAACGAGCTCTGGCTTCTGACAGCATCTCCAACTCATCTGCACATAGAAATACAGACAAACATACAGTTATTATGCCGACCCTGCGAACAATGCTGCCAGTATAGAAGGTTTAACAGAACAGATCCTTGTGGTGATCGACAGCATGACCTGCTGCAGACTTTGTTCAGACAACATTCAAACGTCACATCATCTGTTTCTATCTCAGTAATAAGTGCGTACTACACCTTCATCCATGTCCACAGGGTCGGGCCTGGCAGGTTTAGTCTCAGGATTAGGATCAATCTCTCCTGGTTTTAACTTCCTGGGATCATCTCCCACCTCTTCCTCATTTTCTCTCTGGGCTGCTTTGTCTCTAAACAAACGCAAAAAGACATCTATTAACAAGATTCAGAGTGACATGATCCTGATTGTGAAGGTAGAAATCTTTCACATTCCCAGCGAGTCTTGCTTTTGATTGAATTGACTCTAAAAATGTATCTAAAGGCAAAAACTCGTACAGTAGGTATTCATAATGCTCCAGACACTGGGCAGCAGTACGCCCAATGATCGGAGCGATGGTTCTCCACTGAGTGGGCATCAGCTTGGCCAAGTGAAGAAGTTTCTCCTCCTCCTCTCTGGACCATTCTGTCTTTTTGATACTGGGATCCAGCCACTCATACCTACAGGCACAAGCAAAGTCAGGGATTATGATTCAGTCTAAAACAGACGCTCCACTGAAATATGTATACAGTAAAATGTGATCTAATTACATCTTTGAGTAATTTATGTGTCTGTATCAGGACTTACCATCGGGCTTTGCACTGTTTGGCAGACTTGCGGTGGAGCAGGGAGGCGATACGTGACCACTGATTTTTCCCATATTTCATCACCGCCGCCTTCAGGATCTCATCCTACAAACAGAAAGGCAAATAATCTAAAAATGGATCTGAAATCTGATGCCATCTACATAGTCTTGGACAAAGGGATTGTTTTGTGGGTGGGTGTTGTTGTAGACAAAACAGCACCCACATATTGTCTTATTGATTTAAAGTAATTATTAATGTGACTCCTCCTGCCAAAGTGCTGGCCACATTTATTGAAACCCCTCGTAAAGAGATGTAGAAATCCTTACAATAAACTCATATTTTATTGCAGTAACAACTATCTAAACTAAAACGTTTTACTTTGAACGCCTTTAGGTGAAAGAAGATTCAATATTAAGCAACACAGTCCGTTTAAATAATAAAAGCAAAGCTGAAATAGCTTTTTTCGTTTTACAAAATTGCTGTATTTCCCCTGTAGTTATACTGGAGTGGTGACCCACCCCTCCAACGACCGCCTCTGCTCTCCTAGACGGTCAAGCTAATAATTATATCAAATTTGTTCCTTAAATAACATGGATCCCAGCTGAAGTAATTTAGGGTTACATTTCCAATGGTAAACGGTTTATTTTATGTCATTTCTACCTCTACAATGTTCTGCTCTCTGTGACCCTTGTTGCAGCGTTCTGCACTGATGCAAAGACATGCGCGCTAACAAGTCAGCACACACCACCACCAGCAGACACACAGCTTGTCAGAACAGACGTCACAACTACCTGCAAAACAAGCTAAAATACCCGTGTTTTTAGATGCCCCCAGAGCTGTGAGGATATCAGCACTCAGTCTCTTGCGAGGAGCAGCCTCTTCTACTCCTCCTGCTGTTTTTGACCATTTTCATTACAGAAGCAGCCAGCACCGCATTGATGTTAAGTCAATCAAAAAGGGCTGAGCTTTTGACATTTAGATGTTAGAACTTGTTTAGCTGCAGATGCATCTTTTGCAACAAATGCTAAGTGAACACAAAAGATATGCTGGGTTATTACTTTTTAAGCAATAAGATGTGGATTAAAAAACAGGAATTAGATTATTTTTTACTTGCATTTTCTCTTTCATATACACTATACTGCCAAAAGTATTTATTTCTCCCCTTTTACATGTACATGAACCTAGCTGCAACTCTCAGATTTCACCTGATCAATATGTCTAACATATTTAGGAGTAATGTCCCTTGGATCTGACTGAGCTCTGTGCCTCTGAGCTCATGCAGGTTGCCCAAATGCATTCAGGCCTTTAAATAGAATAAAAATTAGTAATGTGGTATCCTCAGCATGTTGTTATCTGCATCAGATTTTGCTAATCAACATGTTACTCAGGATCATCTGGTAGCTCTGGTCTGTTCACACCTGAGGACTGTGCCTTGGCCACCATTATCCCCATATCCTGTTACATAGACGTTACAGTTTTTACTACCTCCCGATGAGGATCAGGAGGTGTAATATTGGTTTCTCGACTTCAATTCCCCATTGCGTATTGGGAGCTTTCAGTTGATCATGACGAGTAAAATACACTGATTGAGTTGAGTTAGTATGATTTGAAAGGGATTTAACATAGATCACTCCAAATGGGTATGATGTGAAACAAATGACCCATATAAGGAAAAGCTCCTTTTGTGCACTAAGTATTGCTCAAGCAATTAAAAAAAAAAAAAATCAACCATTTAAACGTGAAATTATGTCAGGGGAACTAATAAAGGGAATCGAACAGAATGCTGAAAAAAAATCCAGTTTTTTTCAAAGTTCAATGCTGGAACTGAAGGGTTGCAATTTAACTCTATAATCATTCCAAGTGTTTGGTTTATGATGGATTAATTAAAAATTACAAGTATACACAAAACACCTGGTTTTTTATACCTATTTATAATGCTATTTCTTCTATGGTATTTAAATATATTCCTCCTCGTGAGGAATAAGTGCGGAGTCGTGAAGGCTACATTTCCTTTTGCTAATGAGGTTATCGCATTAACCACATAAACAATTAAAAACTACCTGGCAAGTAGCCGACGCACTACTTCTCTCAAGTAACTAAACTGTTTAAGAGTAAAATTCAAACGACCCATAAAAAACTAAATGTGGTATTTGAGCTGAATCCGGTTAAGGTAACGTACTGCTGCATGCTAACTTTAGCCATTCAGTGTTACAGGAGTTAGCATCAGGCTAACCATGTAAACACGTACCTCAGTGTTGCGCCAAACGCCTCCTTTTATCATAATTCGTGGCATCTTGACGAGGTGCTGGTTTTCTCCCCTTCAAAAAAAGCAATAAACAACCCTCCTGAAAATTATTATGCTGTGGAGCGTGAACTTTATATTCAAAAAATTAAATGCCAACTGAACGCGGAATGCTAGGGAAAAAGAACACCAAGCACCGGAAGTGTCCCAGTATTCGCGGACGTGTTCATGGGAGTAAGGTCCGGGTGTTCCGTTCAAATTTGTTCACCGCCGCAACTGAGCTTGGGCAACAGGATAGAAGTTTAGGCAGCCAAATAAAGTCCTTAAAAAACATTTTATTCTGAACAAAAAAGGAAAACATGCTTTACTGTTTTAAATTGATTGATTGACATGTAAGCATTGGAAAATCCCAGGAAGCGATGGAAGAACGTGGAGCTTGAGGGCTATATTGTGAATGATCTACTCCTAGGCTGCCAGCAGTCTTTTAATCCACAAAACAGGACAGGTCCAGACTGCAACGAACAATCAGGTCTGCAGGGAGAATCATCAAGGCTGACCTTCCCTCTGTCCATGACTTATACAGGTCTAGGGTCAGGAAAAGGGCAGCTAAAATCTCTGCAGACCCCACACACCCTGCACACAAACTGTTAAGACTTACCTTCAGGTTGTGCGAGAAAAAGTCAAATAACAAGAGAAAAAGAGAGAACTTTGGCACAAGAAATTGATGAATTACATAAAAAATGTCTCTATCCGATTCAGATCAAACATCATTACTAAATGTCCAGTGTAGATTAGACGAGATGCATATGCTTAGAGCCCGTGGAGCCTTTGTAAGGTCAAGAGCCAAATGGATAGAGGAGGGTGAAAAGAACAACCTATTTTTATGGACTAGAAAAAAGAAGGCAAGAGAGGAATGCAATAAATTATCTTATGATTAATAACATTGAATATACCAACCCTGACTTCATCTCTAAAAAAGTCTACTTATTTTACAGAGACTTATACTCATCCTCCTACTCTATGAATGAATGTGATGCATTCTTCAGAAATATTGAACCCCACATCCCAAAAATAACATCAGACTTTAAAGAAGATTGTGATTCTGATATAGAAATGTACGAATTGGAAATGTATGAATTGGTTAAACAATTATCTCCAGGAAAAGCTCCATGTCAGGACGGCTTAACAGCAAACTTTTACAAATTTTTCTGGGAAGACATTAAGGATCTGTTTTTTCTGCGCAATTCAAACATGTTATTCAAATAACGTTTAATGCCGACAATGAAGCAAGGTTTAATAACTCTCATTCCCAAACAAGAAATACTGAGAAAATCTGAGACCCATAACATTACTTAATATAGACTATAAAATGTTTGCTCAAATAGTTGCAAATCGACTAAAAAAAGGTATTTCACAAATTATTAGTGAAACTCAATCTGGTTTTCTAAAAGGATGCTCCATCCACAACAATATTAGATTAGTATTAGATTTATTGGATTATAGTGACATAATTCAAGATAATGATTTCATACAATTCTTAGATTTTTGTAAGGCCTTTGATAAAATTGAACATCCTTTTATTCCTAAAACTTTAGAACTCTTTGGATTTGGGAACTGTTTCTGTGAAATGATCAACATGTTCTATAGGGATATTAGTAGCTCTGTTCTTCTGTCCTGGGGAACCTGCAGTAGATTTGATATCAAGAGAGGGATTCGTCAGGGGTGTCCAGCTTCCCCCCTCCTCTTCATCATGGCTGCAGAGATATTAGCAATTAAAATAAAACACTGTGATGATATACAACAACTAAATATTATGGGAAAACGACTAGTTATAAGTCAGCTTGCTGACGACACCACCTTGTTCCTCAAAAACAGGAACAAATACCTAAAGCTTTAAATGCTATTTCCCTGTTCTCAAAGGCTTCAGGGCTTCATCTAAATTTAGACAAATGTGTACATATGGCTCTATGTGATCACCCTCTAACATCTATTCGTTGAATACCTGTAAAAAATGAGGTCAAATATCTAGGGATCACTGTTTCCAAAGATGTAACTTTTAGATCCACTGCGAACTTAGACAATATTTTATTTAAAAATAAAACTATTTAAATACATGGTTACAAAGAGATCTTTCAATATTTGGAAGAATATTACTCTCAAAAATGGAAAGTCTTTCAAGACTCATCTATCCGACTTATTCCTTAGAAATTCCCGATAATATAATTAAGAAAGTTAATCAAAATAATTTTAATTTCGCTTGGAAGAACAAACACCATTACATTAGAAGAGGTGACATTAGAAAATCGTTGGAAGGAGGAGACTTCAATGCCATTGATTTTGACTCAATAAACGGTTGGTTAACCTTAGATGGTTACAAAACTTTCTTAAACATTACGAAAACGTTTGGTTTAGCCTCCTGCAAAAATCTTTTTAGACTTTGGTGGGATAGAATTCCTCTTAAAATGTGACTTTGAAATTAACAAACTTCCAGTTAAACTCTCTAAATTTCACCAACAAGTCCTTCATTATTGGAAATGAATTGTTAAGCATAACGTGTCCCCCCATAATACCCCCATTTGGAATAATAGATGCATCTTAATAAAGAAGAAATCCTTTTATTTTTTAAGAATGGATGGCAAATGGCATATGGTCGGTTCAACATCTCATGGATGACACAGGGAAAATTCTAGACTTTCAACAATTCCAGCATAAATACAACTTTATCTGCACTAAAAAACAATTTGAAGCTGTAATTAAAGCTATCCCTCAGGCTCTGATTAACACAATACAAGGATCATTGCTTTATATTTCCTCAATACCCCGGCTTTACCCTCAATTATCTAGGACTACTTTTTTACTGCCAAAAATTGCAATAATAAAATTTTAAGAACACTTATCATCCAAAATACTTACCCTTCCCCCTTGAAAAGAAGTAATATACTAAAATAATTTTCTTTTAAGGTTTGTAAGAAAATTAGATGCAACTATTTAAAATTCCCTTTACCCCCAAAAGTAAAATAAGTTCATTTTAAGATATTAAATAACATCTATCCATGTAAAGAATACTTGAGACTAGAATTTAATATTGAGGCAAATGATTGTACTTTTGTCAGTCTGATATAGAAACAATACTACATTTATTTTTCTCTTGTAGTTATACTTCCAAATTTTGGATGGATTTTCATAAGTGTCTGCTGACCAACAATTTCAGTGTTTCAACTTTAACTTACAACAATATTAAATTCAGCATTTATACTTTGGACACAAATTTAGACTTTACAATTAATAACTTGATCATTATGGCCAAATATTATTTACACAAATGTAAATTTTTGAAAATTACCCCTAACCTTCTATGTTATTTAAAATAAATATCTCTTCTATTCAACTCGGTGAAAATGATGGAATCAAAGAATGCTGCTCTGCTCTGTAACTGTAGGTCCCGCGTGTTTTTTTTTTTCTTGACATAAATCCATTTATTAACGTTCAAGTCCCCTTGCAATAGTTTCAGTTACACGGTTTACCTTGTCTTATGCATATTTCATATTCTAATATTAATTACCTGTTATCTTATATGGCTTTCATCTTATTCTGCATTCCCTTTGGTTCTTTTCTTTGTTTGTATAATTTTTGACTGCTTGTCGATAAGAAGTATGTATACTTGTAAGATTTGTTTATACAATAAAGTAAAAAAAAAAAAAAAAACCTTCAGGTTGTGCTACAGAGCACTCTCTGCTAAAACCAGCCGCCACAGACATAGTTCCTTCTCCCAGGCTGATATGCTGGTGAAAACTTGACAGTCACAGTTCCAGAACAACACCATGCATACTCGGACTGATCTCACATGATATTTATTTTTATGTTATTTTTATTTAAGGGTTTATTCCAAGCCAGTAAGAAAATGCATCTAATGAAAAATTAAAATAAGAATTGTGTACTACGGAATACAAAAATAATAATAACAATAATAATAATAGTAAGATTGACTTGGAAAGGAGTGGGATGAAGAAAAACTTATTTAGTCCCACCTCCCATTCCCATTCCTTAAGAAATTACATGATTGCTGCCATTTACAGCTTAGTAACTAAATCTTCACTGTCATATCAACATTGCAGATTACATCAATAACAGTAAACATAAAGAAAATAATCAACATATTCAATAAATAGTTATTAACCACAATATACAAATATACATTACAGGTCCAGTCAGACTCCCCTGCCAATATCCATGTATTGTGACCAAACTGTTTCTTTATATCTTGATCTAAATTGATGAATATTTGGACATTGCTTGAGCTGCGATCCCAATCGGTTTAACACCACACACAGACACACACAAACTTTTCCTAGTAGTTCTCACCGCTTGGACCTTAAAGTTACCACAGCCCCTCAGATAATAACACCCTTCTCTCTGTGTAAAGAGCTTTTGGATGTTAGTAGGTATTATATTTTTACTGGCTTTATGTAGAAGTTGTGCAGTGTAAAATTCTACTAAATCAAAAAATATTCCAGGACGTATTTAACCTTGTTAATAATTGAGACACTTTTACTTTGTATGTGTCTGATGTGTGGTTTCCAGCTCAATTTGTTGCAATAGTTATTCCCAAAATTTTTATTTCTGGCACGGTTTTAATATCAACACCATCTACATTTATTACTGAGTTAAAACTTTCCTTGTAATTTACAGAGAACATTACTTTAGTTTTATTTAAATTTAAAAATTATTTATTGATATCCATCCATGATTTTAGTTTAAGTAGTCCATTATTTATATTGTATACTAAATCACTATAACTATCACTAGAGTAAAATATATTGATGTCATCCGCAAATAGAATTAAGTTTAATAACTTTGATACATTCAATATATCATTAATATATAAATTAAACAACACTGGACCCAATATAGATACCTGTGGGACCCCAAAAGCAAATGCCCAAATACCCTGATTTAAATGTACCCATTTTCACACACTGTTGTCTCTTCATTAAATAGCTTTGAATCCAACTCAAAACCATTGCCCTAATTCCATATCTTTCCAGTTTTTTGAGAAATGTTTTATGATTCAGAGTATCGAAGGCTTTTTTTAAGTCAATAAATAATCCCACTGCATATTTTTCCTATCTAAACTATTTTTAATCTCTTCCATAGCAGACCTAAACCCAAACTGACATTCATTGATTATATTATGTTTTCCTATAAATTTCTCTAATCTATTATTGAAGAGATGATTTGTTCTTACACATATTAACAATATCTATTAATACTACCCCAGTTACTCCAGACTAAAACATTGTCTTTCAATTTATTTCTATCGATGAATTATCCAATTTATTCCTTATACTCTTAGGGATTTTATCTGCCAAGTCTGGCCCAACATTTGCAAAAAATTATTGAAACTATATTCTAATTTTCTATTTTCTAATTTTATTCATATTATATATTCTTATCACTAAAGTAGTCTGGGTATGTATTATTTTTTGTATTCCCTTTAATAACAGTATTTAATATTCCCAGACCTTATAGTGTTGTTATAATTATTTAAAAGATTGGTGTAATCTAAGTTCTTACTAATTGTTATAATATCTGTCAAATTGTTTTTATATATTTTATATCTATGTTCAGATTCTTTGTTCTTTAATCTGATGAATTGTCTATAAAAAGTATTTTTCTTCTTACAAGTATTTTGTAAACCATTATTTAACCATGCGCTTTTTATAACTGTGTTGTTTTTACTAAACTGACGAATTGGACAGGTTTTATTGCATGTTGAACTAAAAATTTTATTTAATTTTAATGTTAATTTATCAAAAGCACAATACACCTCTTTCTCTATATACAGTACCTTGCGAAAGTACTCGGCCCCCTTGAACTGGTCAACCTCTTGCCACATTTCAGGCTTCAAACATAAAGATATAAAATTCTAATTTTTTGTGAAGAATCAACAACAAGTGGGACACAATCGTGAAGTGCAGTGAAATTTATTGGATGTGTCAAACTTTTTTAACAAATAAAAAACTGAAAAGTGGGGCGTGCAATATTATTCGTGAACAGCAGTCTTCAGCTCTTTCCACAGATTCTCGATTGGATTCAGGTCTGGACTTTGACTTGGCCATTCCAACACCTGGATACGTTTATTTGTGAACCATTCCATTGTAGATTTGGCTTTATGTTTTGGATCATTGTCTTGTTGGAAGATAAATCTCCATCCCAGTCTCAGGTCTATTGCAGACTCCAACAGGTTGTCTTCCAGAATGGTCCTGTATTTGGCCCCATCCATCTTCCCATCAATTTTGACCATCTTCCCTGTCCCTGCTGACAAAAAGCAGGCACAAACCATGATGCTGCCACCACCATGTTTGACAGTGGGGATGGTGTGTTCATGGTGATGAGCTGTGTTGCTTTTACGCCAAACATATTGTTTTGCATTGTGGCCAAACAGTTCGATTTTGGTTTCATCTGACCAGAGCACCTTCTTCCACATGTTTGGTGTGTCTCCCAGGTGGCTTGTGGCAAACTTTAAATGAGACTTTTTATGGATATCTTTGAGAAATGGCTTTCTTCTTGCCACTCTTCCATAAAGGCCAGATTTGTGCAGTGTACGACTGATTGTTGTCTTATGGACAGACTCTCCCACCTCAGCTGTAGATCTCTGCAGTTCATCCAGAGGTATCATGGGCCTCTTGGCTGCATCTCTGATCAGTCTTCTCCTTGTTCGAGATGAGAGTTTAGAGGGACGGCCGGGTCTTGGTAGATTTGCAGTGGTCTGATACTCCTTCCATTTCAATATGATTGCTTGCACAGTGCTCCTTGGGATGTTTAAAGCTTGGGAAATCTTTCTGTATCCAAATCCAGCTTTAAACTTCTCCACAACAGTATATCGGACCTGCCTGGTGTGTTCCTTGGTCTTCATGATGCTCTCTGCGCTTTGAACAGAACCCTGAGGCTATCACAGAGCAGGTGCATTTATACGGAGACTTGATTACACACAGGTGGATTCTATTTATCATCATCAGTCATTTGGGACAACATTGGATCATTCAGAGATCCTCACTGAACTTCTGGAGTGAGTTTGCTGCACTGAAAGTAAAGGGGCCGAATAATATTGCACGCCCCACTTTTCAGTTTTTTATTTGTTAAAAAAGTTTGACACATCCAATAAATTTCACTCCACTTCACGATTGTGTCTCACTTGTTGTTGATTCTTCACAAAAAATTAGAATTTTATATCTTTATGTTTGAAGCCTGAAATGTGGCAAAAGGTTGACCAGTTTGTTGTAAAATGGGAGTTTTACTCTCTTTCCTCCCTGTGCACCACCGGTTCCGTTTCTCTCCAGTTCCGAGACCCAACCAGTAAAACCAGCAAAGTATTTACCTTGTGAAATAATGAGAAATGGTTAAGTATAAAATCAAGATGTAATGCCAAAATGATCAGTGTACAGAATATACAATTGAACAGATACAGAGTGACATTCACCTTCGGTACCGGGCCCCCCTCAGCCCATCTTAGGGATGAACCAAGAGGAGCAAAGAATGGAGCGTGAGCCCTGCTTTTATCCGTGCCTGTTCTTAACCCTCCTAAAGGGTGTCATCCTCTTGTATCAGTTTATCCTTGACTATGTGTTGCATTTTATGTGATCAGAGGTTATGGTGTGTAAGCATGTAGCAGTGAGCGGTGCAGCAGATAAGCAACAAGGGCAGATATATTTAATTAGGGCAACAAAGAGATGATTAGAAAAGGCCACAGAATCATACATCCATAACAATCCCCCTGTTGAGGTGGGAAAAAACCCACCTCACATCAATCAATGTGTCTGGTGCATATGGACCTAAGCTAGAATATTTCAGGCAGTTCCTTCCAGCCATCGCGTAACTCCAGCCCCCCAAACAGAGTACCATCTCTCCGGTAACTGCCTGCAGCCCTCAGTGTGTGCACCCCATCTGTTTCCCGTAGAACAGACCTATGCTGATGTGTGTCTGAAATTTAAATGATTGAAACATTGCAAATAGATAATGTTGCCCTGTTGAAAAATTAAAAACAACTAAAATAATAAAAACCTAGAAGCACAGCACAATGTCAGTCAGTCATTTTCTATCACTTATTCCATAGTGGGTCGCGGGGGAGCTGGTGCCTATCTCCAGCAGTCTATGGGCAGGAGGCAGGGTACACCCTGGACAGGTCGCCAGTCCATCGCAGGGCAACACATTAAAAACCATGCACACACTTATTCACACACCTAAGGACAATTCAGAGAGACCAATTAACCTAACAGGCATGTCTTTGGACTGTGGGAGGAAGCCGGAGTACCCGGTGAGAACCCACGCATGCACGGGGAGAACATGCAAACTCCATGCAGAAAGACCCCCGATCGGGAGTCGAACCCAGGACCTTCTTGCTGCAAGGCAACAGTGCTACAAACTGCACCACCGAGCAGCACAATGTGTAACAGTATATTGTAGACCCTGAATCGTAAACCCTGTTCAATTATCTATTGCAGTCGTTTGGTCCAGTCCCTCTCCAGGCCGCAGGAAAAGGTTGGTCATCCTCCTGATGTGGCATCCTTGGTTTATGGTTGTGATTTGATTTTGCTCCCATTTTCAGGCTGGCTCTGAACAATGGGTTTCGACCTCCTCATAGCACAGTGTCATAATTTCTCACTTTGGTTTGGTTCCATGGGATCCACATCATCACTTGTGCTCAAATATTCAGTGGACAACATCAGTGTGCTCTGGCACCACATCCATTTGATATTCTGGTAATCTCAAACCTCTGGTATCAGTGGAATCAATTGCACGATCAATACACCTGAGGATGAGAGCTGGAATACACGTTGCACAACAGCAAACACAACCTGCGATCACCACAACAGTTAATGAAGTGAATATACTCACCAGCAGGCTTCCCCATTTTCCAAACCATGTCTCAAACATATAACAATATATAGTTAAAATACAAAAACAACTTGTCTAGGAATGTCATGAGAATACAATAATAATATAAAATTGAATAAAATAGTATTGACATGTGCTGAGATATTCGTATCATTTGCAAGGGGGAAGTGTCAGTGGAGGACCGGGGCCTTGATAATGAGGCTAGCTGCAGAAGGAAAGAAGGTGTTTTTGTCGCGAGAGGTTTTGGTCCTGATGGACCGCAGCCTCTTGCCAGAGGGGAGAGTCTTAAAACAGTTTGTGTCCAGCGTGCCGGAGACGGGCACGTTCAGCTGGGAGAGCCTGTCCTGCGTAAGGGCCGGGTCGATGGTGTTGAAAGCAGAGCTGAAGTCCACAAAAATAACCCCTGGTAGCTTCCTGGGGAGAACATGTGCTGCAGGGTGTAGTGAAGGGCCATGTTTATTGCATCATCCACAGACCTGTTGGCTCTGTGAGCAAACTGCAGGGGATCCAGAAATGGGTCTGTGATGGATTTAGGATGGGTCAACACAAGGTGCTCAAAGGACTTCATTACCACAGAGGGCAGGGTGATGGGTCTGAAGGCATTTAGTCCTGTGGTCCTTGGTTTCTTGGAGACAGGGATGATGGTGGATGCTTTGAAGCAGGCAGGCAGGCACATGGCATGTCTCCAGTGAGGTGTTAAAAATGTCTGCGAACACCATAGACAGCCGATCAGCACAGCGCTTCAGGGCGGATGGGGAGACATAGTCCGGCTCAGCTGCTTTACAGGGTTTCTGCCTCTTAAACAGTCTATTGACTTCCTTCTCTGGCATGGAGAGGGTAGGGGGTGGAGTGAAGTGCAGCTGAGGGGGAGCATGTGAGCAGAGACAGGATGTGATTGGTCTATGTACACTCTGTGACATCCAGCCTCTTCTGCTGCTGCTGCTGTACAGTTCTGGCCAAATTCTGTAAAAAATAAATCAATAATAGGAAGAAGAGAACAGTAAAGTTAGCGTTGAATAGGGGTGGGTAGGGGGGTAGAAGATGCTACACAAAATAAGTCTCACATCAGCTGCTCAGAGGATTCTGCTGCTCGTAGACTGAGAGGTGGCCAGGTCTGTTAGGATCCTCTTACGGTTGCCGTTTGGACTGTAGACAATGCGTGTTGTTGGCACCAAACAACGTCAATGCCTTTACTTTCCTCATCTGTACCTGGATCAGGAGATAACGTGGCTTCAGCCGGAGGTACGGATGCTTCAGCAGCTACGCAACAGAGCTCCTCTCTCTGGGGTTTCCTACCAAGCACCTGGGATAAAAACAGAGAATAAAAATGACCATTAAGACTGGCTGTATACTGGCAGCGTGATGCATGCTTTGAGAGCAGACATTGTTATGGTTTATTTCACCTAGATGCATCCCACGAGTGTCCCAGTTTGATCTCAAGAGGCATGTCAACTACAGTCCTGGCATGTTACCTATTATTTTCTTCATGAAAAACACACAATCTGAAAGATTGGACAGCAGTCCTTTGAACGAGATGACAGAGAAAGTGCAGCGGCCATTTCTGCATTTTTCCTTCTCAGGAAAAAATGACACACGGTGTGGAAGCTAAAGGAGTCCAAGCTTTGAGTCTTATAAAGGCAACCGTGTTTTAAAGCCACGTGGAACTGCTACACATCTACATGTAGCTGCAATTTATGGGAATTCAAATAATAAATGATGTAGATCAAGTATTACAAGTGTAAAATTCCACACATTATTTTAGCAGCAGTAGAGAAGGTTACGCCACTTGTGTCAAGAAAACACCCCACTTCCAGTTCTTGTTTAAACCCTCTAATAATGTGCTATTTTTCCCCCAGGTTATGACAATGTGAGAATCTGAAAGCAACCTATGCTTAGACATGATGATTGTAAGGTGAGGAAGGGGAGGAGATTTAATAAACTTTCTTTTATTGCAGGATTATTTTTGTCCAAAGTAAGAGTAAACAATTCACACACGTCACTCACAAGTATTATTCATATTTGTTGCAGAATTTCTAAATGGAATCTCCAATGAGTCGCGATATTAATAATATTCTTTAATGAAAACTGTCCATAATCCCAGGCTAATTTCTGTGCTGATTTATAGCTTACCATCTAAAGATGTCACTCAATAAGTTTTATCAATATCTGATGTGGAATTTCAAAATTAAGGCAATTGTAATATCATCTAATCTTTTACTGTATTCATAATATCTTCAAAAGAAAAGTGTAGCTTTGTAGGGGGAAGGTACATTATCTTTAGATGTCACTTCATTCATATCTGATGTTGAAATTAAAAATTACACCCCTGGAATATGCTAATGTAATCATTAACACTATAATTACCAAGAAAAGTGTCTGCCAGAGACCAATTCCTGTTGAGAGGTTGGGAGTTACTACAAATACCATATCTGCTTTTAAAATCTGAAGCCACCTGAATATGCCAATATTTACTGTATTTCTCAGCATGCATGCGATATGTTTTCAGAGGTTAAATACATGTGGGGTGCTCAGATGAGCAAATTTATGTTCCAGTTGTACTTGGTATACAGATGGTATACAGATTCCATGTTGCTCCATTAACTCTATCTACATCTACTCTGAGCCCTATTTTAGACTTGACCTTAGCAGTTGGCAGGGCTGTGTTTGTTCAGTAAAAATATAATTCTAAGGGTCATCTTGCTGATGCATCCAGCATCAGTTAAACAGATTCTGAAGTTTGTGCTTTAATATTGTAGAAATCTGGCAACAGATTTAAACACATTTAAAGCTTCTCTGTATCATCTTCAGTTGCATGGTCGTTTTCACCCAGTGAAAGTCAAATTGACAAAAATTATTTAAAAAATAAATATATGGTAATTATGTGGAAAACTACATGAAATATGTGTTAGGTTAGACAGACAAAACCACCATAACTTCCTAAAACACCTGGTTTAGACATTGAAAGCGGCGGTAATAACTATCTCTGGACTGATTTTCTCCTCACATTTAAGCGCTTTTAACTCGTCATCATTTTATCAAATAAATACCACTTCTTTGTTGGAGTTTAAAGCAGTCAGCAATCAACATTTAAAGTTACAAATAATACATTATTTTAAAGGTTTCTGAATTTCTATATTAGCAAAATAAGATAATTCCTATAAGAACAAGCTTTCCATGCTATGAAATTTAGACAAAACTTTTGGCCATAACTATGCATATATGATATGCTCCTCATATGTTACAGATTTCCAGCCGCCTCTTGTGTAAAATAATTAGACCGATGGTTGTACAAGTCAAGTACAGTTGTTGCAGGTGAAAGGTCACATCCAAAACTATAGGTGTTATCCTATTTGTTTCCAACAACAAAGAACAGATGTGTTTTCTTGAAGAATGAAGTTAAAATCAAACCGTTTGTAAATGTTTTTCACTGGTCAGGCTGCCATGGAGTCTCTGGCCACTGTGGGACTAAAACCCTTCTATCACCAGCTGCTCATCAACAACCTGAACAGCATCACAATAGCTGCTGGTTTCTTCAAAGAAAAGTATGGAGGAGTGGACATCCTCATCCATAATGCTAAGAGCACCATGCAAAACACAAGGCAGAGTAAAACTCTTTATACATTATTCATTATCAACAGTACTGAAATACGTGTCGTGTCTTTGTATACACAACTTTACAGACATCCTATTCTTAATAGTCATTTCATTTCTTGTCGTTTTTTTGTTGCTCAATAATACATACACATTCTTTACATTTTCAAAATTAACCTACTCAATTAATCTGAATATTTATTTCTTATGTTTTAACTTTTTGCCTTTACAGTACAGACTCTAATTCTTATTTATGTTTTATATATATTTTTTTATCTTTGTAAGTTTTGTATGCTTCCATTTGCCTTTCACTTTGCTGTTGAAACAACTGAATTTCCCCACTGTTGGGCAATAAAGGATATATCTATTCTATCCTAAATGAAGAATCCTTTAATATTGAAAGATTTTATCATTTAGGTTGGTTTCTTGGAATTAATGCTTAAAGGGCTAAACAAGAGTCTTTTGGCCTTCATTGGTCTACGTATATCATTATTATATTTTCACATATTTAAAACGTAAAATTGCCTCATTGCAATGAGGATAACTGATCTGAAATAAACAATGGTTTTCAAAAATTTAAATGATTTTTTTTTCTTCACTGATGAACTGTATTGATTTTCAGCCCACACTTTGTAATCTAAAGCTACTGATCAAAAATACTTCTGAAGAACCAAACTGAGCTGACTGACGTTATTCCATTATTATTGCATGGATGCATCATGGATACTAAAACTAGTTACAAGACCAACGATGATGGTGATCTCTTCATCTAGTTGATAAAGCGTGTTTGGCAAGTGCAAGCGTCTCCCTGGGAGATGGAATAATGTCATTGCATTTGCCCGATCCAGAAAGGAACCTGAACCGTATACATGCTGTTTGGACAGACAGATGTTATTTTTGTGAAACAGGTAGTTGTTCTCCTCTTTCGTTCCTATGGAAGATGTGAGGAAGGGTGATGTGACCATTTGAAAGCCTTTTAGTCCTTATCAAAGAGCAGCAAGTTTTATTAAATCGTGTTGCTGTGTTTTCTGCAATCAATCTTTAAAGAAAGCTCTTTTTTTTCTCTCTGTATCTGCTTCTTTTACCACCCACAGCTTGTGAGTGCTGAAACATAAATGATCAGGTATTCTGGACGGTTTAGCTTCCCTGCTTAGCTCCATCTTAACCTGACAGATTGTCATGTCATCCAGATAACTGTAGATCCTGCATCAATCAGTCTGCGACTCTTTGAAACAAGAAACTTAAACTCTCCTAGAGGCTCATTTACGGTGGCCCATAGGTGTCAGGTCAAATACAAGAGCCACAACACAAATACAAAAGCCACAACACAAATACAAAAGCCACAACACAAATACAAAAGCCACAAAACAAATACAAAAGCCACAACGGAAGTCATTCAACAGCAGTATTATTTACTGTCCTTATTTTCTTGTTATACACTGTGTATTCTGCCATTTTACCAACTATGAGTAAGCTTAAGCAGAAAGTGGGATAAGGGAAACTTTGTAAATCTTAAGGAAACTGGATTTTCTTTTTCAAAAACCGAGAACAGATGGCGTTAACCTACAGACATGTTACTGCACTGTGGTCAAGTGAGCCGACAGTCAGAAATACGCGGTCCCCCAGCCGACACTAGCTCTCTCTTAAAGATTAGCTTCGCATTACGGTAATGGAGCAGAAAGGACCCGATCCTGGCGACGGATGTGTTTTCCTCTTATATTCTCAACCGTTGCCAAGATCGGGTCCTTTCTGCTCCATTACGGTAATGCACCTTGTATGCGCGAAGAAGAGGGAGCTAGTGTTGGCTGGTGGGACCGCGTATTTCTGACTGTCTGCTCACTTGACCGCAGTTGTAACTGCGTACGTTAACTTACGCAACAAAGTCAAAGCTCATTGTAGACTCATATAGTTCCAATCAGTGTGACTGATTATCACCAAAAAAGCGTTTCACTTATCAAACGGGCAAGATTTGTCTGCTGTTAGCAAGCAAAGCTTCTCTTCCCGTTGTTTCATTCAACAGGATGCGTGACTTCCGTTGTGGCTTTTGTATTCGTGTTGTGGCTCTTGTATTTGTGCTGTGGCTCTTGTATTCGTGTTGTGGCTTTTGTATTTGCGTTGTGGCTTTTGTATTTGTGTTGTGGCTCTTGTATTCGTGTTGTGGCTCTTGTATTCGTGTTGTGGCTCTTGTATTCGTGTTGTGGCTCTTGTATTTGTGTTGTGGCTTTTGTATTTGTGTTGTGGCTTTTGTATTTGTGTTGTGGCTCTTGTATTGGTGTTGTGGCTCTTGTATTGGTGTTGTGGCTCTTGTATTCGTATTGTGGCTCTTGTATTGGTGTTGTGGCTCTTGTATTCGTGTTGTGGCTCTTGTATTCGTGTTGTGGCTTTTGTATTCGTGTTGTGGCTCTTGTATTCGTGTTGTGGCTCTTGTATTCGTGTTGTGGCTCTTGTATTCGTGTTGTGGCTCTTGTATTCGTGTTGTGGCTTTTGTATTCGTGTTGTGGCTTTTGTATTCGTGTTGTGGCTCTTGTATTGGTGTTGTGGCTCTTGTATTGGTGTTGTGGCTCTTGTATTCATGTTGTGGCTCTTGTATTCGTGTTGTGGCTCTTGTATTGGTGTTGTGGCTCTTGTATTGGTGTTGTGGCTCTTGTATTCGTGTTGTGGCTCTTGTATTCGTGTTGTGGCTTTTGTATTCGTGTTGTGGCTCTTGTATTCATTTTGTGGCTCTTGTATTCGTGTTGTGGCTTTTGTATTCGTGTTGTGGCTTTTGTATTCGTGTTGTGGCTTTTGTATTCGTGTTGTTGCTCTTGTGTTCGTGTTGTGGCTCTTGTATTCGTCTTGTGGCTCTTTTATTTGTGTTGTGGGTCTTGTATTTGTGTTGTGGCTTTTGTATTTGTGTTGTGGCTTTTGTATTTGTGTTGTGGCTCTTGTATTCGTGTTGTGGCTCTTGTATTGGTGTTGTGGCTCTTGTATTCATGTTGTGGCTCTTGTATTCGTGTTGTGGCTCTTGTATTCGTGTTGTGGCTCTTGTATTCGTGTTGTGGCTTTTGTATTCATGTTGTGGCTCTTGTATTCATGTTGTGGCTCTTGTATTCGTGTTGTGGCTCTTGTATTGGTGTTGTGGCTCTTGTATTCGTGTTGTGGCTCTTGTATTGGTGTTGTGGCTCTTGTATTGGTGTTGTGGCTCTTGTATTCGTGTTGTGGCTCTTGTATTCGTGTTGTGGCTTTTGTATTCGTGTTGTGGCTCTTGTATTCGTTTTGTGGCTCTTGTATTCGTGTTGTGGCTTTTGTATTCGTGTTGTGGCTTTTGTATTCGTGTTGTGGCTTTTGTATTCGTGTTGTTGCTCTTGTGTTCGTGTTGTGGCTCTTGTATTCGTCTTGTGGCTCTTTTATTTGTGTTGTGGGTCTTGTATTTGTGTTGTGGCTTTTGTATTTGTGTTGTGGCTTTTGTATTTGTGTTGTGGCTCTTGTATTCGTGTTGTGGGTCTTGTATTGGTGTTGTGGCTCTTGTATTCATGTTGTGGCTCTTGTATTCGTGTTGTGGCTCTTGTATTCGTGTTGTGGCTCTTGTATTCGTGTTGTGGCTCTTGTATTCGTGTTGTGGCTTTTGTATTCGTGTTGTGGCTTTTGTATTCGTGTTGTGGCTCTTGTGTTCGTGTTGTGGCTCTTGTATTCGTCTTGTGGCTCTTTTATTTGTGTTGTGGCTCTTGTATTTGTGTTGTGGCTCTTGCATTTGTGTTGTGGTTTTTGTATTTGACCTGACACCTATGGGCCACCGTACTCATTAGTTATGCACCATCCCCAGAGTAAAACATGGTAGTGGCAGCAGGATGCTTTGTGGATGCTGTTCTACAACAGGGACAGAGGATATGTGAGTTGATGGGAAGATGAAGTTAGTTAAACGTAGAGTGATTTTAAATCCTGTCAGAGGCTGCAATAAACTTGGGTCTGGAGTGGATGTTCACTCTCCACCAGGACAACAACCCTAAAATATAGACTGATCTGCAAATGAAGGATTTAGATCAAAGCATATTAAAAGGTGTAAGAATAGCCTAGTCAAAGTACAGAGCTAAATACAATTGAGAATCTATGGCAAGCTTTGAAAATTGCTCAAAGATAGTGTAGATCCAATCTGACTAAGCTTCAGTAGGAATTGGCAATAACTCTGCTCTTTAGATGTGCAATGTCATTACATGGAAAATAGTTTGAAAGTATTAAACCTACACCACTCTTTAAAAAATTCCATTTGGGGGAAGACATCTTTAATTAACAAACAAAAGAAACATAGAAATCGTATGAATCAAATAATTATATTTTTAGAGTATTCATCTTTCCATCCATTCGTCCTTTCTTGTCCGTCTTCTGCTTATCTCAGATGGGAACACAGAGGTTATAGGTGGAAACCCAGGCATCTGTAGCAACTATCTCCACCTCCTTTGGAGGAGCAGTGATTCTACTTCGGCCTCCCTCTGGATGAAGGAACTCCTAGCCTCATCTCCAAGGCAGAACCCAGCCACCTTTCGGATGAAGCTCATTTCAGCTGCTTTTTCCAGGTTCTTGTTCTTTGCTTATTTTATGTCAATAAAAGTTTGGACGTAGGTGAGAAAATGAAGAGTATTCCCTTGCTGCTCAGCTTCTTCTTCACCACAACAATGGACAGCGACAAGTATACCTAGTATGGAGGCGTCATTGAGGAGACTAGTTCTGCTCCAAAAGTGAGAAAAACTTTTACTAGTAAGAGTATTTACGCTAGAGCACAATGCATCGTATAGATCAACTGCACACAGAGTGAACATTTTTATGATTATGGCTTATAAGCTTACAGAAACCCCAAATTCAGTTTTTCTAAAAAATAAAACAGAAAAGAAACTAATTAACAGGATATTCATCACAGAAACGTACTGGTATGAGCTACACAATAATAGGCACCAGCAGACAGCCATTGACACCTTCCACAAGGAGGATACGCAACAAATGATCATTGCAAAATAACCTTGCTGTTCATCAAGTGCTTCATCCAAACATATGAACAAAAATGGCGGTGGAATGACAATGTTTGATATAAAAATGTTTGATATAAAAAGGTGAGCAAGCAACAGGGATAACAGTCACAGATTTTGAAGCCAAACCAACTCAAGAGTTTGAAAGAGCTTACCAAAGGCATGGACTGTAGATGGAGTCAGAAGTTCAGGACCCACCACACACAGACATGCCCAGGATATGGGCTACAACTGTCACAGTCATTGTATTAGGCTACTCCTAAACCAGAGACATCGTTAGCAGCTTCTTACATGGGCTAAGGAGGTAAAAGGGCTTGACTGTTGCTCTGTGATCCAATTACCTCTTTTTAAAAAGAAAATATTGCTTTCACTTGGAAATCAAGGTCCCACACTCTGGACAAACAGTGGAGAGGCGCAGAATCCTAGTTTCTTAAGGTCCAATGTGAACTTTCTACAGTCAGTGATGATTTGGGGTTCTGTGAGATCTGCCAGTGTTTGGTCCACTGGTTCCTATCAAGTTCAAATTCAGCACAGCCTTCTTACCAGAATGTTTTAGAGCAATTTACGCTTCTCTGTGCTGACAAGCTTTATGGAGATTCACATTTTCTTTTCTAGCATTACTTGATACCTGCCCATACTGTCAACAGTACCAGTACCTGTCCTGATGACAAGTTATCACTGTGTTTGCTTGGCCAGCAAACTGCTGTGTTCGGAACCCCAAACAGAATCTATGGAGTTTTGTCAATAGGAAGATGAGAGACAAAGAAAACTGGGGTTCTTATCATCTCAGCAGAGCCACAAGCTGATCGCCTCCATGCAGCTCTGCATTGATGCAGTAATTCATGCTAAACGAGCGACAGCACAAGCACCAGGTCCACAGTTCAGTATTAAAAATAATCCTTTCTTACACCAATGTTATATTCAAGTTATCTGAGAAACAGAATTCTAGCTTATCGTTAGCTGTAGGCCATTACAATCAAAACATGCACAAGTAAATGCTTGAAATACATCTGGTTCTGTATTTAATCTCTATAAATTTCACTTTTTAAAATGAAATTAATTATCTTCAGATTTATTGACATGCAGTGTAGGTACTGATTAGAAGAATTGGAAGAAAATGACATCTGAAATCCAATAAATACACAAATAAGTTGCCATATGGTACATGCCACTCCTAACGCTCTACAGTCCACAACAGAACCGGGTCGAACTGTTTAAACTCGTCGTATCTTCATGACCTCAACCTCAGCAACGAGTAGGAAGCTTTCATTGTTTTCTTAGACAGTCAGAAAGAAACTTAATAACAAAATAAGAGTAACGGTTTTAAATATATCTGTTCTTTTCGCTTGTTGTGATAAAATGCATAGTTACAGTGTTAGAGAAAACTTTTCTTATCACATCATCTCTTTGTGATGTCACTCTTTAACACTATATTAAACGGTTTGCCTTTACATGGTGTTTTATTAAATTCTCACATTATTTATGTGGACGTGTTTTATTTGTCGCAGATAGTTTCCGCTAGAACTGGGTTATCTGGGTTAAAATAATCAGCTTTGATCACAGAGGGTGGTAATAAATTACCGATTGCGTTAATGCATATTTCTCTGATATTCAACCTGCAAATTGCCTTATCAGCCTGGACAATGAGCTCTGAGTCACTGCCTAGCTTCCCATGTTTCATACAGAATATGATCAGAATTAGTGCTTCCAATGATCTGCATTTCAAACTGGAGCTAAATGCTGACTCTGCAAAAGGAGAAGGAGGAGAAGGTGTCAGCAGTTCTGCCACTCACTGTTTGTGGCCTTTAAAGTAGAATTTGCTATTTTAACTGCTAGATTTCTCATTTTTAAGTCCTCCCAATACATTTAATAAAATGTTATACCAAAAATCATGTTTTACATTTAACATGGACAATTAAAGGCTTGAAACTTGTGTTTCTTAATATTTTCTTCTACTTTCACTGTCAGTTATCTCTACATCTCGTTATGCACTCACCGGCCCCTTTTTCAGCTAAATCTGTTCAATCACTAGTAGCACATCAGCCAATCACATGGCACCAACTCAATATATTTCGGCATCTAGACGTGGGGAAGATGACTCGCTGAAGTTTAAGGTGTGCAACAGAATGGAGAAAAACAGGGATTTCATTTTAAAATTTTAACTTGGCACGGTTGTTTGTGCCAAACAGGCTGCTCTAAGTATATCAGAAACTGCTGGTATACTGAGATTTTCACACAAAACTGTCTCAGTTTTTTAGAGAATGGTCATAAAAGACCATACCTACCCTCATCTATGGTCTGTGTTTGGACTGTTTTGATCATGTGGAGCTTCCTGAGTTATCAGAAATATTAGCTTCATCTAAACCTTCAACTTGTATGTTAGACCCAATCCCAACCAAATTATTTAAGGAAGTGTTCCTTCTGATTACCAGCCCCATTTTAGATATGATTAACCTATCCTTAGTAAATGGGTATGTACCACAAGCTTTTAAGGTTGCTGTAATTAAACCTTTACTTAAGAAACCTTCGCTTGATCGAGATGACTTGAAAAATTACAGACTGATATCCAATCTTCCATTCTTATCTAAAATTCTTGAGAAAATAGTTGCTAATCAAATGTGTGAGCATTTACACAGCAATGACCTGTTTGAAGAGTTTCAGTCAGGCTTCAGAGCTCATCATTGCACTGAAACAGCTCTGCTGAAAGTCACTAATGATATTCTAATGGTCTCAGATAATGGTCTGTACTGGTTCTGTTAGATCTCAGTGCTGCATTTGATACAGTCGACCATAAATTTTCTTTTAAAAAAAGGCTGGAATATGCTGTAGGGATCAGGGGAACAGCGCTAGGCTGGTTTAAACTTTTTTGTCTGACAGATTCCAGTTTGTTCATGTAAATAAAAAATCATCTTTAAACTCCAGGGTTTAATTGTGGAGTACCACAGGGTCAGTACTTGGCCCCCAATTCTCTTTTTTATATTATGCTTCCCCAATAGGTCAAATCAAAGATATAAAACTTAGATGACTTAAATGTTTTGCTTCAAATTCAGAAAGGACAGAAGTTGTTTTTTTGGGACCGGAGTCTAAAAAAAAAAAACTGCTTAGTCAGTCACTTAACCTGGATGGCATTAAATTGACCTCCAGTAATAAAGTAAAAACCTTTGGTGTATTTTTGACCAGGACATGTCATTTAAACCCATATTAAAAGGTTTCCCCCCCCTATGATTTCCTTCTTTCACCTCCGGAACATTGCCAAAATTTAAAAATATCCTGTCCGGGAGTGATGCTGAAAACTAGTCCATGCATTTTTACTTCAAGGCTGGACTATTGTAATTCTTTACTATCAGGATGTCCACAAAATGCAGTTAAAAGCCTCAGCTTTTCAAAATTTTTTCCTATTTTAGCTTCCCCTCATTTGGTCCCTGTTAAATCCAAATAGAATTTAAAATTCTCCTCCCAAAATATAAGCCCCTTTAATGATCTAGGTCCATCATACATCAGAGATCTGATTGTTCCATATGTTTCCCCAAACAGAGCACTTCGTTCTCAGACTGCGGTTTTTTTGGTGGTTCCTAGAGTCTCTAGAAGTAGAATGGGGGAGATCCTTTAGTTATCAGGCTCCTCTCCTGTGGAACCAGCTCCCAGTTTTAGTCCGTGAGGCAGACACCTTGTCTACCTTACCCATTAAAGATCATGTCTGTATTTAATTCCTTTTTTTCTTTTTTTTTCTTTTATAATATTTTAATTTTCTTAGAAAAGTTTTTATTTGTAAGCCATCATTATTAAAATTACCTCAAATAACTTCTTGAAATATTTAAATTTGTATGTAATGAATTTATATAATATATAAATTTTTTGCCGAAAAAAAACAACTTTTGACATTATATTCTAATTTAAAGAGATGCTCTTATGCAAGCTGAATAAGATATGATTATAGCAGAATTGAAAAAAAAATCTGATTCCACATTTGAAAAGGTTTATAATAATTGTTTATAATAATCAGGTTTATTAAAAAACAGAGCGATAACCATATGATTGATTACAATCATTGATTATTATGTTCTGCGTACCGGTGCAGTTGCTAGTCCCCCCCCCCCCCATGTACACAGAGAAATTGTAGTAAATAATTTCATATTGTAATAATAAAATATTGTTCTGTCACAATTCAGTTTATTACCAAAAAACGCAGAAACAATTTAAAACATGAGTAGCAAACAGAGTGTTTGGAGCCCCCCTGAATTGGGCTTTAACAAGGAAGTGGGGACATCTGTGGTAAAAATGTGTTTATTAAGGGGATGGATAAAATCTAGTGTGTGAAGAAAAGAACAAGGGGTTCCCCAAAATGTCTCTTTTAGGTGACATAACAAGGTAATTTAGGATTGTGTTCTGGGTCATTTTTACTGGAGATCCACCAGTCAGACCTTGGTGGCCAATTTCTGCAAAGCTTTAATGTGCTGATAAAGATTTTTAAAATAATATAAGACATTAGATATGATAAAAAGGTAAAAGAAAACATTCAAAATCTTTTTTCTGCAGTAAGCAGTCATTAGTAAACAAGCATTGGTTTTACTAATTTAAAGTCAAAATGATTACAGACTGAAATTTAAAGCTTTTTTTAACATCTTATATTAGCAGTTAGAATGGCTAGCATTAGTAAAACTCCAGTCTCTGTGTGGGGCAGTGGTGTTGCAAGCTTTCTAAAGTGTAGGGGATATTGTTTGTCTGTGGGGGGCACTGGCCATGAATTGAGCTTCTTAATGGCTGTGTGTTTTACGTTTTTATTTTAACATAATTTCCTCTGCCTCTCTGTCATCATTACTCCTGGCCACATCTTAAAGTACATCTCAAAAACATTTAAAACTAAACTGGGAACTTTATAAACAGACACATGCACCTGGGGCGGCATCACACACACACTGTCTGCTTCAAATGACCTCTTTCACAAACTGTAACTAAAACATAGTATAGTGTAAACCTACATTTATTGAATTACTGACTCTGAACCTTCATGTGCTGTCTCTAAAACTGATGCCTCCTGCAACTGCCTACCCTAAACCAGAAGGGTGCAGTGGTAAAGATCGGGCTTAAAAGACTGAAATATTTTATGGCTGAAAAAGAAAAGCTCTCTTCCTCTCTCTTTCCTGCTCCTCCCAAAATTTTTAGATGTTAAAAATGTTTCTGAAAGAAAATATTTGTTTTTATAGCATTGCTCTTTACATCCCAATTTTACCCCTTATCATTTTTTTCTTGTTCAACGCAATGCCCCAAGGTATGGGTTGGAAGGTAGAAAATGTTCCTCTTTATGATTACACTAACAGAATTTTTTGCTCCTGCCCTTTTTTTTTTGCATCCACAAAAATAGCCAACTTATAAATTTTTTCAGTGCAGTGGTGAATTTTACAAGTAACTCGGTATTCCTAAAACTTAATTAAAACTAAAAAAAAACCCACCTGAGTTTTTGGGTTCTAAAAAGCTTTAATAGTTTTTTGCGGGAGGAAATTAAAAAACAGTAAAAAGTGCAATAACAAACACATACGCCAGTGCTTTCAAAGAAAGAATAGTGTGCCTAGAGGCAAATTTTACTGGAGATCTCAAATTGAAAAAAGAAACTGGAGAATGGCTTGGTTATTACCTCACAAATATTGTATCCATAATAAAGGAAAAAAAATACATATTAAAATTCTTCATAACATTTATCCGGTGAATTATATCATTGCAAAATTTTCAGATGTGATTGACCTCTGCACTTTTGCAGAAAAAAGAATCGGAAAAAACTTCTAACTTCTAACTACGAAATTTTGGAGTGATCTTGGGTTTCACTTTTTCGGTGCTGCTAATACTGTATATCAGTGGCGATTGCTCTAAGACTACAAGGGAAGCTCAGCTTCCCCTAAAACGTCAAAAAAGTGAAATATATAGTCAAATAGTCAAATATATACTGTGGTGTGCATATGTGATTGACTAAATATGTGCTACAACGCTCTCAAATTTTGTTCAGAATCAGCTTCTCCTCACTGGTAACAACGCGGCTTTCCGCTCACTCATTCCCGCAGCTTCACAGTGCTTTAAACAGTGAGTTCAATAGCGAAGCAAAGGGTGCTTTGTCCCGCCCATCGGACGCTCAGCGTCTCTGAGGGTCTATGGGGAAGTGGGCCGGCCTCGGCTGGCCCGCACGCTCAGCTTCTGCATGATGATTGGATGATTTGTCTGAGGGTGAATTCCTTTTTGATTGACAGCGAAATGAGCGAATCAGCGATCTTGAAATTGAGCTTCCCCTCCTTGAAAGACCACCATCCGCCACTGCTGTATACAAACTACAACTCAAAGATATTTTTTTTTTACTACAGTAACTCAAATTGCGAGCATGAACACATGATACGCTTTATAATCATATATGCCATATTTTTTATTCACAAACAAAAATTTACAAAATCGACACCTTATTTTGCACATTTTTTCTCAGAACAGAACTCTTTTATCATTAATCGCTTATGCTGATTAACAATAAAAAAAATCACCTCTTTTATGGCTAACTATAAAAAGTTTTTCCTGAAACCTGTTTGGTTTTTTATTTGTCTTTTTTTTTTTACCTCTTTCTTCTAGTCCTATAAGACTGTAATGTATTCTGTCTTCATATCTGTCTGTATATCGTACATGTATTCCATGCCATTCTTATGTTATACTTTGTTTTTTGATGTGCTGCTCTTCAAAGTATGTACCTTGTATGTTTTGTATATACGCTTTGTTGTTCAATAAAAAAAAATACCTAAAAAAAAATGTCGGAAAAGTGAGGGTGTTCAACCATCTCCCCCACGGTTACGACAAATGCTGAAAAAGAGCAACTATGGTATGCTTTCAGCTTTTTTGTTGTCTTTCAAATAAGTTAATGTTCATTGTCAATGGTCAAAATAAAATACTTGCATTAGAAATTCCCTCTGCCACATGTGACCTTGACTATATTGAGCGTTAAATCATAAATAAATAATTTGACATTTTCAAATATCAGCATAGCTCTGATTTATGCTCTGACATATATGATATTTTTCTCTCTTTTAAAAATAAAAACTGGATCCTGTCGGGCCCATTAGTCAACAACAGACCTGCTATCTTAATAAACAAAGGTAAAGTCAAATATTTTGTGAATGTTTTGCAGTGGTCGAGGTCAGACTGCATTTGGCTGCATTTTAAGGCGTTGTGTGTACACTAAATCTGTACATCTAAATCTTATCTAAATATCCTATTGGGTTTTGCATTTCATGCTGCTGGATTATCACCAGATTGTAAGTGCAGCTTCAAAATGCAAACACAACAAACAGAAGCCAAAGGCAAAACATGAAGGGATAATGAAAACTAGGTTTAAACTCAAACGTGCTGTTTATCAACTAATTAAACATTTAAGCCCATAGCCTCAAAATAACTTAAAACAGAACTGTGTCAAAAGCGGGCTCAGTAGTGAGTACCCCCACTGCTCTTTGAACATTTGTTTAGACATGCTTGGTGTGTGTCTCCAGGTTGGCTGGTAGGAACATTGCTCCATTTGGCTTCATGAAGGCCATCCACGGTTTGGAACTGATGTCTGTTTTGGTAAAACTTGCTTTACCATGCACCAGCATTTTTTATTAATGGGGAACATGCAAGGTGATCCAAAAACAGGAGATTATTCTGCAAGAAGCAGTCCTTTGTAAGATGGGGCTTGTCACTTCATAGATGAGGGCCCTCAGTTAAGAGGGTTAAATGCTGCAACATCTCCACCTAGCCAACCAGGGTTTCATGCACCTGAGGGATCTCAAGAGGGATCTCCTTGTCATGCCAGTAATGCTGGAAGCCATTGTGTCTGTCCATGTTCATCTTTTTCTCATCTGAGAATCTTTCAGCTATCATATTTGGTGCTCCCTTGAAAAGTCCAAACTGGCATGGTTGTGGTGCAGATGTTGTAGACATGGCCATTTGTTCTTTAAACCCTTCTCTCACAGATGCCAACTTATGGTTTTGGGCCTGCTGTCAGCGTCAGGAAGTGCTTTTATTTGGGTAGAGCTGAGCTCAGAGCAGGTAGAATTATTTTGGATCTCCCACCTGACTTTTGTCCCAACCCCAATCCCTTCCCCATTGTAGTTTTGGCTTTAAAAAAATGCTTGTCCATCTAAGCGATGGCTTGTTGCACTAGGTTTGTGAGCAACTTACCAGTTTAATTCAATTCAGTTTTATTTATATAGTGCCAATTCACAACACATGTTGTCTCAAGGCACTTCAAAGAAGTCAGGTACGTACATTCCAATTAATCCTAATCATTGAACAGTGCAGTCAGATTCAGTTATTTATTCAAATTGGATAAAAAGTTTTTCTATCTAAGGAAACCCAGCAGATTGCATCCAGTCAGTGACTTGCAGCATTCACTCCTCCCGGATGAGCATGTAGAGACAGTGGACAGTCACTGGCGTTGACTTTGCAGCAATCCCTCATACTGAGCATGCATGTAGCAACAGTGGAGAGGAAAAACTCCTTTTTAACAGGAAGAAACCTCCAGCAGAACCAGGCTCAGTGTGAGCGGCCATCTGCCACGACCGACTGGGGGTTAGAGAGAACAGAGCAGAGACACAAAGAGAACAAAGAAGCACTGATCCAGGAGTACTTTCTATGGGAAGGAAAAGTAAATGTTAATGGATGTAGCTCCTTTAGTCGTTTCACCTAGAAAGAAAGAACAGAAAAACTCTGAACCAGTTTTCAAGGTTAGAGTCTAAAAGAGAGCACATATAATTAGTTACAGTAAAAGCTCAGTCAATCGCCATGTCTAGGAGAGAGAAAGGGTTAAACACTAAAAGACAGGGCCATGTGGATCATCGGTAGAGGGTGAGCACCAAGCTGTTGCCAGCAGAAGCTTGGACGATGCCCCTCTCCAGAAAGGTGTCACAGGTAGACACAGACCCAGGCCAGGTGTAGCTTTTAGGAAGAGAAAAGAGAGAACAAAGTTAAAAGCTGAAATAACAGAAAATAATACAAAATTGGAGAGTAGTGTGAGAATGTAGCGAAGAGGGTGAAATGTTTACAGAAAGCTGTTGAACATTTTGTCTATGCCACCAGGCGTTATGAAAATGTGATTGTCTGATGGAAAATGGCACGAAAGCCAGATTTCTGTTCATATTTTGACTTGCTCAAGGCAACAGTCTAAACTTTTGATCAGCTGATGAACAGCTGTTTGAGTTTAAATACAGCTTTCAGTAAACCACCTGCTCTGTTTGTTTTTTCTTTTGGTCATTTTTCTTCTTTAAGTATTTAAGCATGATTTACTAACATTAATCGCAAATACTTGTAATTTCCTCCCCAGTCTTAAGATTTTGATCAGGATTTCTCAATCATGCCAACACTTACGGACACTGCAGTATTTCTTTATTCCTCCTCACAAAAAGTTCAAGCTCTGTCAGCTCTTTTCAAGTCCAGCCACAAACTCTCAATAGGATAAATATCTGGGCTTTTGATTTGGCCACTCCTGAAAATAGAGCGTGCTGTCCTTGAAGCATTTCTACTGCTTTTGCTGTGGCCTTGGGGTTGTTGTCTCACTGGAGGGTCCGTCTCCTCCCAGGTTGTAGCTATCTTACAGAGTGAATCAGATTATTCTTTAGGATTTGGAAATATTTTTCTGCATCTATATTTTTCTACATTCTTCTAAATATGCAATCATCTACTCTACTTTCTATATGTTTAAGTAAGAGAGACAGGCGGGGCAAAAAGGAAAAGGGGAGAGAGGGAGAAAAGAATGGAGGAGAGAAAAAAGGATGAAGAGAATACAATAACTTATATTAGTTTGTAAAAAATCTACACATTTTTATTGTTTTGAAAATAAATACTTTTTACAGGTACTGTTCATGGTTGTCAACATTCTTCAACAAATTAAAATCTAGAAAGTGTTGTGTACTTTGATATCCCTTAATAAAATCCAGTGCAAGTAACCTAATTTGTAAATGACTTAACTGCACTATCTTCAGCTTTTAAAATTGTAACTTTTAACATCTGATTGAGCATTTTTCAATGCATCAAGCAGAAACAGCATTAATTAGAGAAGTAGCTTAGAGAGCTTTGGTAACTCTGGAGGAGCTGCAGGATAGGAGTCTTGCAATTAGTCATACCGTTCACAAATCTGGCCGTTATGGAAGAGTGGAAGGTAGTAGCCCTTGTTGCCATGTAGGGGACAGTGCAAGCATGTGGAAGAAAGTGTTTTGGACCAATGAGGCTGAAACCTGTTTGCTACCGTGCCAAGAGCTATGTGTGGTGCGAATATAACACTGCACACCAGCCTGAACACAACCATCGTCCCCTTAACAAAAAGTGGTGGCAGCATCATGCTGCTTCATTGCTTCAGCAAAGCTGGCTGAATGTGATGAGACGTAGATGTGCAAAGCTGGTAGATATACCCCAAATGTCTGGGATGGAATTACAGAAAACGTGTTTCTGCATCGTATTGACTTAAGGGGGGCCGAAGAAAAAAATGCACGCCACACTTTTCAGATATAAAAAAGAAACATTTAAAGCCTGGTATCATTTCCTTTCATGTCAGTGTTATACACTACTTTGTGTTGGCCTGTCACAGTTTGTGGGCATAGGGCTAATTCAGTGCTATGATGAGCTGTGGAGCTCATCATAGGCCTGAAACAGCTCTGCTGAAAGTCACTAATGATATTCTTCTAGCCTCAGATAATGGACTTGTGTCTGTACTGGTTCTGTTAGATCTCAGTGCTGCATTTGATACAGTCGACCATAATATTCTCTTAAAAAGGCTGGAATATGCTGTAGGGATCAGGGGAACAGCGCTAGGCTGGTTTAAATCTTATTTGTCTGACAGATTCCAGTTTGTTCATGTAAATGATAAATCATCTTTAAACTCCAGGGTTAATTGTGGAGTACCACAGGGTTCAGTACTCGGGCCAATTCTCTTTACTATATATATGCTTCCAATAGGTCAAATTATCAGGCAGCATAGGACAAATTTTCACTGTTACGCTGATGATACTCAGCTTTACTTATCCATAAATCCTGATGAACCAAACCAGTTAGATAGACTACAAGCATTTCTTGAAGATATAAAATCTTGGATGACTTTAAATTTTTTTCATTCTAAATTCAGACAAGACAGAAGTTGTCGTATTTGGACCGGAGTCTTTAAAAATGAAACTGCTTAGTCAATCACTTAACTTGGATGGCATTAAATTGACCTCCAGTAATAAAGTAAAAATCCTTGGTATTATTTTTGACCAGGACATGTCATTTAAATCCCATATTAAACAGGTTTCTAGGATTTCCTTCTTTCACCTCCGGAACATTGCCAAAATTAGAAATATCCTGTCCAGGAGTGACGCTGAAAAACTAGTCCATGCATTTGTTACTTCAGGAGGGACTATTGTAATTCTTTACTATCAGGATGTCCACAAAATGCAGTTAAAAGCCTTCAGCTGATTCAAAATGCTGCAGCAAGAGTTCTGATGAAAATTAAAAAGGGGGATCATATTTCCCCTACTTTAGCTTCCCTTCATTGGCTCCCTGTTAAATCCAGAATAGAATTTAAAATTCTCCTCCTCATATATAAAGCCCTTAATGATCAACCTCCATCGTACATCAGAGATCTGATTGTTCCATACGTTCCTAACAGAGCACTTCGTTCTCAGACTGCAGGTTTACTGGTGGTTCCTAGAGTCTCTAGAAGTAGAATGGGAGGCAGATCCTTTAGTTATCAGGCTCCTCTCCTGTGGAACCAGCTCCCAGTTTTAGTCCGTGAGGCAGACACCCTGTCTACTTTTAAGGCTAGGCTTAAAACTTTCCTTTTTGATAAAGCTTATAGTTGGAGTGACTTAGGTTATCAGGGAGGGAGACTTGCTCCCTCCCTGTTGGATGGGGTAAGGGGGAGTCAGGTTTAGCCTAAACCGGCTCAGTTATGGTTGAGGTGCAAACACACCCTCCATTTCTGCTACCTGTATGACCCCCTCTCTTTTCCAATGGTTATAATCAGTCTGACAGAGAGAGGTATCCCAATCCTTGTGGTTTTTAGTATAACAATTACCATCAGTGGGACCCTTTGTGGGGTGCCTTGAAACGACATTGTTGAAAATAAGCGCCGTTTAACTAAATAATCTGAACTGAAACTTTCTGTGTAGTTATGCTGCTATAGGCTTAGGCTGCTGGAGGACATAATGACCACTTTCACCCACTTCGCTACATTCTCACACTACTCTCCAATTTTGCATTATTTGCAGTTATTTCAGGTTTTAACTTTGTTCTCTCTCTCTTTTCTCTTCCTAGAAGCTACACCTGGCCTGGCTCTGTGTCTACCTGTGACACCTTTCTGGAGAGGGGCATCGTCCAAGCTTTGGCTGGCAACAACTTAATGCTCACCCTCTACCGATGATCCACATGGCCCTGTCTTTTAGTGTTTAACCCTTTCTCTCTCCTAGACATGGCGATTGACTGAGCTGTTACTGTAACTAATTATATGTGCTCTCTTTTAGACTCTAACCTTGAAAACTGGTTCAGAGTTTTTCTGTTCTTTCTTTCTAGGTGAAACGACTAAAGGAGCTACATCCATTAACATTTACTTTTCCTTCCCATAGAAAGTACTCCTGGATCAGTGCTTCTTTGTTCTCTTTGTGTCTCTGCTCTGTTCTCTCTAACCCCCAGTCGGTCGTGGCAGATGGCCGCTCACACTGAGCCTGGTTCTGCTGGAGGTTTCTTCCTGTTAAAAAGGAGTTTTTCCTCTCCACTGTCGCTACATGCATGCTCAGTATGAGGGATTGCTGCAAAGTCAACGCCAGTGACTGTCCACTGTCTCTACATGCTCATCCGGGAGGAGTGAATGCTGCAAGTCACTGACTGGATGCAATCTGCTGGGTTTCCTTAGATAGACAAACTTTTAATCCAATTTGAATAAGTAACTAACTCTGACTGCACTGTTTAATGGTTAGGATTAATTGTACTGTATGTACCTGACTTTTGTAAAGTGCCTTGAGCAACATGTGTTGTGAATTGGCGCTATATAAATAAAACTGAATTGAATTGAATTGAATTGAATGTAAAAAAGTTAGAGGGCATGAGTACTTTTTTAAGGCACCGTATAAGTGACAAGGAGCTGAGATTTAAATCTTATAAACTATCTTCAGTTGCAGACACGACTCCACTCGCTGTCCAGGCAGAATTGACCCTCGAGAAAAACATTTTGCTGCCAGAGATGTCTTGACTCACTTCCTGCCGCTCATCAAACGTGGAGGTGCCAACACAGAACTACACCTAATGAAATTAGATCGAAAGCTCCTCTGAAAGAGGAACTCATTAAAGGTTTAAAATAACTTAGAATATATGATGTATAATAATAGTTCACCAGCTAAAGATTTTTCTACTTTTGTCCTAAGCAATTAACCTGAGGTCATAAAGAAATGCCAGATCAATTTTAGGGTTTTAATCAGTCAGTCATTTTCTACCGCTTATTCCATAGTGGGTCACGGGGAAGCTGGTGCTTATCTCCAGCAGTCTATGGGGAAGAGGCAGGGTACACCCTGGACAGGTCACCAGTCCATCGCAGGGCAACATACAAACAACCATGCACACACAGATAACTACAAAGGATATTCTCGCTGAAACAGTATTATAAGAGCTGTCATGTTCAGTGACGTTGATGCAGCTGCACGGCTGGCCAAGCACAGAAAACCTCAACCTGCAGATAAACCTGAGATTATATTTAGGCTTCAAATAATAGAATTCAAAATGGACTCAAAAATGTCTTTTAAATTTTGGACTCACCTGATCTAAGCATTTATTTTTTTCATGTTTACTGTGTTCCCTATATGGCTGTCCTTTACATTTATGTAAGGGACATGGAGATAAAGAAACAGGACTAACAGAAATATCCAGAAAACAAGATGAAAACAAGAAAACACAAAAGCAAGAAAACAAGCAAAACATGAAACCCAAAAACGTCTGTTTGACACACATACATTTAGGAATCTTATTTCAGTTTTGGAATTGAACCAAATACTAAGCCTGTTTTAAATGCCAAACACAAAGATGTCCGAAGGAAAAACCTTGTATAGATGCTCAGATATTGTTTCTGGTTAAAATCCTGCAAATCACAATTCTCTTCTCCATCTCTTCCTTCTTTGAGTCAATATCCCAGCAGATTGTGAGTCAGTGTGGTGCTGATGTACATTATGTGGGAGTTGTAGTCCTGTCAGACAAGAGTAAAGCCCTGATTACCTTGCAGATAAAAACTAATCCATTGCATGCGAGCAGCGTGGAGATGGCCAGAGACAGAGGGGAAAGATAATCCTCTAACCTCTGCTGTCTGCCAGTGGAATTCCCATCACAGGCTCGCTTTGATGATTATAATGACCATCACTGTCATTGTTTGTAGGCGCTGAACAGGCAATATATTTACTTTATTGTTCCTGCAGTTGGGAATTCCCTCAGTGGTGAACACACAAGTGATACAACTAATACAGTCATCAATAACAACTTTGATTATGTGCAGCACACAATTAGGGTGGACAGGAGGGCTTTTTTCTCTCGAATTTCTTTATCTGACCCAAAGTTTATATATATTTAACATGAATGATCAAACTTTATGACATGTATGCTGATTGTAATAAAACCAATATGATTGTATCTAGTGGGATGAAAGTAAAGTCAGACAGTGAATCCAAAAGAAAATGGTCTCAACCAACCTGAAAAAGTAATCACCCCTTAAACCTAATAACTGGTATTGCCTGGCTTGTTGATGACATTTACCATCAAGTGTTGGTGATAACTGGTAATGATACACTTGATGATGCACTTGACTCTGTTTGTCTGTCTCCCAGAAAAGCTATTGAATGAGTTATTGCTGATCTCTTCCATCTCTTAGACCTGAATCTCGGCTCTGAGCTTTTTTGCTTCGCCGTGTTTCTCTCCTAGATGAAGCCCTAAGCCATATTTAACACAGATCATACTCCTGTATCGGTGTTTTTGTTTTCTTTGTGTGTATGCTCTGTCTTCTCAACGCCCCAGTTGAACGCGACAGATGGCTGCTTACACAGAGCAGATTCTACTGGAGGTTTTTTCATGCTAAAAGGAGAGTTTTCCTATCAACTGTCACTACATGCACACTTAGTATGAGGAATTGCTACCGTCGACAGTCCACCGTTGCTTGTTCAGGAGGAAGGATTGCTGCAAAATCTGACTCTGTGCAGCCGGCTGGGCTTTCTTAGATAGAGATGTTTAACAAATTTTTAATAATAACATGAACTGACTGAATTGAATTGAATATATATTTTTGTGTATGAATTTGATAGGTTTTTGTTTATTTTGCCTTGAGATGACATTTGTTGTTATATAAATAAACTGATTGAACTGAATTAAATTGAATGAGTCTTTCCCTTCGCTGTAGAGGAAATCTGGCCAACTTGTCGGTGCAGAATTGTATTGATTCAGCCAGATATGAGGGTTTCTGAGCATGAACTGCCCAAACCTTCATTATAGTTTCCTTGTGTCATTCAGTGGTGTACTTATTGGTGTGCTTTGGATCATTGTCCTGCTGCATGAGCAAAGTACGCTTGAGTTAAAGGTCACAAACTAATAATCATCATCGAACCACCACCATGTTTAACTGTTTGAATTACCTTCTTTTTCTAAAACATTTTTTTTTGTTTCATGACAGATATATGGGGACGCACACCTGCCAAAAAGTTTCACCATTTACTTGTTAGTGTGCGGACTGTTTTCCAAAGGGCCAACATGTTTTTTGGGGAAATCTAAGATAAGGCTTTGTGTTCTTTTCAGTCAGCACTGGTATTGGCCATGAGACTCTCCCATGGATACCATTTTGCCCACTGACATTAACTGAGGCAAGTGGGCCTGCAGCGCTTTAGGTTTTATTCTGGGTTCTTTGGTGCAGTCATTGATATCCATTATTTGAGGATAATGGGTCACAGTGTGGTTCACTGGAGTCCCCGAAATATTAGAAATGGCTTTAGAATCCCTGCCAGAAAGATAGATGTCAATGACTTTTCGAATTTCTTTAGATTAGGGGTTGATGTCATGTCATGACAAATTCTACTTGAATGATTTAATCAGTTTCTACATTTCCACCAGTTATCAGGCCTGAATGTGGGAATGAAATTAAACCAAAATAAATGTAATTAGGCACAGTTAATTTGTGACCGAGCAGTTATATTTTCCCACATGGTCAAGTTGGTTTGCATAGCTCTTTTCGCTTAACATGTAACCCCTTACCTAACTGAAAACTACATTTTGTATTTACTCATGTTATCTCTCTCTAATTAAGTCACTATGAAATCAGAATCAGCTGTATCCGTCAAAGTTGTTCACTTTTGGTTCCAGTTTGCTCTCAACAGAGTCATTTTAAATATATATTTTTAATATTTGATCTAGGTACTGTCAAATTTTCATCAGAGAGACAGTCTGGGGAAAGAAACTGTCTCTGTGGGACTTTAGGGATGTTAGCTGCCCTTTTCCTGACCCTAGACAGGTACAAGTCCTGGATAGAGGGAAGGTCAGCCCTGATGATTCTCTCTGCAGATATAATTGTTTGTATGAGTCAAATCACAAAGTGATTGATGTGCTCAAAACAGAGTGAATTGTGGCAGTAGATGACCAGTAGCTCATGTGGAAGGTTGTACTTTTTGAGCTGCTGCAGGAAGTACAGTCTCTGCTTGGTCCATATGTGAGAACCACCTCAGGTCCCAAGAAAGGGTGATTCCTAGGAACTGGAAATGATCCACAGTGTTGTTGAGGATGGTGAGGGGAAGCAGATTGGGGGGTATTCTTTGGAAGTCCACCCTCATCTCCACTGTCCTGAGCGGGTTAAGCTCCAGGTGGTTCTGACCACACCAGTCGACCAGTTGATCCACCTCCCGTCTGTACGCAGACTTACAGTGCCTTGCGAAAGTATTCGGCCCCCTTGAACTGGTCAACCTCTTGCCACATTTCAGGCTTCAAACATAAAGATATAAAATTCTAATTTTTTTGTGAAGAATCAACACCAAGTGGGACACAATCGTGAAGTGGAGTGAAATTTATTGGATGTGTCAAACTTTTTTAACAAATAAAAAACTGAAAAGTAGGGCGTGCAATATTATTCGGCCCCCTTGCGTTAATACTTTGTAGCGCCACCCTTTGCTACAATTACAGCTGCAAGTCACTTGGGGTAGGTCTCTATCAGTTTTGCACATCGCGAGACTGAAATTCTTGCCCATTCTTCCTTGCAAAACAGCTGGAGCTCAGTGAGGTTGGATGAAGAGCGTTCGTAAACTGCAGTCTTCAGCTCTTTCCACAGATTCTCAATTGGATTCAGGTCTGGACTTTGACTTGGCCATTCCAACACCTGGATACGTTTATTTGTGAACCATTCCATTGTAGATTTGGCTTTATGTTTTGGATCATTGTCTTGTTGGAAGATAAATCTCCGTCCCAGTCTCAGGTCTCTTGTAGACTCCAACAGGTTGTCTTCCAGAATGGTCCTGTATTTGGCCCCATCCATCTTCCCATCAATTTTGACCATCTTCCCTGTCCCTCCTGACGAAAAGCAGGCCCAAACCATGATGCTGCCACCACCATGTTTGACAGTCGGGATGGTGTGTTCATGGTGATGAGCTGTGTTGCTTTTAGGCCAAACATATCGTTTTGCATTGTGGCCAAACAGTTCGATTTTGGTTTCATCTGACCAGAGCACCTTCTTCCACATGTTTGGTGTGTCTCCCAGGTGGCTTGTGGCAAACTTTAAACGAGACTTTTTATGGATATCTTTGAGAAATGGCTTTCTTCTTGCCACTCTTCCATAAAGGCCAGATTTGTGCAGTGTGCGACTGATTGTTGTCCTATGGACAGACTCTCCCACCTAAGCTGTAGATCTCTGCAGTTCATCCAGAGTGATCATGGGCCTCTTGGCTGCATCTCTGATCAGTCTTCTCCTTGTTCGAGATAAGAGTTTAGAGGGACGGCCGGGTCTTGGTAGATTTGCAGTGGTCTGATACTCCTTCCATTTCAATATGATTGCTTGCACAGTGCTCCTTGGGATGTTTAAAGCTTGGAAAATCTTTCTGTATCCAAATCCGGCTTTAAACTTCTCCACAACAGTATATCGGACCTGCCTGGTGTGTTCCTTGGTCTTCATGATGCTCTCTGCGCTTTGAACAGAACCCTGAGGCTATCACAGAGCAGGTGCATTTATACGGAGACTTGATTACACACAGTTGGATTCTATTTATCATCATCAGTCATTTGGGACAACATTGGATCATTCAGAGATCCTCACTGAACTTCTGGAGTGAGTTTGCTGCACTGAAAGTAAAGGGGCCGAATAATATTGCACGCCCCACTTTTCAGTTTTTTATTTGTTAAAAAAGTTTGACACATCAAATAAATTTCATTCCACTTCACGATTGTGTCCCACTTGTTGTTGATTCTTCACAAAAAAGTAGAATTTTATATCTTTATGTTTGAAGCCTGAAATGTGGCAAGAGGTTGACCAGTTCAAGGGGGCCGAATACTTTCGCAAGGCACTGTAAGTCTGCGTACAGACGGGAGGTGGATCAACTGGTCGACTGGTGTGGTCAGAACCACCTGGAGCTTAACCCGCTCAGGACAGTGGAGATGAGGGTGGACTTCCAAAGAATACCCCCCAATCTGCTTCCCCTCACCATCCTCAACAACACTGTGGATCATTTCCAGTTCCTAGGAATCACCCTTTCTTGGGACCTGAGGTGGTTCTCACATATGGACCAAGCAGAGACTGTACTTCCTGCAGCAGCTCAAAAAGTACAACCTTCCACATGAGCTACTGGTCATCTACTGCCACAATTCACTCTGTTTTGAGCACATCAATCACTTTGTGATTTGACTCATACAAACAATTATATCTGCAGAGAGAATCATCAGGGCTGACCTTCCCTCTATCCAGGACTTGTACCTGTCTAGGGTCAGGAAAAGGGCAGCTAACATCCCTAAAGTCCCACAGAGACAGTTTCTTTCCCCAGACTGTCTCTCTGATGAAAATTTGACAGTACCTAGATCAAATATTAAAAATATATATTTAAAATGACTCTGTTGAGAGCAAACTGGAACCAAAAGTGAACAACTTTGACGGATACAGCTGATTCTGATTTCATAGTGACTTAATTAGAGAGAGATAACATGAGTAAATACAAAATGTAGTTTTCAGTTAGGTAAGGGGTTACATGTTAAGCGAAAAGAGCTATGCAAACCAACTTGACCATGTGGGAAAATATAACTGCTCGGTCACAAATTAACTGTGCCTAATTACATTTATTTTGGTTTAATTTCATTCCCACATTCAGGCCTGATAACTGGTGGAAATGTAGAAACTGATTAAATCATTCAAGTAGAATTTGTCATGACATGACATCAACCCCTAATCTAAAGAAATTCGAAAAGTCATTGACATCTATCTTTCTGGCAGGGATTCTAAAGCCATTTCTAATATTTCGGGGACTCCAGTGAACCACACTGTGACCCATTATCCTCAAATAATGGATATCAATGACTGCACCAAAGAACCCAGAATAAAACCTAAAGCGCTGCAGGCCCACTTGCCTCAGTTAATGTCAGTGGGCAAAATGGTATCCATGGGAGAGTCTCATGGCCAATACCAGTGCTGACTGAAAAGAACACAAAGCCTTATCTTAGATTTCCCCAAAAAACATGTTGGCCCTTTGGAAAACAGTCCGCACACTAACAAGTAAATGGTGAAACTTTTTGGCAGGTGTGCGTCCCCATATATCTGTCATGAAACAAAAAAAAATGTTTTAGAAAAAGAAGGTAATTCAAACAGTTAAACATGGTGGTGGTTCGATGATGATTATTAGTTTGTGACCTTTAACTCAAGCGTACTTTGCTCATGCAGCAGGACAATGATCCAAAGCACACCAATAAGTACACCACTGAATGACACAAGGAAACTATAATGAAGGTTTGGGCAGTTCATGCTCAGAAACCCTCATATCTGGCTGAATCAATACAATTCTGCACCGACAAGTTGGCCAGATTTCCTCTACAGCGAAGGGAAAGACTCATTCAATTTAATTCAGTTCAATCAGTTTATTTATATAACAACAAATGTCATCTCAAGGCAAAATAAACAAAAACCTATCAAATTCATACACAAAAATATATATTCAATTCAATTCAGTCAGTTCATGTTATTATTAAAAATTTGTTAAACATCTCTATCTAAGAAAGCCCAGCCGGCTGCACAGAGTCAGATTTTGCAGCAATCCTTCCTCCTGAACAAGCAACGGTGGACTGTCGACGGTAGCAATTCCTCATACTAAGTGTGCATGTAGTGACAGTTGATAGGAAAACTCTCCTTTTAGCATGAAAAAACCTCCAGTAGAATCTGCTCTGTGTAAGCAGCCATCTGTCGCGTTCAACTGGGGCGTTGAGAAGACAGAGCATACACACAAAGAAAACAAAAACACCGATACAGGAGTATGATCTGTGTTAAATATGGCTTAGGGCTTCATCTAGGAGAGAAACACGGCGAAGCAAAAAAGCTCAGAGCCGAGATTCAGGTCTAAGAGATGGAAGAGATCAGCAATAACTCATTCAATAGCTTTTCTGGGAGACAGACAAACAGAGTCAAGTGCATCATCAAGTGTATCATTACCAGTTATCACCAACACTTGATGGTAAATGTCATCAACAAGCCAGGCAATACCAGTTATTAGGTTTAAGGGGTGATTACTTTTTCAGGTTGGTTGAGACCATTTTCTTTTGGATTCACTGTCTGACTTTACTTTCATCCCACTAGATACAATCATATTGGTTTTATTACAATCAGCATACATGTCATAAAGTTTGATCATTCATGTTAAATATATATAAACTTTGGGTCAGATAAAGAAATTCGAGAGAAAAAAGCCCTCCTGTCCACCCTAATTGTGTGCTGCACATAATCAAAGTTGTTATTGATGACTGTATTAGTTGTATCACTTGTGTGTTCACCACTGAGGGAATTCCCAACTGCAGGAACAATAAAGTAAATATATTGCCTGTTCAGCGCCTACAAACAATGACAGTGATGGTCATTATAATCATCAAAGCGAGCCTGTGATGGGAATTCCACTGGCAGACAGCAGAGGTTAGAGGATTATCTTTCCCCTCTGTCTCTGGCCATCTCCACGCTGCTCGCATGCAATGGATTAGTTTTTATCTGCAAGGTAATCAGGGCTTTACTCTTGTCTGACAGGACTACAACTCCCACATAATGTACATCAGCACCACACTGACTCACAATCTGCTGGGATATTGACTCAAAGAAGGAAGAGATGGAGAAGAGAATTGTGATTTGCAGGATTTTAACCAGAAACAATATCTGAGCATCTATACAAGGTTTTTCCTTCGGACATCTTTGTGTTTGGCATTTAAAACAGGCTTAGTATTTGGTTCAATTCCAAAACTGAAATAAGATTCCTAAATGTATGTGTGTCAAACAGACGTTTTTGGGTTTCATGTTTTGCTTGTTTTCTTGCTTTTGTGTTTTCTTGTTTTCATCTTGTTTTCTGGATATTTCTGTTAGTCCTGTTTCTTTATCTCCATGTCCCTTACATAAATGTAAAGGACAGCCATATAGGGAACACAGTAAACATGAAAAAAATAAATGCTTAGATCAGGTGAGTCCAAAATTTAAAAGACATTTTTGAGTCCATTTTGAATTCTATTATTTGAAGCCTAAATATAATCTCAGGTTTATCTGCAGGTTGAGGTTTTCTGTGCTTGGCCAGCCGTGCAGCTGCATCAACGTCACTGAACATGACAGCTCTTATAATACTGTTTCAGCGAGAATATCCTTTGTAGTTATCTGTGTGTGCATGGTTGTTTGTATGTTGCCCTGCGATGGACTGGTGACCTGTCCAGGGTGTACCCTGCCTCTTCCCCATAGACTGCTGGAGATAAGCACCAGCTTCCCCGTGACCCACTATGGAATAAGCGGTAGAAAATGACTGACTGATTAAAACCCTAAAATTGATCTGGCATTTCTTTATGACCTCAGGTTAATTGCTTAGGACAAAAGTAGAAAAATCTTTAGCTGGTGAACTATTATTATACATCATATATTCTAAGTTATTTTAAACCTTTAATGAGTTCCTCTTTCAGAGGAGCTTTCGATCTAATTTCATTAGGTGTAGTTCTGTGTTGGCACCTCCACGTTTGATGAGCGGCAGGAAGTGAGTCAAGACATCTCTGGCAGCAAAATGTTTTTCTCGAGGGTCAATTCTGCCTGGACAGCGAGTGGAGTCGTGTCTGCAACTGAAGATAGTTTATAAGATTTAAATCTCAGCTCCTTGTCACTTATACGGTGCCTTAAAAAAGTACTCATGCCCTCTAACTTTTTTACATTCAATTCAATTCAATTCAATTCAGTTTTATTTATATAGCGCCAATTCACAACACATGTTGCTCAAGGCACTTTACAAAAGTCAGGTACATACAGTACAATTAATCCTAACCATTAAACAGTGCAGTCAGAGTTAGTTACTTATTCAAATTGGATTAAAAGTTTGTCTATCTAAGGAAACCCAGCAGATTGCATCCAGTCAGTGACTTGCAGCATTCACTCCTCCCGGATGAGCATGTAGAGACAGTGGACAGTCACTGGCGTTGACTTTGCAGCAATCCCTCATACTGAGCATGCATTTTAGAACAGTGGAGAGGAAAAACTCCCTTTTAAAAGGAAGAAACCTCCAGCAGAACCAGGCTCAGTGTGAGCGGCCATTTTGCCACCCACCGACTGGGGGTTAGAGAGAACAGAGCAGAGACACAAAGAGAACAAAGAAGCACTGATTTTAGGAGTCCTTTCTATGGGAAAGGAAAAGTAAAGTTAATGGGTGTAGCTCCTTTATTCGTTTCATCTAAAAAGAAAAGAACAGATAAACTCTGAGCCAGTTTTCAAGTTAGAGTCTGAAGAGAGCACATATAATTAGTTACAGTAAAAGCTCAGTCAATAGCCATGTCTAGGAGAGAGAAAGGGTTAAACACTAAAAGACAGGGCCATGTGGATCATCGGTAGAGGGTGAGCACCAAGCTGTTGCCAGCAGAAGCTTGGACGATGCCCCTCTCCAGAAAGGTGTCACAGGTAGACACAGACCCAGGCCAGGTGTAGCTTTTAGGAAGAGAAAAGAGAGAACAAAGTTAAAAGCTGAAATAACAGAAAATAATACAAAATTGGAGAGTAGTGTGAGAATGTAGCGAAGAGGGTGAAATGTTTACAGAAAGCTGTTGAACATTTTGTCTATGCCACCAGGCGTTATGAAAATGTGATTGTCTGATGGAAAATGGCACGAAAGCCAGATTTCTGTTCATATTTTGACTTGCTCAAGGCAACAGTCTAAACTTTTGATCAGCTGATGAACAGCTGTTTGAGTTTAAATACAGCTTTCAGTAAACCACCTGCTCTGTTTGTTTTTTCTTTTGGTCATTTTTCTTCTTTAAGTATTTAAGCATGATTTACTAACATTAATCGCAAATACTTGTAATTTCCTCCCCAGTCTTAAGATTTTGATCAGGATTTCTCAATCATGCCAACACTTACGGACACTGCAGTATTTCTTTATTCCTCCTCACAAAAAGTTCAAGCTCTGTCAGCTCTTTTCAAGTCCAGCCACAAACTCTCAATAGGATAAATATCTGGGCTTTTGATTTGGCCACTCCTGAAAATAGAGCGTGCTGTCCTTGAAGCATTTCTACTGCTTTTGCTGTGGCCTTGGGGTTGTTGTCTCACTGGAGGGTCCGTCTCCTCCCAGGTTGTAGCTATCTTACAGAGTGAATCAGATTATTCTTTAGGATTTGGAAATATTTTTCTGCATCTATATTTTTCTACATTCTTCTAAATATGCAATCATCTACTCTACTTTCTATATGTTTAAGTAAGAGAGACAGGCGGGGCAAAAAGGAAAAGGGGAGAGAGGGAGAAAAGAATGGAGGAGAGAAAAAAGGATGAAGAGAATACAATAACTTATATTAGTTTGTAAAAAATCTACACATTTTTATTGTTTTGAAAATAAATACTTTTTACAGGTACTGTTCATGGTTGTCAACATTCTTCAACAAATTAAAATCTAGAAAGTGTTGTGTACTTTGATATCCCTTAATAAAATCCAGTGCAAGTAACCTAATTTGTAAATGACTTAACTGCACTATCTTCAGCTTTTAAAATTGTAACTTTTAACATCTGATTGAGCATTTTTCAATGCATCAAGCAGAAACAGCATTAATTAGAGAAGTAGCTTAGAGAGCTTTGGTAACTCTGGAGGAGCTGCAGGATAGGAGTCTTGCAATTAGTCATACCGTTCACAAATCTGGCCGTTATGGAAGAGTGGAAGGTAGTAGCCCTTGTTGCCATGTAGGGGACAGTGCAAGCATGTGGAAGAAAGTGTTTTGGACCAATGAGGCTGAAACCTGTTTGCTACCGTGCCAAGAGCTATGTGTGGTGCGAATATAACACTGCACACCAGCCTGAACACAACCATCGTCCCCTTAACAAAAAGTGGTGGCAGCATCATGCTGCTTCATTGCTTCAGCAAAGCTGGCTGAATGTGATGAGACGTAGATGTGCAAAGCTGGTAGATATACCCCAAATGTCTGGGATGGAATTACAGAAAACGTGTTTCTGCATCGTATTGACTTAAGGGGGGCCGAAGAAAAAAATGCACGCCACACTTTTCAGATATAAAAAAGAAACATTTAAAGCCTGGTATCATTTCCTTTCATGTCAGTGTTATACACTACTTTGTGTTGGCCTGTCACAGTTTGTGGGCATAGGGCTAATTCAGTGCTATGATGAGCTGTGGAGCTCATCATAGGCCTGAAACAGCTCTGCTGAAAGTCACTAATGATATTCTTCTAGCCTCAGATAATGGACTTGTGTCTGTACTGGTTCTGTTAGATCTCAGTGCTGCATTTGATACAGTCGACCATAATATTCTCTTAAAAAGGCTGGAATATGCTGTAGGGATCAGGGGAACAGCGCTAGGCTGGTTTAAATCTTATTTGTCTGACAGATTCCAGTTTGTTCATGTAAATGATAAATCATCTTTAAACTCCAGGGTTAATTGTGGAGTACCACAGGGTTCAGTACTCGGGCCAATTCTCTTTACTATATATATGCTTCCAATAGGTCAAATTATCAGGCAGCATAGGACAAATTTTCACTGTTACGCTGATGATACTCAGCTTTACTTATCCATAAATCCTGATGAACCAAACCAGTTAGATAGACTACAAGCATTTCTTGAAGATATAAAATCTTGGATGACTTTAAATTTTTTTCATTCTAAATTCAGACAAGACAGAAGTTGTCGTATTTGGACCGGAGTCTTTAAAAATGAAACTGCTTAGTCAATCACTTAACTTGGATGGCATTAAATTGACCTCCAGTAATAAAGTAAAAATCCTTGGTATTATTTTTGACCAGGACATGTCATTTAAATCCCATATTAAACAGGTTTCTAGGATTTCCTTCTTTCACCTCCGGAACATTGCCAAAATTAGAAATATCCTGTCCAGGAGTGACGCTGAAAAACTAGTCCATGCATTTGTTACTTCAGGAGGGACTATTGTAATTCTTTACTATCAGGATGTCCACAAAATGCAGTTAAAAGCCTTCAGCTGATTCAAAATGCTGCAGCAAGAGTTCTGATGAAAATTAAAAAGGGGGATCATATTTCCCCTACTTTAGCTTCCCTTCATTGGCTCCCTGTTAAATCCAGAATAGAATTTAAAATTCTCCTCCTCATATATAAAGCCCTTAATGATCAACCTCCATCGTACATCAGAGATCTGATTGTTCCATACGTTCCTAACAGAGCACTTCGTTCTCAGACTGCAGGTTTACTGGTGGTTCCTAGAGTCTCTAGAAGTAGAATGGGAGGCAGATCCTTTAGTTATCAGGCTCCTCTCCTGTGGAACCAGCTCCCAGTTTTAGTCCGTGAGGCAGACACCCTGTCTACTTTTAAGGCTAGGCTTAAAACTTTCCTTTTTGATAAAGCTTATAGTTGGAGTGACTTAGGTTATCAGGGAGGGAGACTTGCTCCCTCCCTGTTGGATGGGGTAAGGGGGAGTCAGGTTTAGCCTAAACCGGCTCAGTTATGGTTGAGGTGCAAACACACCCTCCATTTCTGCTACCTGTATGACCCCCTCTCTTTTCCAATGGTTATAATCAGTCTGACAGAGAGAGGTATCCCAATCCTTGTGGTTTTTAGTATAACAATTACCATCAGTGGGACCCTTTGTGGGGTGCCTTGAAACGACATTGTTGAAAATAAGCGCCGTTTAACTAAATAATCTGAACTGAAACTTTCTGTGTAGTTATGCTGCTATAGGCTTAGGCTGCTGGAGGACATAATGACCACTTTCACCCACTTCGCTACATTCTCACACTACTCTCCAATTTTGCATTATTTGCAGTTATTTCAGGTTTTAACTTTGTTCTCTCTCTCTTTTCTCTTCCTAGAAGCTACACCTGGCCTGGCTCTGTGTCTACCTGTGACACCTTTCTGGAGAGGGGCATCGTCCAAGCTTTGGCTGGCAACAACTTAATGCTCACCCTCTACCGATGATCCACATGGCCCTGTCTTTTAGTGTTTAACCCTTTCTCTCTCCTAGACATGGCGATTGACTGAGCTGTTACTGTAACTAATTATATGTGCTCTCTTTTAGACTCTAACCTTGAAAACTGGTTCAGAGTTTTTCTGTTCTTTCTTTCTAGGTGAAACGACTAAAGGAGCTACATCCATTAACATTTACTTTTCCTTCCCATAGAAAGTACTCCTGGATCAGTGCTTCTTTGTTCTCTTTGTGTCTCTGCTCTGTTCTCTCTAACCCCCAGTCGGTCGTGGCAGATGGCCGCTCACACTGAGCCTGGTTCTGCTGGAGGTTTCTTCCTGTTAAAAAGGAGTTTTTCCTCTCCACTGTCGCTACATGCATGCTCAGTATGAGGGATTGCTGCAAAGTCAACGCCAGTGACTGTCCACTGTCTCTACATGCTCATCCGGGAGGAGTGAATGCTGCAAGTCACTGACTGGATGCAATCTGCTGGGTTTCCTTAGATAGACAAACTTTTAATCCAATTTGAATAAGTAACTAACTCTGACTGCACTGTTTAATGGTTAGGATTAATTGTACTGTATGTACCTGACTTTTGTAAAGTGCCTTGAGCAACATGTGTTGTGAATTGGCGCTATATAAATAAAACTGAATTGAATTGAATTGAATTGAATGTAAAAAAGTTAGAGGGCATGAGTACTTTTTTAAGGCACCGTATAAGTGACAAGGAGCTGAGATTTAAATCTTATAAACTATCTTCAGTTGCAGACACGACTCCACTCGCTGTCCAGGCAGAATTGACCCTCGAGAAAAACATTTTGCTGCCAGAGATGTCTTGACTCACTTCCTGCCGCTCATCAAACGTGGAGGTGCCAACACAGAACTACACCTAATGAAATTAGATCGAAAGCTCCTCTGAAAGAGGAACTCATTAAAGGTTTAAAATAACTTAGAATATATGATGTATAATAATAGTTCACCAGCTAAAGATTTTTCTACTTTTGTCCTAAGCAATTAACCTGAGGTCATAAAGAAATGCCAGATCAATTTTAGGGTTTTAATCAGTCAGTCATTTTCTACCGCTTATTCCATAGTGGGTCACGGGGAAGCTGGTGCTTATCTCCAGCAGTCTATGGGGAAGAGGCAGGGTACACCCTGGACAGGTCACCAGTCCATCGCAGGGCAACATACAAACAACCATGCACACACAGATAACTACAAAGGATATTCTCGCTGAAACAGTATTATAAGAGCTGTCATGTTCAGTGACGTTGATGCAGCTGCACGGCTGGCCAAGCACAGAAAACCTCAACCTGCAGATAAACCTGAGATTATATTTAGGCTTCAAATAATAGAATTCAAAATGGACTCAAAAATGTCTTTTAAATTTTGGACTCACCTGATCTAAGCATTTATTTTTTTCATGTTTACTGTGTTCCCTATATGGCTGTCCTTTACATTTATGTAAGGGACATGGAGATAAAGAAACAGGACTAACAGAAATATCCAGAAAACAAGATGAAAACAAGAAAACACAAAAGCAAGAAAACAAGCAAAACATGAAACCCAAAAACGTCTGTTTGACACACATACATTTAGGAATCTTATTTCAGTTTTGGAATTGAACCAAATACTAAGCCTGTTTTAAATGCCAAACACAAAGATGTCCGAAGGAAAAACCTTGTATAGATGCTCAGATATTGTTTCTGGTTAAAATCCTGCAAATCACAATTCTCTTCTCCATCTCTTCCTTCTTTGAGTCAATATCCCAGCAGATTGTGAGTCAGTGTGGTGCTGATGTACATTATGTGGGAGTTGTAGTCCTGTCAGACAAGAGTAAAGCCCTGATTACCTTGCAGATAAAAACTAATCCATTGCATGCGAGCAGCGTGGAGATGGCCAGAGACAGAGGGGAAAGATAATCCTCTAACCTCTGCTGTCTGCCAGTGGAATTCCCATCACAGGCTCGCTTTGATGATTATAATGACCATCACTGTCATTGTTTGTAGGCGCTGAACAGGCAATATATTTACTTTATTGTTCCTGCAGTTGGGAATTCCCTCAGTGGTGAACACACAAGTGATACAACTAATACAGTCATCAATAACAACTTTGATTATGTGCAGCACACAATTAGGGTGGACAGGAGGGCTTTTTTCTCTCGAATTTCTTTATCTGACCCAAAGTTTATATATATTTAACATGAATGATCAAACTTTATGACATGTATGCTGATTGTAATAAAACCAATATGATTGTATCTAGTGGGATGAAAGTAAAGTCAGACAGTGAATCCAAAAGAAAATGGTCTCAACCAACCTGAAAAAGTAATCACCCCTTAAACCTAATAACTGGTATTGCCTGGCTTGTTGATGACATTTACCATCAAGTGTTGGTGATAACTGGTAATGATACACTTGATGATGCACTTGACTCTGTTTGTCTGTCTCCCAGAAAAGCTATTGAATGAGTTATTGCTGATCTCTTCCATCTCTTAGACCTGAATCTCGGCTCTGAGCTTTTTTGCTTCGCCGTGTTTCTCTCCTAGATGAAGCCCTAAGCCATATTTAACACAGATCATACTCCTGTATCGGTGTTTTTGTTTTCTTTGTGTGTATGCTCTGTCTTCTCAACGCCCCAGTTGAACGCGACAGATGGCTGCTTACACAGAGCAGATTCTACTGGAGGTTTTTTCATGCTAAAAGGAGAGTTTTCCTATCAACTGTCACTACATGCACACTTAGTATGAGGAATTGCTACCGTCGACAGTCCACCGTTGCTTGTTCAGGAGGAAGGATTGCTGCAAAATCTGACTCTGTGCAGCCGGCTGGGCTTTCTTAGATAGAGATGTTTAACAAATTTTTAATAATAACATGAACTGACTGAATTGAATTGAATATATATTTTTGTGTATGAATTTGATAGGTTTTTGTTTATTTTGCCTTGAGATGACATTTGTTGTTATATAAATAAACTGATTGAACTGAATTAAATTGAATGAGTCTTTCCCTTCGCTGTAGAGGAAATCTGGCCAACTTGTCGGTGCAGAATTGTATTGATTCAGCCAGATATGAGGGTTTCTGAGCATGAACTGCCCAAACCTTCATTATAGTTTCCTTGTGTCATTCAGTGGTGTACTTATTGGTGTGCTTTGGATCATTGTCCTGCTGCATGAGCAAAGTACGCTTGAGTTAAAGGTCACAAACTAATAATCATCATCGAACCACCACCATGTTTAACTGTTTGAATTACCTTCTTTTTCTAAAACATTTTTTTTTGTTTCATGACAGATATATGGGGACGCACACCTGCCAAAAAGTTTCACCATTTACTTGTTAGTGTGCGGACTGTTTTCCAAAGGGCCAACATGTTTTTTGGGGAAATCTAAGATAAGGCTTTGTGTTCTTTTCAGTCAGCACTGGTATTGGCCATGAGACTCTCCCATGGATACCATTTTGCCCACTGACATTAACTGAGGCAAGTGGGCCTGCAGCGCTTTAGGTTTTATTCTGGGTTCTTTGGTGCAGTCATTGATATCCATTATTTGAGGATAATGGGTCACAGTGTGGTTCACTGGAGTCCCCGAAATATTAGAAATGGCTTTAGAATCCCTGCCAGAAAGATAGATGTCAATGACTTTTCGAATTTCTTTAGATTAGGGGTTGATGTCATGTCATGACAAATTCTACTTGAATGATTTAATCAGTTTCTACATTTCCACCAGTTATCAGGCCTGAATGTGGGAATGAAATTAAACCAAAATAAATGTAATTAGGCACAGTTAATTTGTGACCGAGCAGTTATATTTTCCCACATGGTCAAGTTGGTTTGCATAGCTCTTTTCGCTTAACATGTAACCCCTTACCTAACTGAAAACTACATTTTGTATTTACTCATGTTATCTCTCTCTAATTAAGTCACTATGAAATCAGAATCAGCTGTATCCGTCAAAGTTGTTCACTTTTGGTTCCAGTTTGCTCTCAACAGAGTCATTTTAAATATATATTTTTAATATTTGATCTAGGTACTGTCAAATTTTCATCAGAGAGACAGTCTGGGGAAAGAAACTGTCTCTGTGGGACTTTAGGGATGTTAGCTGCCCTTTTCCTGACCCTAGACAGGTACAAGTCCTGGATAGAGGGAAGGTCAGCCCTGATGATTCTCTCTGCAGATATAATTGTTTGTATGAGTCAAATCACAAAGTGATTGATGTGCTCAAAACAGAGTGAATTGTGGCAGTAGATGACCAGTAGCTCATGTGGAAGGTTGTACTTTTTGAGCTGCTGCAGGAAGTACAGTCTCTGCTTGGTCCATATGTGAGAACCACCTCAGGTCCCAAGAAAGGGTGATTCCTAGGAACTGGAAATGATCCACAGTGTTGTTGAGGATGGTGAGGGGAAGCAGATTGGGGGGTATTCTTTGGAAGTCCACCCTCATCTCCACTGTCCTGAGCGGGTTAAGCTCCAGGTGGTTCTGACCACACCAGTCGACCAGTTGATCCACCTCCCGTCTGTACGCAGACTTACAGTGCCTTGCGAAAGTATTCGGCCCCCTTGAACTGGTCAACCTCTTGCCACATTTCAGGCTTCAAACATAAAGATATAAAATTCTAATTTTTTTGTGAAGAATCAACACCAAGTGGGACACAATCGTGAAGTGGAGTGAAATTTATTGGATGTGTCAAACTTTTTTAACAAATAAAAAACTGAAAAGTAGGGCGTGCAATATTATTCGGCCCCCTTGCGTTAATACTTTGTAGCGCCACCCTTTGCTACAATTACAGCTGCAAGTCACTTGGGGTAGGTCTCTATCAGTTTTGCACATCGCGAGACTGAAATTCTTGCCCATTCTTCCTTGCAAAACAGCTGGAGCTCAGTGAGGTTGGATGAAGAGCGTTCGTAAACTGCAGTCTTCAGCTCTTTCCACAGATTCTCAATTGGATTCAGGTCTGGACTTTGACTTGGCCATTCCAACACCTGGATACGTTTATTTGTGAACCATTCCATTGTAGATTTGGCTTTATGTTTTGGATCATTGTCTTGTTGGAAGATAAATCTCCGTCCCAGTCTCAGGTCTCTTGTAGACTCCAACAGGTTGTCTTCCAGAATGGTCCTGTATTTGGCCCCATCCATCTTCCCATCAATTTTGACCATCTTCCCTGTCCCTCCTGACGAAAAGCAGGCCCAAACCATGATGCTGCCACCACCATGTTTGACAGTCGGGATGGTGTGTTCATGGTGATGAGCTGTGTTGCTTTTAGGCCAAACATATCGTTTTGCATTGTGGCCAAACAGTTCGATTTTGGTTTCATCTGACCAGAGCACCTTCTTCCACATGTTTGGTGTGTCTCCCAGGTGGCTTGTGGCAAACTTTAAACGAGACTTTTTATGGATATCTTTGAGAAATGGCTTTCTTCTTGCCACTCTTCCATAAAGGCCAGATTTGTGCAGTGTGCGACTGATTGTTGTCCTATGGACAGACTCTCCCACCTAAGCTGTAGATCTCTGCAGTTCATCCAGAGTGATCATGGGCCTCTTGGCTGCATCTCTGATCAGTCTTCTCCTTGTTCGAGATAAGAGTTTAGAGGGACGGCCGGGTCTTGGTAGATTTGCAGTGGTCTGATACTCCTTCCATTTCAATATGATTGCTTGCACAGTGCTCCTTGGGATGTTTAAAGCTTGGAAAATCTTTCTGTATCCAAATCCGGCTTTAAACTTCTCCACAACAGTATATCGGACCTGCCTGGTGTGTTCCTTGGTCTTCATGATGCTCTCTGCGCTTTGAACAGAACCCTGAGGCTATCACAGAGCAGGTGCATTTATACGGAGACTTGATTACACACAGTTGGATTCTATTTATCATCATCAGTCATTTGGGACAACATTGGATCATTCAGAGATCCTCACTGAACTTCTGGAGTGAGTTTGCTGCACTGAAAGTAAAGGGGCCGAATAATATTGCACGCCCCACTTTTCAGTTTTTTATTTGTTAAAAAGTTTGACACATCAAATAAATTTCATTCCACTTCACGATTGTGTCCCACTTGTTGTTGATTCTTCACAAAAAAGTAGAATTTTATATCTTTATGTTTGAAGCCTGAAATGTGGCAAGAGGTTGACCAGTTCAAGGGGGCCGAGTACTTTCGCAAGGCACTGTATCATTGTCCAGTATCAGACCTTGGGCACCCCCAGGGTGTAGATGTATTTTGAAGAATAGACATATTTACCAAAACCCACATATACTCTCATCCTGTTACAAGTTGCAAATATTGCAAAGACTTCTTCAGTGTTTAATTGATATATGGTATTGGCTTTCTAAAACTGAGAACCTATGATGCCGCTGAAATCCATTAATCTCATGTGTTGTGTTATTAAGATCATTCATAACCTGGGTGATAAGTAACTTTTTACATGCTTTAAATTCCTGAATATTAAAATGTAACATATGACTGATTCAACAGTGCAATAATAATTTATTTATGAACCAATGACAATATTGTCTTGATTCCCAGTTTGCAGAAAGTCCTCCTTCAGCTTCATACAGTAGTTCATACTCTTTAATTAGCTACAAGCCACCGTCTGATTGACTTTTTGACCACCTGAAAAAGGCTTCAGGGCATAAAATCCATTTATGGACAACATATTAAAATATACTATAAAATAAACAGATTATTGTGAGGATTTCTTGTAAAAGATTTATTGACTGCAGTTAAATAGAGTTGACTTCTTGACTTCAGCTGAGGATTTGAGAAAGATAAATTATGAGGATAGCTGATTAATTGCTTAGAAACATTTAGAATTATTAATAACAACGCAGGTTCCATCCATCCATCTATCCATTTTCTATACCCGCTTCTTCCAAATTGGGTCACGAGGGAGCTGGTGCCTATCTCTGGCAGTCTACGGACAAGAGGCAGGGTGCACCCTGGACAGGTTGCCTGTCCATCGCAGGGCAACAACGCAGGTTCTATAAGTTAATTATTCTAGAAAACCCAATATTCTTTTGGGAGACAGTATTGATAACCACTTCATAATCACAATACAAGATGAATAAAAAGCCTTCTTATGAGTGAATGTCATATTTTCTTATAAAAGTAAGTAAAAATATGAGATGGTTAGATTATGCCACATGCATTGTCTCCTCCTTAGAAATCCATAAGGCACCTTCTTTGTTATACAGTCTGATGTTCCCTTTCAAGTAGTTTGCTTGGCAGAAGGAAGGACAAAGCCACAGAAACTAATCCAAAAAACTAAAATAATGACAAACCTAGGCCCTTTGGCTGCTCTTGAATGTTATCTGTCACTGACACCTCTGTTTGTCTCATCTGTGCATTTGGCTGGAGCATATTTCCAGAGATTAAAATGTAATGTGTAATAGTTATTCTCATACAAGTTGTATTGTCATGGATGGAGTAAAAGCGTCATTTAAGTGAAGATTAATTGTTAAATATGTTTATCCAAATACGATTCTGTAACATTATACAAAATACAATGACTTGCAAAAATATTCGGACCACTTACACACTTACAGACTTTGTGATGTTGCAACCACGAATTACATTGTTACATAGTTTTTATTTGGGATTTTAGGTCATAGGCCCATGCAAAGTAGGCAATAACCATAAAGTGCAAGGAAAAGGATATAAAGGAGCAAAAGTATAAAAACATTTTTGGACAACAGAGCTTTAAATGACAAAAGCCTAACAACACTGCACAGAGTTGAAAAGGAAACTGGATGGAGCTAAACATAGGGCAATCCTAAAAGGAAACCTGTTAGTGGCTGCAAAAGACTTTGGACAGAGATATTTATTCACCTTTCAGCAGGACAATGACCCAAAACATACAGCTACAATGAAAGTGTTTAGATCAAAGCATATTCATGTGTTGGATGGCCCAGTCAAAGCCCAAAATAAAATCCAATTAAAAATTTGTTTCAAGACATAAAGCTCTCCATCAATTCTCAACTTTAGCTATTTAGCAAGGATGAGCAAAGCTAGTAGAGACACCCCCCTAAAGAGTTACAGTTGTAATTTTAACAAAAGGTGATTCTACTGTATGGACCTATGAGGTCAGGAGGGTTGAATACAAAAGCATGCCACAGTTTTTATAAATTTATTCATAAGAAAATGTAAAAAATGTGATGCTTTTCCTTCTACATTACCAACATTATGCCAGCTTTTGTGCATGAATGTAGAGAATATGTTTTAAAAACATCTGTGGTGAAAGCACCTACTTCATGGATATATACTTTAGTGTTCATGTTTGTAAATGAATCACCTGAAAATCTCTGATTACTGAGGTTAATAAAAGGTTTTAAAACACAGACACAAACACAGATAATGTTATTGTTGAGAAGCTTGGCTTGCTCTGGTCATTAAATATGGGTGATTTGTAGCTAGACTGGTTTGACTGGTGACTGACAAATTAAGCTCATAGTGATATGCTGTGTATCTTTTCCACACAGAGTATACAGTTTATAGGGAAAGATGTAAGATCTGAGGTTTCCGCAACCTAATTAAGTTTTTTTTATTCTGTTAGGTAACCTCAGCTCAAGAACGTTATATTTGGAAGCTGTCACTTTGTCTGAAGTAATCAGAAATTCTTAGATGGTGAGAATAAAAAACTCAGGGGGAGACACTCTTCAGAATGTTTCCAAAGCAGGAAATTGGACCAGAGACTCCAGTGATTTCTTTTATAACAGGTTTTTACAAATCTAAAAGCAAAGTGTTTCATGAGCACTGATGAAACCTGGCTTGTAGGCAACGGCATTAAACTGACCGACAACTATTCAAAGTTTTAAAACACAAAAAATCAACCAACATGAAGCAACAAAATAGGGTGACTTTAATAAGCGCTGTCTTTATTCACAATATCACATAAGAGTCCCATAAAGTTGTTTATTAAATAAAAACATAGAAACAGGGATTTATTAGTCTAACTAAACAAATTATAAGTTAACTTTTTGCCTCCCGCACTTACTTTTATCAACAACCCTCCTTCCTAGGTGCCTTAACTTCAAAGGTCCAAAGATAACTGTCGTCCTTGCCTCTCTTTTAGGGCTAAACTTGGTGCTTGAGGTCCTTTCTTTGTTCCCTCATTCTTTCTCTCCTTCATCTCTTCTTAAAGAAACTGAAAGCTTTTGGGCTTAATCTCTGATCTCCACCCCATAGGCATCTACGGCCCATTTCAACAGAACACAAGCTTATGGCTCAGCAGAATGCAGCTTCATATGTCCTTTTGACCTCTTTAAATGTATCTATAATGTAAAATATTAGATGACTGACGGCAAAGTAGAGAGCACTAATGTGATCTTGGACTGGTTGCTAGTGGATTTGAGAAAGTAGTATCAGTGTATATATGTCTGGGGGATGGAGTTGGTTTTGGGATATAACAGGAAGGCAGCAGTGTGAGAATCACGTACTTTGATTTCCTCAATGCATGAATTCCAAGTCTAATACAACCAGATTTACTGTGAATCTCCAGAAGACACGTGAACCCACAGTCCATTCACAATCGCCTGGATTAATGACTACCTGACATACAAGCCATAGTTTCTGAGGCTGAATAGTTACTTGTCTGACAAGGTGTGTCAGCAGAATAGGAGCACTGCAGGGCACTGTATTCTTACTACTTCCTTTCACTTTTGCGCGACTTGCATGCCTCAGCCTTTCAGTAAAAGTCAGAGTCCCGTCATTTGCAGAAACACTTGGATGGCTCTGTATTTGTTGGATGTATCACAAGAGACTGAGTTCAGAGAGATCACTGACTGCTTTGTGGCATAATGTTGGAACAATCAACTCATCATAAATGTAAACTAGAGCTGGTAAACTCTGTTCATTTCACGGATTCTAGTTACTCAGAGTAATTCACAAAGATAATCAGTTTCAGCTAGGTGGGTGTTATTGACCCTCCCACCCTGCTAACTCGAGTAAATGAACTGATTCGATCAAATCATCTGAGTCTGGGGCATTTCTGTGAGTCTGCAAAGGTGCTTTGTGCACTCAGACTCAATCAAGGTTACTGTAGACCTTAGACTTAGGCTTTATGATTCAGTATGAATTTTTAATTTAGGAACCAATCAGCTTTAATGTAAATAACATAAAGGATTTATTTGTGAATTTTAGGAGAAGCAGGAATATATATAGATAGTGCAGGAGTATAAATACTTTGGTGTTCACCTAGACAACTGACTGTGATCAAGATGCAACAGTAAAAAACTATCTAAATCTGTTGTGGAGAGTGCAGTCTCTTCTGCAGTCATCTGCTTTGGTAGAGCATTAGAGTTGCTGACTTTAATAAGCTGAACATTCCGATAAAGAAGGCTGGCTCTATTCTGGGGACTACCCTGGAACCTCTGTAGGTGTTTTTCTTGTGTAAAAAAAGATGCTTCATAAAGTACAAAACATAATGGACAACCCTAAGCATCATCTGAACTAGACATTTTCTCAGAAATAGAGTGTCATCTAATTTCTCTTTAGGATTTTTAAACTACTACTGAAATGAATTGAATTTAACATGTACAGCGTGTGAATGTGTGTATGAATGGGTGAATGACTGATTGTAGTGTAAAGCGCTTTGGGGTATCTAGGGACTTGATAAAGCGCTGTAGAAGTTCAGCCCATGTACCATTTACCATGTAATTTTATTGATTTCCTTTCCCCGCTTTATCTTACATTAGTAGAAAAAAATATTAAGCACTGTCTGAATGGTACGGTTATGTTGCAGTCTAGCAGTCTCTATTGCTTACCACCAGATGGCAGTAACGCAGTATCTGACATTTATGCTGTTCAGTGGACCTGCCCAGCCAATACCAATACCTCTCTTTGCTACATCTGGTGCCTCCACAGGATCTTCCTGCTTACTCAATTCCCTCTTGCTGTTAACTGAAGTCGACTTTGACAAACAAAACTGTCCTTATTCAGATGATGGCTTTAACTACAAGAGGCAATCTAAGCTTGGTCTTTTCAAATGACCTTTACGGAAACTGAATGTCCTCACAAGGTGCAAAATGCTGGAATCAGAGTCATTTTAGTTCAACTACCATTTTAAAACCAAGCTTTCCCATTTGATGTTTAAATTTAGCCAATACTAAGCTAAGTTGAAGGGTTAGAAATTAAATGTCAGATTAAATGTCATGCGTAAATGTCAGAGAAGAAGTCCAAGCCCTAAAATGTAAGACAACACTGATAAAATAATCTTGTGTGTGTACCATTTCGTCCCGGGTGCTTTCAATAAATGTGCTCACGTAGTGAGTTTTCCCTTTTCCCGCTCCCTGACAGGGACACAAACATGACATCAAAGTCAGAAGTCACTGAATAAATGCTGAACTGAAATGATCTGGCAACCCCCCAAGGAAGCCTGCTTGTCCACTCCACAGACTTGTACTAACAGGACTCACTTCTTATTCAGCGTCTTTGTAGTTGAAGGGACACCATGCTGACATCAGACAGAGCTGAGCTGCTTTTGAGCCCCAAAATGAAGGGAGAAAAAAACATTACAACATCAGCAGGGGACACACTTCAGTGTAAAACACACAGCACGGAGGAGGCCTTTTGGTTAAAACATGTTCAAACATGACTGAAGGTATGAGCAATAGCGACATTTAGTGGGCAAACAAGGTAACTGCGCTAATATGCAAATAAATTAAGATTATTATATACTGAATATGCCCTCACCAACCACTAACAAAACCCCATCTTAGATATTATCCGGATATCTATACAATTTTGTTTAACTATGCACTATTCACTTTATTAGGTTGACCTGTTAAATTGCTTTTTTGCAGAAAAAGCAATTCACCCAATCAGACGGCAGCAACTTGGTACATAAGCATGCAGACATGGTGAAGACGACTTGGTAGCGAGAAATAAAAATGGCAGATATGTGAAATTGATCATTTGGAAGACCATGACCTTATTTAGCTGTTCTCCATAATGTACTGTGACGTAACAGTTCAAAACACATAAAGGATAGAGAAAACTGAGCGGACTGAAAAATATGACCCAAACAGAATATAAAGATATCTTTGCAAACCCGGAGAGACTAAATTCAACTTTTCTGGACATACAAAATGTATTTAAGGGCTAAAAAAGTGGATTTTGCATGATAAGTTGTCTTTAAGGAATAGATAATGTACAGCACTATGTGTTCAGTTGGTTTAAAGAGAAATAAACTGTCAGAAGTCATAATAAATAGTAAATAGCTGCTATTATACTTCTAATATTCACAGCTGCCATTTTGGACATTGAACTTTGGCATACCCACAGACCTCTGGTTTTCCCAGTTGGAATTCTGACTTCAGAGGATGTTGTTGTCGTACTGGAAAATTTGAGAAATCCTTTTCTGAGGACAAAAAGAACAGCCCCTCATGCACCATTATGGAAAGAATACTTAATGGAGGACTTTTCTAACAATTTTGGACATATGGATGTTTAATATCAACTATCGTTTTACCACGGCTGTAACACTGAAATTTCTCCTTGTGAGACACAAGGAATTTCTATTGTTATGATTTCAAAGTTGAATTATTACATAATAACAGAGGAAACATTTGGCATGCACCAAAAAAACCTTCCAGCAAAAGACCCTCATTACAGCTGTGAAGCACAGAGGTGGAAGTGTCATGGTTTGTGGACGCTTCTGTGCTGCAAGACCAGGCCAGCTGAGCATCATGGAATACATGTTGAACTCTACTGTCTATCAGAGAGTGCTTGAGGAAAATGCGGGCCATCTGTAATAAAACAACAAGCTGAAGCAGAACTTGACCCTAAAACCTGAAAATGACCCATAATAAGCCGGTAAATCCACCAAGCTGAGAATAAGGAAATGGAAAGTCCTGGGCTGTGCCAAAGCCCAAAACGGTGATCTCATTGAGATTCTGTGGGGGGACTTGAAACAGGTACAGTTAAAAGTGAGAAAAAGGAAAAAAAAACTAGCCAGACACTTTTAGATGGCTATAAGAAGGTTCTCAATGAAGTTATTCAAGGTAAAAAAAGAAATTTAACAACGAAGCGATTTTTCAGTTTTTTCTTACCATTTCTCAAAAAGATTACCTTCATTTACAATTTTTTGATCCGGATGAGCAACAGGCCTGTTTTCAACACTGAGGCCACATTCAGATGGAATTTAGACCCGAGTCAATTCTCAGTCTATATGTAGCCATAATTTAGACATATGCATTTCGTCTATATTTAGACCAAGCAAAACCGCCTAGTCTAATCCTGGTCCAAACCTGATCTAAGCCTAGACTTAGAATTGAAATTTTGTAAAAACCACAAAAAAGTTTGTAAGACATGTATAAATCTTAATAAGCATTAACACAAGCTCAGTGTTACAAAGTAATTTAACCCATTTTTCAGTTCTTATATTGTGGTGAAAATATCAACTTACAGAAAATGCTCTGTCTGTATTTTCATGTATTTGAGAGCCTGAAATAAAAAGAAAATAGTGGTGCAAAAGTATGACATATTTACATTTGATTCCTAGATTGGCAGATGGAAACAACACAACCTTTTATCTGAAGTGTGGTTAAACATTCAAACTAATGCACATTGTACACTGTACACTGACAATAGGATGCTTTCTGGATATCACCAGAGACGGGGTGGATCTTAAGTTTGTTTTTCTAAAAATAAAATTGTCAGTTTCTCAGGATGAATCGTAATATCCAACCTTAGTTGCCACACTCTCATACAGCGACAGCACCTCTGTACCTCTGAAGTTACTGAACAAGTTTCCCTTACAATACAAAGACAAAAAATGACAGAAAGTTATGAAGGCATACGAGGACAAAAGTTTTACTTGCATTGAAACAAAAGTGTACTGGTAGTTGAGCTCTACTCACCTTACTGTTTTTTTTTATTCTTGTTAATTTTTGCCTGAAACAGATTTACATAAAGTCTTGAAAACCTGGTGCGATCTAATTTTTTACTGTTGTTCACAGTGTTTTTGATCAACAGAGTGCTGATCAGTTGGAGTTAAAGTGGACTTTAAAGTAGGCTGAGGTGCGAACTGAGCCTTGTGTTGAGTTGCGGCCCATCGCCATTGTCTCAACATTAATGGGTTTTGATTTTTTCCATGGGTTCCCCCTCAGAGTTTTATGACCCTTTGATTGGGGACTAGTTCGCCATCAGCTGTTTGTGGCTAAGGAGCTGGCTGCTGTGTGCTATACCGTGTCTGAGCTGGCCTGGTTCTAATGTCCTATCAACTGACAGCTGCTGTCAAGACGCATCAACAGACCAAAGGAGGATTCACCGTTTATTAATTTTGTCCTATTTTCTAAGTCAATCCAAAGCGTTGTTTTATTCCCACTCCTGTCCATAAACTGCTGATTTGATCTCCATCTCTACTCAGTGCGCATCCTTATTTTTGTTAATGTACCCCTTTCATAGAATAATGTATGCTTTATTAGGTGAAAGTTGATAGTCTGATTGTAAGAGGGACTATTGGTTATAATAAATTTTCACATAGATAAAGAGACAGCATTTGGATTTAATTTGTGTAAGAGTGTTTATCTGACAAAATAAGGTTAGTATCCACACCATTCGGTAAAACAGTTGATAACAGTAAGAGTTTGGTGTGGTTTTGGTGAATAATTATCAATTATTAATGATAATTAACTAATTGTAATTATCAAGTGCTGTGAGCCCAATCTGATCTAGAAATTATTTTTGGTTAAACTGTACTACTTCTGAATTATGGTTTTTAATTGTAATTTTGATGAATATTTGTAGTCAATGATCATAAATCCTTACACCATGATAAATAGGTCAAAAACGTTTTACCGCACATGAAACCAACCAACCAACAAACAAACAAACAACTTTGTTTAAAGGAGGACAAAATTAAAAAGGCACATTTTAAAAAAATCTTTTTTGTAGGCATTTGGCAAAAAAATATTTACTTTCAAATTAATTTCTGGACTCTGGCTAAGCCATTTCCAAACTTTTACTTTCCTATCACAAAGAGTGCAAAATATCTCCAATGAACTTCCAAAATGCACACAGCATATTAGGTGTCCCACCAGGGAATAGAAATATATACTGAACAACTGTTACACTACTTTAAAAGATGCATATTGTGCTGTTACCAGGGAACTTTCTTTGGGACTTTCTGTTCACTGTCTGTTTCATTTCATGCCAACCTATGGGTAGAAATTAAAACCTTCTAAGCCTGTGATTCGGACTGTTAAGAAGTGGACTACTGAGTCAAAGCAGATGTTACAGGCCTGCACAGATCGGAGTGTTTTTGAAGCTTCAGCCATGGATCTAACCTGCTGAAACAGTGACTTACATTAGTTTTTGTGAGGACATTTGCAGACCAAGACCTTCCACACATACAACAAGGATAAACCATGGTTCACTTCATCCTGCAACACCTCGACCACCCAGGGATATACGCCAGGATCCTGTTTGTGGACTTCAGCTTGGCCTTCAACACCATCAACACAGACATCCTCCACCAGAAGCTCACCCAGCTCAGTGTCCTGGCCTCCACCTGTCAGTGGATCACTAGCTTCCTGAAAGACCAGCAGCAGCCGGTGAGGCTGGGGAGCATCTTCTCCCACACAAGAACCATCAGCATCGGAGCCCCCCCAGGGGTGTGTTCTCTCCCCACTCCTCCTTTCCCTCTAAACATATGACTACACTTCAGTCGACTTGTGTGTGAAACTCCTGAAGTTTGCAGATGACACGACAGTTATTGGTCTGATCCAGGACAATGACGGGTCTGCATACAGACTGGTGGATCAGCTGGTCCACCGGTATGGTTGCAACCACCTGGAGCTTAACCCACTCAAGACAGTGGAGATGTTGATGGACTTCTGGAGTACACCCTCACGCTGCCTCCCCTCTCCATCCTCACCAACACTGTATCTGCTGTGGTGATAAAACTCAAGAACGACTACAATAATTATTAAGGACCACAATGGCCAGAGCGGGTCAAACCGAAATAACATTTTACTATTTACAAATCATAAACCGTGCCTGAAGGCTGAAAGAAAATAAAAAGGACACATCAGCTTTCTGAATTACAGGCAGACGGCATGCTTTATTTAAAAACGTTAATCAGCTGATTACACATAAAACCAGCTGTTCAGACACACAAACATTTTCACCAAAACACAAAAAACAAAACAACCTCCATGAAACAGCGTGTTTAGTTCGGAAATGTATTTCCGAACTAAACACGCACCCAAACATACTTTGAAAAACACAGTGTGGGCTGTGACATAGACATGTATCAAGCTGTACCATTTGAACCAATAGGCAATTCAACTGCAGTAGCCACCGTTCAACCCTAAGAAGACACCACTAAGACAGTCTTAGGACAAATATTGCAGAAATTAAACAAGTTTACATGAAATGTAATAAAATAGCACAGTAACATAAAGATAGCACCCTTAAGGCCCAGTTTATACAGTTTGTCAGCAAAAAAAAGTTGATTTGGGGTTTAGTTCATCTTTAAGTGAAACAGCTTCTGCAGGAGGAGGGACCAGCTGTCCGGAATCAGACTACATAAATCGGATCAAACGGGAGGAAGTCCCGCTGAATCTGCGGTGCATTAATATCCAACCTAGGACTAACTTCACTGCGGTCAGAAGTCCATGGTTTTGTGCTTAAAAGTCCTTGTCCTTGTTATTGCCATGGGTGAGACAAAAACTTCATCATAAAGCCCAAAATTTTTACTCCTTCAGGCAAACTTTGAATACCAGCCCAGACAGCGGCATTTCTCCTCTCCGTTTCTCCTGCCACACCCCCTCACATCAGAACCCCTGAGATGGATGGGCTGTGGTGCAGATAATTATCCCAGTAGATCATTTTATACATGAAAAAAAAAACAACATATGAGACATTCTTGGATATACAATGATACAAACATTATTTGTATTGCTTTATTTTCTATCTATTATTTTTATCGTTTCACACAAATAACTTTAACGTGAAAATGTCACACAGTAACGTCAATGGCGCCACAGCGCACTGCACTGACAGCTGGCATAGCTCCAGCCATCAGTGGGTCAGTGAAAACACAACAAGTACCGTGGCGAGTAGAGAGAGACTGAGTTCAGTAGAGCTATGAAACCTAAACAGAGCCATTGGAAAAGTGCCATTAGATACTGTTCAGAAGAAGGCCCAGCAGAGACTGGTCGTCCTGCACCTCAAGAGGCACCACCTTCCACAGGAGCTGCTGGTCATCTTCTACACTGCCATTATTTAGCCTGTCTTGTGTACGTCCATCATTGTGTGGTTTGACTCATCCACAAAACAGGACAGGTCCAAACTACAATGAACAATTAGGTCTGGGGCTGACCTTCCCTCCATTCAGGACTTTTAGTTGAAGAATCTGCAAACTTTTACAACCAGATTATTGAACCTTCTTTCATTTCTTTTTGGAAGACAGTTGTTTGCTTCTCATATGAATAAATTTTTACATCACAAAAACCTGGTATTCTAAGGGGCCTTTCAGAGCCACTCCATCCCAAAGCTTTGAGGTTCAAACACATTTTAGTTATTCTAGTGTTAATGCCAGTGTTTTACAAGAGCACAAAATGGGAACCACTACAATCACAGCTAACTTTACCTGATTCACAACGTCCGTCACCCTGCGTGCTATGCAGCTAACTGAAACTGACTCCTATTGGAAATTAGTAAGGCAGTGTCTCATTTGAAGGACGATGATAGGCAGTCCATCGCACACACCTCATCTACCCATTAAGGCTGCCTTTTCCACTCTGAAGCGCAGAATGATAGAAAGGGGAAGATGAGTGAGTGTCTGTCATTCAGAAAGCTCAGACATACTTTTATGCAAAGCTCTTAATGTGTGGCTCTGAGATGCAGGGTACTGGCTCACCTGGAAAATAGAGGCTTGGTGGAAAAGGTTCAGGCATTTTAAAAGGCTTTATAACATTTTCTTTCACCCCACTTGAAGTCCTCTGAAAATTTTCCAACAAGTTTCTAATTTAAAATATGAAATGTAGGCCTGTGACTGAAATGGCCATTTGTGTCGGTTTCAGATATAAAATTTCTTCATCGACAAAGAATATTAGGTAATTTTATTTTAAAGGGAATGCCAAATAAAGTTCACGCAAGATTCTTTTGGAATTAGGTCAGTCATTCTGAAGTCTTCAGATCTTTGTCAGATTCTGAATCCTCTTTGGTAAAACCCTCCATCTATCAGTCTGAGGAGAGATTGCCAGCTCTCATTACAATGTAAGTGGGTCAATGGTAGTCAAGAAGCATTAGTAAAAGATGCTACTGACTGCTGATGACCTCTGATATGGAACTTACAGTACATCAAACAAGAGTGAAGCCAAACAACGCCTCCACACCCAACAGGGTGTCAGGCCCTTTGTAGTTGGGGCAAACATGGCCGGGGGTGAAAATGAAAGAGGGAGTAAAAGTTTTATGAACAACAATGGTGAAGCAACTCGGTCGAGATCCAGGTAAGAGAATGAACTAAGTTCAGTGCGCCATTGACACCCTGTGATCAAAGTCATGGAAAATACGGAAGGAAATTGTTTCCCCTTCTGCGTCTGCTGCAATGTTCTCTGGAGAAATTCCAGTCTTTTATGTGTAAAACCTTTTGGGACGGGGCATAAGGTAACTTGCACTTTTCATTTGCAACAGAAACTCACAAAAGAAGCTGGTTTGATTGACAGCAGTTGTTCAAGCGGTAGGTTGGATAGCAATTCCTTTTTAATGGATGAAAGTGCCAGTAATTGATTATCTGTCAACAAACTGGCAAACCGTGGCTTCTTAATTAGATTCAATCCTCAGTTTTTATGTTGTGACATAAAAATGACTGTGGTTCCTCAGATTATAAATATGCTTAATGTTGACATGTCGTAACTGAGTTCTACTGAGCCTTACAAATATACTATATTCACACTTCTTGATCTTTTCCAGATTTTGTCATGTTACAACCACATGCTTCAGTGTATTTCAATGAACTTTTCTGTGATAGACAAACACAAAACATTCTGTAACTGTGAAGTTAAATGAAAAGGGCTTTTCAAAGATAAAAATCTGAGCGTGTCATGCATTTGTATTCCACCCTCTTTATTCAGATTCCGCTAAGTAAAATCTATTGCCATTAAATACCTTTGGATCTCAGAACAAACTGCATCATGAAGACCAAGCAACACAGCCAACAGGTCAGGGAGAAAGTTGTGGGGGGTTTTCTTAAACAGAGTTTGGTAATTAAACACAGTGTTCCAAGCTTTGAGCTTCCAGTTTGCAGTTTTGACCCCATTGCAAACCTACCAAGACATGACTGTTATAAAACAGATATAAAAAACAGAAAACAAAAAAATCCTGAAATAAAACACTTCATATGTTTCCTTTTTTGATGCTGAACTGGTTTCTGTTGTTCATGATAGCTTCTAAATTTGGTTTTCAACACACATTCACCTAGTTACAGGGAATGGTTAATATTGTTAGAGCCTAAATAATCTGAAATAAAACCATTTTTGGTATATAAGTGACACACAGGTTATGTTTCAACAGTAACTCAACTAATGCAATGTGACCTCCTTACATTTTTCTTGCATTTTGGTTATAGAAAGGATCTTGTACCTCTACATGAGTATGACCAACTCAGAGAAGACAAATTGCTCCATCTCTGTATAAAGGTATCAGCTCCCCCAGCTTGTCAGAAAACAGCAATGAGGTGCTCAGACTCACCGTCACCGTTGTTAATCTGCATCAGAGGAGCAACTGTGGTCATGGACGCCTAGTTGACTCATACTGCAGGGCTGCAAAGAATCGTGGTTTATCACTTCCTGAGTTTTAAAAGGGAAGCTTGAATTGTGTTGTCGAGTTCAGCAGACTCAGTTACCCAGCTCGGCTGCATCCCCCTGTGGGAGATCACGCTGGAAGACAGGAAGCTTCTCTGACACATGCACAGTCCTGCTGTCACAAAGATGTATAGACCTCAGAGAAAAGGCATTCAGCGTGAAAAAGATTTTTTAAAACAAAAACACTCTGCCAAGTAAGCTACACACTGCTGCCGTGGAGCATTAGCTCATATTCCCTATTTTAAATATTGATGTTAAATGATTTTTCCTTAACAACTCAAACAAACACAATGTAAGCATTTCTAATTGGTTGAAGTTGTTAAGGACACATCAGACTGACAATGAAACTGGCCTGACATGAAAACAAGATGTTGCATGGAGAGCCACAAAGGTTCTTATATGCCTCCTTTATAATGTCACAAGAGGTGTACAATGCTGTGAAAAAATATTTACCCCCTTGCAGATATTTTCAGTTTTTGTTTTCTCATTACAGTTAAATGTTTCAGATCATCAAACAAATTTGAATATCATACAAAACGAACCCAAGTAAATACAAAAGGTACTTTTCAAATGATGGTTTCATTGATTCTGGGGAAAAAAAACAACAATTCAAATTAACCTGGCCCTCTGAAAAAGTAATTGCCCCCTAAATCTAATAACTGCTTGTGCCACCCTTGACATCAGCATTGAATCTTTACATGAAACCTTTTACATAATTGTTTTATTTCAACTACATAGGTGGGTTTATAACCATGATCTGCATGTTTTGAGTCATTTCAAAGCATTTCAATTAAATTCAAATCCAGACTTTGACTAGGCCACTCAAAAACCTTATTTATTTGTGTCTATGTTTTAAGCAATTCAAAGGTGGACTTCTTGTGCTCTTTTTCTGGTGCATAAACCAAGTGTGCTTGAGGTTACGGCCACAGACTGATGGCTGGACATTAGTCTTTAGGATTTTTGCAGTACAGAGCAGAACTCGTGGTTTTTGTAAGTATGGCAAATCATCCAGGTTTGGGTGTTGTTTTGGGTTCATTTTTGACCCCCTTGATGAGTCATCTTGGAGGAATTGTGGAAGACCAGCCACTCCTTGGAAGGTGCATCACTGTTCCATGTTTCCATGTTTTTGTGGATAGTGGCTTTGTAAGTCTATCTAGACTGATCGAGCTTGTTTCAAATAAAGTTAGTGCCCCTAAAGTTAGTTTCTTTACTTTGGGGCACGATATGTTGCTTTTGAGATCTTGTACGGTATATTCACACCAGGAAAGTCCATTGGCCCATATGTTTGGTCTGGACCTAAAAGTGGATTTTTGGACTCTTTTTTTCCTTGGAGTGGGTTACGTTCCCTTTGCACTTTTTGAAAGTGAACTTGTTGTGAAAAATATCTTATTTTACAAAGAAAGAGATCGATAATCTTCACTCAATCAACTTTTTATTATGGACCTTGCAAGGGAGAACAGCTTACAGCATCAGATGTGTACAAGAGGTTTTCAGCATCTGTTCTGACTAGTACAAAGGGAAGGAACTCTCTTATAACCATTCCAAGGTAATTCCCATGAAGCCTGGTCACCCCTTTGGAGGGGCAGGGTTAAGACCTATTATAATTCTTCCCCAGATGTATTGGCTATAGTGTCCTCCTTTGGCCATTTGTAGAGCCATTTGCCCTTAACCCTGACATAAATCAGCAGGGTAACAGGGGCAGGAGCAAATACTTTTGTCAGGTGAAACAAACCCATATGTGTGACAAATGGAGTTTAACGAAAATCCGAGGTAGCCCTGCCTCCTCACCGGCTCCCGCCGCTGTTACCCGGCCTCGTTTCTTCAGCAGTTTCTCCTTCCACCTTAATCCCTCAAACCGATCATCCTACAAATTTTCCTGCTTCATTCATCTCGTTTATGGATTCTCTCCAGCGTTCTACGTCATCGCTTACTCACCTGCTCTGTGACTTCACCGCCATCTCTGCCACATCAGCATTTCCTCTTTCCCGCTCCATCATAGCTGCCTGCTCCTCGGCTCCTCCCACCGCCTTTCGCCCTTGCTAACGCCCTGCCTAGCTTGTCGCTAGATAAGATGTATCACTCCACTCTCTTTTCTCTATCCTTTTCATTAATGTGCTCTTCAAACGTGCGGTGTTTCCCACGCCTCTTTTCATTCAGCCTGATCATTTACTCCCATTTATTTTACCATCTTGTTCAGGCTCAGCTCTTAATCCTACGGAGGCAGCTCATTGATCTGGTTTCTCTCATTTTTACCATCTCCCGAGGCTGTCTAAATGTATCACCTCCTCTGATAACTTTCTGCTTCGTTTTAATCATCTCGTCCCCAGCTTTCTGTCCAAACAACCGCACCCTGCTGCCAGTCAGACCTCTCAGAGTTTCTCTGGTCCTTGATCACACTCTCTAACACTGCCTCATAAAGGAAGGACTCTCAAACAGCTTCTAACTTTCTGCTCTTTTATTCTAAATTAAGCAGAGGAATGATTATAGAGATCAGCGCTGAGGCTCCTGTCGTGGATCATTGCTGTATGTGAAAAGTTGACAAAGAGCCCCGAAAGAAGGTCACATGTGGGTTTTTATCTGGCACTCCAAAGCAATATATGTGCACTTCCCTAGTGTTTATCAGTAGATTACGTGTCACCATTGCGGTGTCTGTCTGATAGGTTGTGTAGTAGCTGGTGTCCAATTTTAATCTAAGTGTGCTGTGGCATTCTAATCAATCAGTTATCGGCTACTCCCTTTAAAAAAGTGCCCCAGCCACAGGTCATTATGTCAAACCGTAGTCCATTTATCCCTGTATGTGTGTCAATGTTTAATATCTTTATGGGATGTATGGTCGAAATCAGCTATGCTTAATATTATTAAAGATTCTCCCTAACATTTCTTAGGATCCTCTTTTGGCGCTCAGGCGTCTCTAGGCATTCAGAGTCGCCAGCTGCATAGTTTCACCTGAGCATAGATAATTCAATACTTTCCGTCCCTCATCGTTGTCCTATTTCTAATATGGCTGCTTGTTTTTCATCAGTATCTCTGGGCCTTCTCAGCCTTAGCTGCTTCCACCCTCGCTCAATCAAGAGGCCGCTTAGACTTTGCTGTTCTTTCCACTGACAATTTATATTGCAGCCACCTTCTGGTTTCCAGCGGCTTAGTCGGCCATCAGAGCGCTTTGCTCTTCTCTTCCATTTCCAAAGAACTTCTGCACGGTCACAAATTGCCAGGCTTACCGTTTCCAGTCTCCTTTCTAACGGGAAAAACGGCTTTCCTTCCCTCTTCCAGCGTCGTCGTTCGCTCGGGCTGACCCCGTTTTAAGTTTTTACAGTCATGGTTCATAATCCTTTGGTTGAAAGAGCCTTGCATGTGATCACATTGTAAGATCTAAGGATATGCAGAATGTAATACCTTTAATAACTCAATCTACATCTCCCTTTTAAACCTCTTTACCTTTCCATACAAGACATATTTATCTTAAATTATTACAACCCTTTTAAAAACCAATTTCACCATATATTTATTAAACATCTCACTTCCCTATATTTCCCAGTCCCATGAAATGATATAAAAATACATATTTCAACTGTCTGTACTTTACTTAGTTTATGATATTTAACCCTAATAAATTTCCCCGGTGTTGCGTTAAGCGTGAAATAACGTACTAAGAATATTGGCACCTTCTACTGAAAAAATTAAATAATTAATGTAAACTTGGTATTCACATGTAAAATAAGCTCAGCACATGACCTTTCTGCACTCCTTCTCTTCTGCTTGTTTTCCTTTTAAACACAGAGTTGTAAAGGAAGAGCCTGTGTCTGCTTCTTTGTGACTCTCAACAAAAAGGAAATTGTATTTTGAGCGACAAATTTTTGTCCTCGACGCAGGCATTATGAAGCAATTTTTAAAACGGTCAATAATAAGAAATGTCATTTACACAGACGTAGCTCCGTCCGTAGGTTTTGGGGGGTTTCTCAGGGCAATTCATTTCCGATGTAAGGCTTCTTTCTTCCCCGATCTGAATCCCAGCTTTCTATTGAGATCATCCCATCACTATACCCTGTTTGCATTTGGGCATTTCTGGAAGAAGCACTCGCCGCTTTTCTGATATGCAGCAGTGGTCAATCCCGTTAGTCAAAGCCGCTCTCCTCTAAGGCATTATGCCTTCCCTCCGGGTGCATCCTGGCAAATCATAAACTCATAACTTCATCATTCCTGCCCTTTTGTTCCGGTTATTCTATTTAGTTCCTCGGTTTTTCTGTTCTCCCCATCAGTCTTCTTCAATTTGTCCTTTTAAAAGTCCTAAAAGGTTTGATGTATCCATCTCTTCATCCTTGCTTTATCAACCTGCATTCTATTATTTATCAGTTTTAACCTTTTTCTACATTCAAATCCTTTTCTTCGCATGCCCCATTTCTCACGCTAGGAGCCCCATGTCCGCATTCTGGCTCCTCAAATATCATAGGCATGTCCCCGTTCAGTGTATTACGCTCCATCCAGTTTTCATGCCATTCCTTCAGAATAGGAGCCGCCACTACTGCAGCGATCCAAGGTCTCTCCCTCAGCCACTCTCCAGCATTGGGTCGTTCTTCATCCTTCTCTTCCTATGTTCGCCCGGATTTCCAGTCCGTTCTATCTGCTCAATGTTTTATCAGCTCTCAGGTAAGAGCTCCCCACAATTCCTGGTGGTGGTTGGCCTTTATCCATCATTGGGCTTTTTTCAATCGTCATGTTACTGTTTTTGGGAGACTCTCTTCCTCAGCACCTGCCAGTCTTGTCTAATTTTCTCCTCACCCCTAGCTCACCCATGTTCTTCGAAAAGTACTTCTATTCGTTTTCGCCCGTACTTAATTGGAGGCTGATTATTCCTTGTCTTCTCATGCTTTCTGCAATTTCTTTACTTATTTTCATGTATTTACCTTGACGTTCATTAATTACTAAACCCCCTACTCATAGATCTTTATTTTAACCTTATTTCTTAACTTCATCTGCATTCCTTTAATGCATTTTCAGCACTCCATAGAATTTCCGTAATTTCTTCATCTCTACCTCTAACACATTTTGCCAACACGGGGATGTCTATCATCTTGGCTCTGCTATTTAAGCATCTATCATCATGCATTTGCCAAGCCCGGGATGACTGTCGCCTTACTCTGCTCTCTAAGGGGCCTCATCAAAGCGTTGCATCGCCTTGCATTACCAACACGGCATATCTATCATCTTGCTCTGTTCTCAAAGTTTGAAATAATCACGCATTGCCAACACGGCATATCTATCATCTTGCTCTGTTCTCAAAGTTTGAAATAATCACGCATTACCAACACGGCATATCTATCATCTTGCTCTGCTCTCAAAGTTTGAAATAATCACGCATTGCCAAGCGGCATATCTATCATCTTGCTCTTCTCTCAAGTTTGAAATAATCATGCATTGCCAAGCGGCATATCTATCACCTTACTCTGCTCTCTAAACTTTTCATCAAGTGTTGCATCACCTAAACTGCATATCTATCACTTCGTATTGCCCTTTCGGCATATCTATCATCTCCTCTGCTTCTCAATTAATCTCCTTATTTCATACCATATTTACAACTTCTCTTTTCTGATTTAATCTTTCCTGCGGCTTTCGCTTTCTTTCATTTTTCCTATTTCATCCCCCTCTCCTTAGTACTCAATTAGGCCTCGTCATGTCCTTGACCTTATTTTGGGGGGAAGACATCTCTAAATATAAGCTTTACAATGTTCATCCTAGCTCATATCATTCTCAACATTCATGTCTTCCTCCCAGGTCCGAGCGCCAAAGATATAATTATGTAATTTCACATCATTAAAACTTTTCTAATTGCCACCCTCTCTTTGTGAGTCTTTTCAAATTGAATTGTTTGTTGCACATGCCTGTAGACAATGTTGGCGAAGTTTTTTCACTTTAATGCGACATTTCTTGCTAAACATGTTAAACACGACCACATTCTTGTGTGTTTTTTCTAGCAGTTGAGTTATGTGTGCATCTACCCAAATATTGAGGAAGCACAGTGTCTCCTAGTTGCTCCAGGTCTGTCCACGGCTCATTGTTTGTAGCATCCATTTAGTAGTAGCATTAGTAATAATGAAGGGCTAAATTTTCCAAATATGCCCTGCTTGTTAAAGGGGTATGTTTCCTGTAGTTGGGTCGGGTCTAGGTTGGTTCATTTTCACAACAGAAGAGGTCCAAGACCACCTAAAAAAATATATTTTTTTTCTCTTTTCACTTTAACAACATTGACTATTTTTTGCAGATCCCTCACATAAAATAAGATTTAAAACAGTTAAATCACATGTTGAAATGTAACAAAATAGGTAAAAAGTCAAAGGGGGTGAAAACATTTGTAAGGCACTGTAGATGTGAACATGACTTGCTCCTAATATCAGAATGTGGGAGAAAGGGGATTTAAATAACTTTAAACATGGCATGTTTGTTTGTGTCAGTGATCTCTTTGGGTTTTGGTGCACAACCATTTCTCAGACTTATAAAAAATCAGAAAAAGAGAATATATCCGGTGAGAAATCATAGAAGAGACTGACTAGATATGATAGAAATACAACAGTAGCCAAGCAAAGAATACCTCCTCTATATAAACAGCATGCCGAAACTTGAAGCAGATTGGCAAAAGCAGCAGAAGACCACAGCGGGTGCCACTCCTGTCAGCTGAGAACAGAAAACAGAGGATCCAATTTACACAGGCCAACCAAAATCGGACAATAGATCAGAAAATTGCTGCATGCTCCGATAAGTCTTGAATTTCATTTAACTGGTAGGGTCACAATTTAGTGTAAACATGAAAGCATTGATCCATCCCACCTTTTTTCAACAGTTCAGCCTGGTGGTGATGGTGTAACAGTGTGGGGTATATTTTCACAGCATACTTTGTAACAAATGAGCATTGTTTAAATGCCACAGCTTACGATGGTATTGTTGCTCACAATGTCCAAACCTTTATAACCACAGTGTGCGATCTTCTGACATCTACTTCCAGCAGGAAAATGCACCATGTAATCAAGCTAAGATCGTCTCAAACTGGTTTCTTGAACATGGCAGTGAGTTCACTGTACTCTAGTAGCCTCCAAAGTCACCCAACCTCAATCCAAAAGAGCAGTTTTGGGTTGTGGTAGAAGTAGGTTGATTAAGTCTCTGAGAACTGTTTCCGACACATTTGTTGAATCTATGCCATGAAGAATTTAGGCAGTTTTGAAGTGAAAAGGGGATCCAAGCTGCTTCTAATAAACAGTTTTTTTCAAAGAGGATTTTTTAAAGGTTGTTACAATATGTAAGTTAGAACCATGTTCTTTTACATGTGTAGCATGGACGAAGAAAAATATGTTTTATTGTCAGCTGAGGAACAATTGCTTTGTAGTTTTGCAACAGTAGCTGCTTGTGGAACAACTTATCACAGGTTTAAGGATATCACATCAAATTGGCATCACATACACCTGTGATTCTCTCACTTTATGCTACATACCTTTTATGGTGCTGATACCCTGTTACAGCTGTCATTCCAGGTGAAAAACATTTCCTAAATAGATTCGTGCAAGAAATATCATCAGGGCTCTCAGCCCTGGACCACCAGGATCAATAATCACTGATCTATATTAATGCCAGCATGCTCACACAAGCCCTTCTCATTACAGTTGTTGGGATCATCATTGATTACAGTAATTCCCACAGCTGCCAGCCCTAATCTTTGCCTTTGCTTCTCTGTGTCACACTCTAATCCAAACAATGATCTGGAATGTGATCCTAATTAACATTAAAGGTTTACTGTGGTCTTAGTAAAAACCACAAGCATTTTAACCTACTTTACTTCACTGATTCTGGAGTCGTATTTGTCCAACTGCACAACCAAAACCTCTGTCATCTCTCACATATTCATGGACAATTATTCCTGAAGCTGTTGCTTTTATCCAAAACATCTTGAGGACCTCACTCTCTTAATTTACCCAGAGATAAGCAAATTAGGAAAAACTTGAAAGATTTGGTTTGGTCTAAGTACACATCAACAGATTACAGAGGTGGAGAACAAGGTCTAAGTTTTATAATTAGAAGAAAACAACTCAGTTTACTGTCTACAGTGATCAACACCCCCTGATCCGAACTGATATGCCTGTGGTGTTGATACAAGTGATTTCTATTCCTAATAAGCATTTATTTTGATTTACTGGGTTGCACACAGTCAGTATGGTAAGCTGCTTACCACTGTGTGCCAGTACCTGCTGGTTTTTTGGTGTTTTTCTGGCCTTAATCTCTTTGAAGTAAATTTATGCTCAGTAATACAGTTCTTTGGAGAGTTCCCTCCAAGCTCTTATGTCACAGCAGGATGTTCTGGCTCCTTGTTTGCAGACTCTGAACAGGTAATGAGGGAAATGTTATATGGGTCGTTTAATTTAATAAGTTTTGCAGTAATTTCAAAGTAAACTCCTGTAGAGTAATGTTATGTTTTGTTTCCAAACTGTGTAAAACTCATTTTGGTGCCTAATGTAAAAACAGGAGACCTTAATGTCTTAATTATGCTGCGTTCCATCTTCCTCAGCATTGATGTCACTTGGATTAAGAGATAAGAGGGCTTCACCCACAGGGATGAAAAAATCCAAGTATCCCTGAACTGCATGTGCATGTGCATTTTAGTTAATTTAAGGTTTGATTTAAATAACTGTAGAAGCCAAAGACCATATGGTTATTATAATGTCCTGGTATTTGAAACTACTGAAAAGGGGTGTACTCTCTTTTTACCATTAGTGTATAAATACAATTATTGAATTCGATATTGTTTCTATGCTCATGTACCCAGGGTTGGTTGCCATTCATTTAGTCAACTTAGAATTACAATTAGGTCCCTGTACCATATTAGGTTGCAGCTAGGGAAAGCAGAGAGCTGAACTGGGCAATATTAAATCTGAAATGTTTTAGTTTAGGCCCTGCCTTGGTGCCCAGCTGCTACAATAAAACTTGTTGGTTGAAATAATACCTCTCAACCTGCCTCCATCTTACCCTGCAGTATCCTGAAAAATGTTTTTACATCCACCTGGCCCATAAATTAAAAGGATATATTGCATCCATTGCATTAACAGAAACAAAATGTCATTTAGTATTTATTAGCAGCAAAGGATTATAACAAGAACACACTGATAAGTCAAACCAGCAGATGTGGGGTGGAAAAGAACAGAGAGTGGCTAGAAGAATATCACCCTTGGGGAAATGAACAGAACCAGGACTTCATTCAAACATGATAATTTTAAATAATTGATAAAATCTTGAATTTATATTTTTTTATTTATGTTCTACAGCTTTAGATAAATAAATGCTTGCACTGATGTATTGTCTGAAAAAAATATATTATTACTAGTCCAAAAAATATAGTGAGGGTTTAGGTCTGTGTGAGGAAGCCTGAAGCCTCCATAACTAAAATAGACCTAAATACGTCTACTTTCCTCAAACGTTAAAACTTAAAACATCAGAATGACAACACTTCCAACTCAACCATGGTGCTCCTTGTTTTGCTTTGGCAATCTCTCTGAAAAAAAAATTTACACACATACTTTGTTTTTACATAATTGTAAAGGTAGGCAGAAAGTGAATGACGTGCATAGTTCTGCAACGTCACAAAGATCTGGGTTGCAAGTGGATTTCCATGGAAGGACCTGCTGGCTAGATTACAAATGATGAAACATCACACACGCTTCATTGTCTACCACACTGGGAGGAGTGCATTCGCCTTAACCGAAATAAGGCATTGTCAGCATGGTGCCTGAATTTGAATGTGGAGCCTAAACCCCACTTCGGGCCTGATTTACAAAGATTCCAAATAAGGGGAGCTAAATTGCTTGCTTGCACAAAAAAAAAAAAAAAAAAAATTGCATGTGCAATTAATGGGCTTGTTACGGGTGATCTACTAAGATTGCTTGCACAGATGTATTTTTCCCCCACATTCATGGAATTATTATATTGTGGAACATTCAGCAGATAACTACAATATGAGCCACCTTTTCTGGGCTATATAGAAACACTCCTCCAGTGCAATTCAGACAAAGGTGTTGTACCACAGAGTGTTGGTGCGCTAGAAATATCCAGACACAAGATCATGCAGCGTTAAAAGGAGATATGGCATGGCTTCTATTTGTGACTTGCTCCAAATCAGCCCCTAAATAAAGGCGTAGCTGGATATATGATATGTCTCTACTATTTTTATATCTGTATGTCCAAATATGTTGACATGCCCACAGAAGGCTCTCACTCTCTGTGTCGTCTGTTATTGTACTTGTAACTCCTTCTCGCCACAATGATCGCAGACATTTCTGCTTGTCAGTATATGCCTTCTGTTGGTACCACAGCCATGGATGCAACATTAAAACTCCGGTACAAACTTTTCTGGAACTTTCAAAATAAACCTACTTCCAACATTTGGAAAAGGGGGCGTAACAGCGGACTTCCCATGATGCCACTGGCTGTATGAAACCCCCCCCTTTCCAATGGTCCGATCTCTACCACCCGGACTCCGCTGCGAGACTGGCCGGGGAAACAGCGCGCTAATGTCTCTTTGCTGGCAAACAGACATAAACTCTTCAACTGGCTCCAAGGGTGTCATAAGATCACGCGATCATATGCACTGAGTTAAGTATGAGTAAATCACTTTTTGTGTACCCGGTATTCATTCATAAAAAGGGGAAATTAAGGTAAAAGGAATGCTTTAATTTCTCTCTGAGGCCTGCAGAAACAAACTCTGTTCCAGAGAAGTCCCTGCAGAGACGCTGTCTCTACGAAGCCGAGTGGAGCAGTTTTCCCAGCCTGAGAGGAGGACAACAGGAGCCGCATCACCATGGTAATGTGCAGTTTGATCGGCCCGACAGAACCATTTGTTGACTGTGGACGTTTCTTCAAACTTCGTCGTCGCCCGGACAACTCCTCCTCAGCATGGTTCATACGAGGTTAGGGTTTGGGCAGAGTAATAGAAAGATTTAGATTGAAATGATCTAAACGTTTTTCATTTTATGAAGTTTGGTTTTGTTTGTGTTGAACTCAGCTATCTTAGTGCTAGCAGGCTATCTGCAGGACACGTACTCAGTTTGTGTTCTGTTTTTGTGTTTTTAAAATTTAAAAGACAAACTTTACTGAAGGGGTGATTTTAAAAGAAGATATAAAATGCGCCGTCCGGCTTAGCTTTTAAAAAACCCCTTTTTTGGGGACGGTTTTTTAAAGGTGTGTGTTTTTTTGGGTGCTAAGCTATCAGTTTTTTTGTTAGTTTAGTGCAAACAGGAAGGACACGTGTTTGCTGCTAAAAAAATTTTAACAGAAAGGGGTTATTTTTCAATCTAGAAAATAAATATTCCCCAAACTTTTATTTATAAATTTTGATAATAAAAAACAACCAAAAGCCCCATTTTCTGGAAAGGGGGGGTTCTTTTCCAAAAATTTCCCTTAAAATTTTACTTTTTTTTAAAATTTTTTCTTTAAATTTTATTTTAATAAAAAAAAAGGCAGCAAGGAGACCCCGTGAGAATAGTATCCGAAGGTTTTGTTATAGCAAATCATTTTTTTAAAACATTTTTTTTTTTGAAATAATATTTTACTATTTTTGGCTTGTGAATGGTTTTTTAAAAAGGGTTTTTGAGATTTTCCTTTATTTGGTTTCCCAAGACTAACAAAACTCCTTTCCAGTTTCTTCAAGAAAACCCCTTGGTTTCAAACTAAATATTGATGGAAATTTTTGCATCACTCTTTGGGGTCATGATTTTCAACATAATCACTTTTTTATATTTACATACCCCATTAGTTTCGTTTTTTTTAAATTCTCTTGGTATTTGTTTGATTTTTAGCATAGTAAAAATTTTGGTGTTTGAAATTTTTTGACTTTATTGACTTATTTTTTTTAATAAATTCTGTATTTTAAGAAATTGTTAAATTTCTTTCCCATGTGGTGCGATTTTGGGGGCTGTTCATAATGGTTTTGGTCACCCCTTTTATTTTGTCCTAATCCCATCGCCTTATGGGCTGGTTTTTCCAGGGAAAAACGGGGGAATGGGGTTAATATTATTGATAAAAAAAATAAAAATTTTAATTTTAAAATATTTTTTTAAAAAATTTAAATATTAAATAATATTTTCATATTCATAGTCACAACACTCCCCTTTAAAAATGTAAAAAATCCTCACCCTTTTAAATTTCTAATGTTTTTTACGGACAACACAAGTGATGTGCTCGGGAAAAAAAAGCATTGGAAGAATTAAAAAACACAGACAACAATTCGCTGTGGAAAAACTTTTTCCGGTCTTTTAAAAAGGCTAGAAAAACAATAATTGGTAAAATTTAAGGGCTAATTTTTCCCAGTGTTATGTTTAAGCCCCAATCTAACGAGGGCACCAAAAAGTCAACTAAACGTTAGTTACATTGTTCGCTTCAAAACAGTCAAATGTAATTCTTTGACGTTAGCACTTAAAAATAAAACATAGTCGCAAACTACTGAGCATTGCTTGGTGACACAGAAGTTTTAGGCTACACAAGCATCATAATTAAAGTTTGAACACCTTGTCTTTATGAAAAAGTTTCTTTAAATTAAAAACGGGCAAAAAACTGATGAAAAAACCCATATTTTTGGTGTACCTCTTCCCTGACCTTGCTCCTGTGTGAAGGAAACTGGAATAAATCAGAACTGGAACTGGATTTATAATAGTCCGTCCCAGCAGCCATTCCCCTTTCTCTTTGGTGATAATGACCTACTGAGCCCACGAGGGGAAACCAGGAGGACATCTGAAGGAACTTATGGGGGGTAAATAATACAATAAGGGCTGTTACTGGATTGATAACATTAGAAATGGGTGGAAGAAGAAATACATATTTTTTGTTTTTCCTGGACATGAAACTGGCATAACTGGCAAAAACAGTTGTGGACAGGAAAGCAGAAATTTTAAAAAACCCGCAATGAAAAAAACGAAATGCATTTTCGGGGGGAGGCACAGGTTCAAGGAAATCATTGAAAAGTGCAGGTGGGCGAATGAAGCGATTGCAAACCGAGTGGCAGGGGGGGGAAAAGACATGGGTGGAACTAAAAGGACACAAGGGCCCGTCAAACCTAAGGGGACACTTTCAGTAGACCCAAAAATAAACGGAAAAGGCTATAAACAAAAACAAGAATCATAAGAAACTAAACTAAGGAAAAAACTGAAACACCACCTGTAAAACATGATCAAAGCAAAATCCAAAAAAATCAGTCAGGCATTTTCTACCGCTTATCGCGGGGAAAACTGGTCCCTATCTCCGCAGTCTACGGGCAAGAGTTGGGGTACACCCTGGACAGGTCGCCAGTCCATCGCAGGGAAAACACACAAACAACCATGCACACAATCATTCATCTACCTAAGGGCCAATTTTTTGAGAGACCAATTAACCTAACAGGCATGTCTTTGGACTGTGGGAGGAAGCCGGAGTACCCGGAGGGGAACCACGCATGCACGGGGAAAAACATGCGCAACTCATGCAGAAAGACTCCCAGCCAGGATTCAAACCCAGGACTTTCTTGCTGCAAGGCAACAGTACTACCAAATGCACCACCGTGCAGCCTGATCCAAAGCACAACCTGAAAAATGTAATCAGAATTAGAGAAAAACCCAAACGACAACTTGAAAAATTTAATCAGAATCAGAGAAAAACCCAAAACACAACTCAAACACTTTTAAATCATGACAGTATATGTTTCTTTTGTATTTAAAAAATAAAAAAACAAAAAACCCACTTTTTTAAATAACTGGTTTCTGATGAGAAAATCAAATTACAAAAAGATCTTCCTAATGTGGACTTTTTGAGTACTAACATTTTTAACCCCCTTTTTATGACACTTTCTTGGTCAGATGTTATTTTCATATCATCTCACTCTTATATTTACATATACAGGAAGCACATAAAAGATAGTGTTTGAGTTTAAGGTGGCAGCCCTTGGTGAAATATTGCTGAAATAACCTATGACTTGCATCTTTTCACATTTCCTCTGAAGATTTATTGGTGAGCTAAATAAACTAAAAGCAACAAAAACTCTAATTATCTAATCAGTATTTACTTATATAACCAGTCAAGGAGAGGAATCACGATACAGCTCAGTCCTCTATAAGTGAAAGTCATGATCTCACTTATCTTTGTCAGTAATTGGAGCACACACCCACATGTCCAGTTGGCCTTGTGAAAGCAGACAGAAAGAAATCTGTAGACATTCTTCCCACAGTCTTCATGGTACAGTTCTACAGACACTAGAGGAAATAGACAAAAGAGAAAACTAATGATCTGAGGTGTACTGTATGCAGCAACAAGTCTCTTTATTGCATATCAAACAGACCGAGAACACAAATTTGCCTAAGATCCTGTAATGCCATGTGAACATTCACTTATTTGAAAGCGTGGGGAGGATTCATTTATGCTGTGGAAATGAGGTGCAGTGAAGTTCTAAATGACTCTGTAAAAGCTGCAGGACTTTTTCCTCTGTTCCAGTAGAGAATGAGGTAAATTTCTGCATGCAAGGTCAAGGTTTTTCCTTAATCATTTCAATGCTTTTCACAGTCTAAGTTGCACACAGAGTGTACACAGATAATTATTAGCATAGTTATATCGAAATGAAACATATGTGATATCCTTGTTATGGAATTAATGTGGACTGGGTATTCAGAGAATAATAAAAATGATGTAGAGGCCTACTTAGTGCATGCCCATTTTCACCTTCTGTGTTTAAAGCTATGATAATAGTGGAGCCATTTTTAAGTGATAATCTTTCTATTCTTTAGACCACGCTTAGGGCAATCATTGTTAAGCATGAAAACCATCTTAGAATAGATTTAAAAAAAAAAAAACCTCTGGGGTAGTGTAGCCAAGGCCTAAGACTTCAGTCAAGAACAATGATATAATTCTGATCTGTTTGATATTGGAAATCAGACATTAAAGTTAGACAAAATACAAATGAAGTGCTTTTGGGTGACCTCCGTGCATAAATGGTTGATCTTGCTGGCCGAATAAAAGACTGTATCCTCAAGATTAACCTTGGAACCAAAGTAAAGTATTGTCTGCTGTCTGTGCATCCAGTGACCATACCCCGGCCAAAATAATAGGACTAGCAGCTTGAAACTGGATCTCAGCTCCTTCAGAAAGAATCTAATAACAGATTAAAGCTGCAAGCAGCATTGAAGGCCCTCGCAGCTAAGCGCAACTCGGCCTCTGCAGCGACCGTGGGAGCCTGCCATTGCCACCTGCACGCCACAAGACTGCTGCCTGATTCCACATGTCATCACTAAATGGCACTCTGAGCAACATGTCATACGATGGTCGGTCATGCAGAGTTGTGGACTGGCGAGAAGCATTCAAAATTTGGCAGAAATTCGACCTTCCTGATGAAAGCTGCACTCACTTGTTTGTTAGTGGGCGGGGCTAAAGTGATGTCATTAACTGACTGTGCCAACATGTTCAGCATTGATCCATCATGATGTATACTACATTTGAAGTGGATCTCATGATGTATGAGGGAGATAGAGCACTTGAAATGTTCTAGGGGGCTCTGTTGATCCACATTCCAATGTAATACAATAGAGCTGTTTGGGGGCTGCCAAAGATCAACCATATTTATTTTGGAGTGAATCAGACAATGTATGTGTAATTTAGAGCCAAATGTATGGCAGTGGCGTGACTGGGGCCATGCCGCCACAGCCACACCCTCCAGCCAAACCAGTCAGTAATGAAGACTGTGTTAGACCATCATGTTATCTGTCACTTGGGACAGGTTCACATTGATTAGGTGAAGAACACCAAATATGGACCATCAAAAGGAAAACGTGACACTTCCTGTTCTCAGGGGGCGGGGCCCTGATGATGTCAGCATCTGATCAGTGAATATTGTTCAGGGCCAGAGGCCGATCAATCTCAGAAGGTTTCATGTCTCTGTGACTTTCCTTGTAGGAGCTATGTCAATTTCGTCTTTTATGGCGAGAAGTCATACTTTGAGGCTTGGCCACGCCCACACGCTTTCATGTATCAAAAAGCTTTTGATAACTTTTGATCCCCAGTACCTTAAGAGTATACTGAGTGATTTTCAAGTCTCTAAGTCGAAAGCTGTAGGAGTTCCCTCAGATATGCGGGCTAGAAACGGCAAAACAGGGGTCAAAGTGGCAACTTCAATCCAAAATGGCCAACTTCCTGTGGGGTTTGGACCAATGCTCCACAGGACTTTTTTGTAGGGTCTGAGAAGTGACATAAGTGTACCCAGTTTCACAATCCTCGGTCAAAGCATGGCTTGGGGCTGATTTTTAAAAATGTTCTAGGGGCCGCTGTGAAAGAATTAGGCCATGCCCACCAAATATCTCATCCGATGTCTTTTGGGGACTGGACTAGGTTCAATCATATTGAATTTGGTGCAGATCAGATGATCTATGTGGAAATTAGAGCCAAAGGTATGGCCATAGCGTGACTTCCCTTTTATGAAAAGTCACTGTGCTTCAAACAAAGTTAGACTCACTAGTTGTCAGTCGTCTGACACAGTTTGAAGGGGATTGTGTGTAGACAGCCAGATAGCGACCTTTCCCAGTAAAAAAGGGACTTCCTGGTCTGAGGGAGCGGGGCTTAGATGATGTCAGCATATGACCCCATAGGATCATCAGTAACCCAAAGGTCCTCCTTCATTCCAACTTTGGTGTGATTTGGCGTTTATTTGGGAAAGTTATTGCAATTTGTCACTTTTGGCGCGAACGCCAAGTTTGTGCCCCGGCCACGCCCCCTAAACATGGCCGAAAACTCACTATCTTAATAACTTTTAATCCCCCATGCCTTATCTGCATATTGACCAAATATGAAGCCGATGGCTCAAAATCCCTAGAAGGAAATTCGAGGTGAGTAAAAGTGAAAAACAGGCAAAAATTTGCCTTTCATCCAAAATGGCCGACTTCCTGTGCGTTTTAGGGCATACCCCCAAGCGACTTTTTTTCTTGGTTTGAGGAGCTCTACCGCTGTGCCAAATTTCAGATCTGTATGACCTACGGTTTGGCCTATCTCACGTTTGGCGGCGTGGCTAAGAGGTTTAGCCACGCCCACAGAGGACGACATTAAAGAACAAAAATTTCACGCGGGGGACAATTTTGGGTAAAAGCGTATGCATCTAGGGGCTTGGCAAAGTCCCCAAATTGCTCCGCAAACAGGCACCGGAATAATACGAAGAAATCCCACGATTACATATGCCCTTGCAGGCTTCCTGCTCGGGCCTAGTAATTATCCCAGAAGAGACTGGTCTGCCTCTAAGAACTTCAAGGAAGCAATATTTAATTTTTAATATGGACCTAGATGCTCGGTCATAAATTTCTAGAAAGTCAAAATTACATTGCATTATGTTATTTTGTTTGTTAAAGAGAAAGGTGGCAAGGCAGCTTTCAGAGAAGCTAAAGATAGAAACCTGTTGTTAAGTGAGCTGCAGCTAAAACACGATTTAACCAGCAAGGTGTTGTTTGCAGCTTCATCTCCCCCAACAAATATGGGTGTAGTTGTGTTAAAAAGGCTGAATTGCAGCTCTCAACTTGTGTCTTTAGCTTTGTAAGTTCAACCTCAAAAGTAGGTTTTAGCAAGAGGACTAATGAAGCTTGCTGTTCAAGGTTGGTCTATTTAACTGGCTGCTGCCTGGAAGCAGCTAGTCTCTGTGAACATTGTAAAGCATTGAAAAGCATTTAGATCATACAAGGGACACTCCAGGTTTGTTAGATTGATGTCCACAGCCTGAAACACAGTTTAGCAAGCTGTGCATGTAAAATTACTGTCAAAACGTAGCAGTGCAAAAAGTAGCAACATGGGTCGCTGAGGTTGGGGCTGGCAAAACCACAGAAAGCAGACCAAGAACTGGTAGTTCAGTTTTGTTAAAAAATCCCTTTCATAATTTTAGTGACATGGACACAGTTGACTGATGGAAGTAATTTCGTGTGATGTTTAAAGATATCTGAGCCATCAATTTTTACCTACAATGTGACTTAAAACATGAAACATCTGCAGTACCCTATGGTATGCACCGATCATGATATGTCTTGTCAATGGATGCTTGACAGGTGCCACAAAATATGCTGGAACCCTCTATCATCATGTTTTTGGCCTAACTGTTCTGTAGCTTTGGACTTGACGAGGGCTAAACAACACTTCCTTTATCCTTTACTTGATCATCTATGGCAGAACTCCAGTCCTTGAGAGCTACTATCTTGTAACTTTAGATGCATGATGCATCCCTTCTCCAACAAACCTGAAACAAATAAATGGTTCATTACCAGGCCTCTGCAGAGTGGAAGGACATGTTGATGAGGGAATTCAGCCTTTTGATTCAGGGGTATTGGAGCAAAGACGCATCTAAAAGCTGCAGAATAGTAGCTCTCGAGGATTGGAGTTGGGCACCCCTAAACTATGGCATTCCACATTTTTAGCTAATAGTTTTTATGAAATCATCTCACTGCTCCTAAAATACTATATTCAATCTTTCACACTGTGCTATCTTTGGTATTTTTGCTACATTCAGAAGAAACAGGAACTAATTGTGCCTTTTGCTTTAAACGTTTTCGCATCATTTTGACCTGTCCGCTGTGTTCCTTGGTCTTCATGATGCTGTTTCTTTACCAAACCTCCCTAATAAACCTCTGGGGCCTTCACAGAGCAGCTTGGTTTATACTGAGGTAAAATTAAACACAGGTAGATGCTATTTACTGATTAGGCGACTTCTCGGGGTGGGGTTTGGGGTTTATTTTGGGAAAACCGATTTAAGAAGTAGATCAATAAAGCACAGGGGAAAGGAGCCCGTATGGTCTGGTACGGACCCCAAAAAATTTTGGGGCCGGTAGCAGTCCCCCGGGAAAGGAAAAAACGGCTGTCTGCTATGAAGCCGTCATCCGAACCATTACACTGCAAAAACTCCGAGCAACAAAAAGGAACAGATCCCTACCAAAAGACAGTCTAAAAACAGACTTAATATGTTTAAAATAAAGCTTTTTACCCCTCATTCCCAAAAAAATTTTTTGACGTTCTGCTATGTGGGGCCTCAATGCTCTTGCTTTGCTTCTCTCCCCTCGGAGCTCGAGGCTTTTTTGTGAAACGGCCACCCCTTTAAAAACCCGGAGCAGGGTAATTTTAATGTCTGTCTGTCGCTGCTAAATACCCCAGTTAAAAACCAAAGGGAGAGTAACTATTTTGTGTTTCATGTTTTTTTTCCCGGGAATTCAAAAAACACGTACGCTCGAAAACCCATTTCGACCAGGGGATTTCACATAAACTTTCACGAGAGCGCATCGCGCTTATCTCCAAAACAGAACGGTTGCCCATGGAGATCGCTGCGTTCGATTTAATGGACTGGGGGATTTTACACAGGTGGTGCACAGCCCTAAAAAAAAAAGCCGCTTGCATTAAGGCAGGGAAAGAACAATAAATCACTTAGCCTCGACAGACTTTTAAAAAAAAAACTGCGAAAAAAACCCGAACTGTCAAATTTTTTCATTTAAATGGAAAACAAACTTGACCACAATGCCCCGAGAACAATAACTTTTTTTAGAAAATGGGTTTTTTCATTGGGGTTTTTTATACATGGCAGTTCTTTTAAAAAATTTATATAAAATAAAATATATTCTACTTGTCAGGTGATTCTTTAAATTTTTGCTTATACAGACGCTTTCATTTAAAAATAAAATTTTTGAAACGGTTTTTTAAATTTTGGGGTTTTTGGGGCTTTGCTGAAGAGAGGGCGAGAGGAGGGAGATTTTCCGAGGGGGGGCCCGATGAAGTAAAAAATTTAAAACAACACATTATAAAATAAAATATATTATATATTTTATAAAATATAAAAATATAATAATTAGTTATATATATAAGTATTATATATAATTTTAATATACATTAATATATATTTGCCCCCCGTGCCCCCCCCGGGACCCCCCTCTAGCTCCGCCCCTAAGTACCGGCAAGAATTTAAAACTACTTTCACCCCTGAACACGCACCACACTCCGATGTTTATAAGTAAAACATACAATAATACTAAAACCTACATATCACTGTCATTTCACTTCACAATTATGTGCTACAATCTGTTGGACTATCACACAAAATCTCTATAAAATACATTGAAATTTGTGGTTTAGTGAGACATAAATAGGCAAGGCAAGGTTATTTATATAGCACATTTCAGCAACAATACCATTCAAAGTGTTTTACATGATGACAAAAGTACTACGCAGTGCCAAAAAACATAAGTACATTGCAGTACAGGCCAAGAGGTATAAATACCTTTGTAAGACACTGCATCATTCAAGAGCATTTTGAAACCTTACAATTAACTCTAACCTCTTTAAAACCGAATTTTGGATGATTAGGACATTTTGCATAACACTGAATGTGAAATTAATGTCACTGTTTTCACCTCTCTGCATGGATGACTTCACTGCGTTCATAAAAAGACAATACTTCCACTCATTTTAGGTCCAAACCTGAATATGCGTGAACATATCTGCAGTGTCAGCTGACTCGGAGGACTTCCCGTCTGCTTGTATGTTATTCCACAGCTATTTCTTGACCCGAGTTTTCATGGATCTCCAGGGAACACTTTGGCCGTCACATCTCATTTCATCACAGCCTGGTTGTCCCATATGTTCCTGAGGCAGGTGTCCTCCTCTCTGCCACCTTTGGGGCTCACAGCTTCCCTTGATACCTGGAAATGAGAGAATATTCCACATGGGGATGCGACACACCCAGCAGGGGCAGTGGCTATAAATATACACGTGTGACATATGAGACAAAAGTTTGCTTTTTTTATTGGTTTCATCATTTTTATGTTGAAGAAATAGTTTTGTTTGCCTGTTGAAAGGTTCTATGAAAGAAAAGAACCAAAAAACACACCTTACTTTGTTACACAGTACTTCATCTCATAAAGAGGTTTTGTGTTTTGTTTTATAATGATGAATATGATGATGAGATATTAGTGTTAAGGCGTTTCAATATTTCAGGGATAGAACTATAAAAAGCTAACTCTTATGTGCTAAAAAATCTAGCAAGAATATTTGTATCACATTTTTATTCAAGTAAAGACAAATGCAGGTTGTATTTTTATGACTCCTTGGCACCTTTGTCACGCCTATCTTGTTTCTTGCCTTTGGCTGCTAAATTGAAAGGCTGGTAAGGCCTGAATCAAAATGGATTTCTTTTCTGGAAGGAGATGGTTTATTGAGTTGAATTTTCTACTTGTTGGGAAGCTGTCAATATACCATAGTCCAAAATACGGACTTTGATTTGTTGCTCTAGTCCATTCAACCTGTTAGTGAACAAAAGGTCATGTTTGTGTGTTTGACACCGTGAATGTGTATGGTCCGTTTTTTTGGGGCCGGGGGAAAAACACAACAAAATAAAAAAATTTCCCCTCTAATGTGTTTTAAAAAGGCCCTTTGGCCCCAACTGGGAAAAGAAAAAATAATATTTTTCAGCATTTTTTCTAGCCCCTTTTCCAAAAAGAGTCAACTATTTTTTTTGGGTTTTAAAAGACCATAACCTTCTTAGCATTCTGGGGGGCCAATCCTGGGACAGATTTTTTTGGAGTCGGTGCCCTGAATGAAAGACGTTTTCTTGGATATTTAATTGTCTTGGGGGTCCCCTTTTAAAGGGGGTAAAAGGGGCACTGACTAAAGTTTTAAAAGGCCTTTTGGGGGCACAGCGGGGGGAAAATGCCTATTAATACTACAAGCTTAGGTTTTTTAATGCAAAAGTGCCCTTTTTTCAAATTTAAATAAATTTTCCCTTTTTCATTACCCCCAATTTGTAAACAGTTTTTTGCCTCTTTGGGAATTTTTTTCAGACATACTTGATTATTGAAAAGGGAAACAAGAGGGCATCCCCTTTAGGGCTTTGGTTATAAAGCACATTTTCTCTTCAGAATCTTAAATTTTATGTAATAGAAAAAACAAAAAATAGTGTGTGACTGTGAAGTAAAAGGGAATCATAATTTTGTTAAAAAATATCTAAAAAAGATGAAGTTTTGCATTTTTATTTAGCCCCTTTATTCTGATACCCCTAAATAAAATCCAGTGCAAAAACTACCTTTAAAGGGTCACCTGTTTTAGGAAAAAAGGGGCCCCTTCTTTTTTTCCCCTATCATTTTCTTTCCGGCTGGTTGGGGGGGAATTTTGTAAACAAACAGCATTAAAGGGCCGGGAAAACAGCAGCATTTTCAGGGACCCAAAAGTTGGGGGGCCCAATTTTTGAAGCATTTTTGACTTCCCAAAACAACACCCCAAAGGTTTAAACATCTCTTTAAAATACTATTCATCATCTAAAAATGGGAATAATACAGCACAACCTACCAAGCGATGGCCTACCTCCTTAACTGACAGGCAGGGTAATCGGCCAAGAAGCAGCTATGAGGCTCATTAGCCTAAAAAAAAAAAAAAAAAAAAAAAAAAAAATAAAAAAAAAAAAAAAAAAAAAAAAAAAAAAAAAAAAAAAAAGGAGACCTTTTTCACCCAACACAAACTGGCATTTCCCAAAACACGCCCCCTTTCCCGGGCAGGAATGTGATTTCTGGCTTGCAGTTTGCCATTAACTGAGGTTGAGCTATTTGTAAAGAAGAAAGGGATAAACTTGCTGCTGTAACTGCAGCGAAAGTTGCTTCTAAAAAGTATTCTCAGTGGTTTAATACATATGCTCGCCACATATTTTTCAAATTAATTTTTTTTAATTTCATGTTTTTCAGTTTCTTTTTTTGTAAATAATTTTTTAAAAATTTTATTTTCCTCCCTTCATAAATTAAAATTTTACAGAAAGAAAGTTTAAAAACCCCTTTAATCAACCTTTTTTTCAGGTGACCATTGACCTTTTAAAGGGGGGGGGGTCCCTGAGGGGGTGAGAAAAAGGTGGGAAAAGGTGGTGTGAACGAGGGGCTAACCGTGCTGCTGATTTGGTGTCGTCATTAGGGGGGAGACCCCTTTAAAAAAAACCAAATTTAAAAAAGAGGGGGGTGTATGATATAAATGGAACAAGACAAAAAATGGTATTATGAGAAAATATATGGCATCCACCAATTTTAAAAAAAAAGGGTTTTGTTTGTAAGGCTCCCTTAAAAATCGAATAACCCGATGAAAACAATGGGGCGTGGGTTTTAGTGTTTTTTTTTCAAAACTGTCATAAAAAATCTGCATTTACATGCAGCATTTTTTTGGAAAAAAAACCACGTTCCCCAATGGTTAGAGTTAGAGAGTTAAATTTTCAAACCGGGGGGAGAAACACAACACGTGCCAAGATGATGAAAAGCAACTGCATCATTTTAACATCCCAAATTCCTCATCAGAAAAACCTTAAATTCCCCCTTCCCCCCCCCATGACATACCCTACCCGATGATGGAAAGATCCAACTTCAAAAACCACGGCTGAAAACAGACCCCGGTCAGCGAAGAGGTGCGTCAGTTCGTGAAAAACCCCCCCCCCCAACCATCTACCAGCATTCATCCCGTAAATTGGGATGCCCCCAAAAATAAACATACCCCTTTAAAGGTAAAAAGCCCCCTGTTGGACCTCTGCAGGAAGTGGGCTTTGGAGCCAATGGGCTGTGTGGTGTGGGGGTTAATTTTTCAAGTATGAAATGGAGACCCTGCCTGATCAATGGATCAATGGGAAATTTACCCATCATCGACTCTGTGTATTTCACCCACAACGACTGGGCTGTTTTAAAGGCTTGAAATCCGACCTTAATTTCCCCTGAAACGTTCAAGCGGAGAGGGAGGATGAAGAAGATGAATGTCTCCTCGACCGAAAAACAGGCGAGAAATTTTTAATTTTCCCATCTAACTTAAAAATAGCTGAGAGAGAACCACTCTTTAGTCAGTGTGGGGGTAAAAAACCCGGGTCCTTTTCAGGAAAAGCAGACGCAAGACAAAAAAGAAAAAAAAACCCCTAGATCTGTTTGTGCGGGGGGTTAGGCAGGATTGGGGCAATTCAAGACAATGCGGGCTCTCCCGTTGAAGTTTGGGTAAAAGATGAGTGAAATTGGAAGCGTCTTTCCAACCTTTTTTCAAAAAATCACCTTTTGGGATTGATGTTATGTCGTGAAAACGCTCCCCGTTCCCTTTTTTAAGTCTAAACACACCCCTTCTGGGGGACCGCCCCCTTCCTATGATTATATTTGGGGATTACGAAAGCTCCAGACATGAGAATGAACCTGAAAAGAGTGAGGCGTACGGTAAAACACCATACAGGGATCTCTACAACCACCGAGCAGAGATCGACTTCTCTCCTGAGCACGATGAAAGCTTCAACATTGGACCGTATCATCCGCCTTCTCCAGACCTCTACTCACCTTCTTGTCTTCAGGCTGGATATCTGCTTCTACAGACTCAGCCATGAATAGCGGCAATGGTGAGTAGAGACATGACGGAGATGGTCCTAAGCACACATCAAATCTAGTTTTGAAAGGACTACATTAAACTTTCTGTTTTGTCCTCCCCAAAGTCCCGACTTGAACCATGATAAACATTTATTGACTTAAAAGCGAAATTTGTGCCAGGAAACCAACCAGTTTAGATAAACTCTGCCAATTCTGCTAAGAACAATGGTTAAGTAATTAAACTTTAATGTGGTAAGGGAGATAATTCTGCTCCCTGGTTTATTTGAAATATTTGCTGCTTGGTTGTCCATTAACCAATCACCATTTGGTCCTTCAAAGAGCCAATGACAGCCAGCATTGTTACAAAGTTGACCTCTCCGCTGACCGAAAGCGCACGCCCCCATAACCTCACTCTGCAGGTATGAGCATCACTTGCATCTCACTCCGTAACTCCTGTTTTAGCATTAGTTTATAATAGTTAAAGCTTTATAGGTCATCCTGATGACCTATAAAGGTCTCCTCCTGCTTCTCCATCCGGGTAACTTAGCTGGTATGTGATCAAACTGGGTTTTTGTTCCTCCTTTCATGTTTGTATTAAGTATTTTTCCTACAGGTAAATGCAGACCATCAGTTAACATTTTATGTATCACAGAAACTTTGGACCTGGTTAGCTTTTAATAAGTACCAGAAGGACTATTGCTAGTGTGCTACTGTTCCAGCTGGCTGCAGGGACATTTTGTGCTTTACTTTGCCTTCTTTTCTTTGCTCCCTTTTGCCTTGGCATGGCTAGACTGTTTGGACTTATCCAGCTCTCTTGCATATTTTGGGCATCATGTTAAGTGACTGACAGTCAGCTGGTGGCATCAGGTCTAACAGAACTCCACCTCAAAAATTGGTTGGAGTGAATGTGCATGCAGAAGGTTTAGAACTAACCGAGTGGTCTATGACCATGTGTGTGTTTTTCTTTTATTTTTAAGTATGGTTCTGGGGAATGATTTGGTAGCTGTTTGTACTTTCCTGTGCAGCTGGGAGTTTCTCATGGGTGTGGTGTCTGGTTCCGTCTTTGGGGTGGCATCCCCTTCCTGTGTGACTTTTTCATTAGCCTTTTTTTTCCACTGTGTGAATGTTGGTGTGCTACATGGGTGACCTGGTGATGGGCAAGATGACCACTTGTCTTTAGTGTGCCCGGTGGTGGCAGCATTACGCTGTGAGACTCATGGTACTTGTGCATTGTATAAAGCAAAATAATAGATTAGGACAGTTTCTTTCCAAATTCCAAAAAACAAAAATACCTCAGACCAACTGCTGGATTGATGAAACTTTGACAGATTTGACTGTTCAGATCAAACACACATATAAACTGGTTTTGAAATAAATGCATTAGGTGTCATGTTTGGTCATTTGCAAGAATAAAGCGCAGACAGGAACTTGGGAGTTGCAAGTAAGGTGACCACAAGTCCCGATTTGTGTGGGACTTTGCTGCATTTTTCACTCTTGTCCCGGTGTCCCTCAAATAGAAACAGTGTCTCACATTTGAGTGGGTCACATTCTGATAAGTCAATAAATTATTCGACAGGCGCTTTTCTGAAATGTAAAGAATACAGAGCTGCAGTCACCATCATAGAGACGCATCCGCTGTCAATCAAAATACTCAGCAGTATCCCATATCATAACCACCCCTCACGCTACAATGCTAGTAAAATAAAACAGACCAAGAAAAGGATTTTAATGTAGGCTATAAAGAATATAATGGTAAGTATGTCAAAGAAAGAAAAAAAAGAAAACGCAACTACAAGATAGACTGGGAAACGGTTTATAACTGTGTCAGGTCAGTGAAAGGTGATTCTCCGAGAACCTTTTGTTGAGTTTGCCAAACTTATTTTTCATTTTCACACGGAGGGGAGCACGATCTGAAGCGACACTGTAAAAGTGAGTCGCACAAGAAAAGCAGAGCTGAAAAAGCCGCCTGCTGATCTATGAACTCATTTTACTCAAGCCCAGAGAAGACTGCCGGACAGATAAGGTAACAGCAGCCGTGATTACCAGTGTTAAACTTTAAAAGCTTGTAAAGCTTTTGTTTGATAAACTTAAGAATAACTTTAATAATCTTTTTTAACCAGTTTTTAAACAGTTGTGTTAGGTATAAAATTTTTTAAAACTTGTGCTAATTCCTTGTGCACCAAGACCCAGAAGACCCAGCCATGAACCATCTTCAGTGCCCTTCCTGAGTGAAAGAGGTTGTTGGCTAAGATCTCCCAATACACAGCCCCATCCATCCACCCCTTATCATGGTGCAGTCGTCCTGTCCCCTTTGCAGAAAAACATTCCCAAAGAATGATGTTTCCACCTCCATGCTTCAGGGTAGGGATGGTTTTCTTGGGGTTGTACTCATCCTTCTTCTCCCTCCAAACACGGCGAATGGAGTTTTAGACCAAAAAGCTCAATTGTTGTCTCATCAGACCACATGACCTTCTCCCATTCCTCCTCTAGATCATCCAGATGGTCACTGACAAACTTCAGACGGGCCTGGACATGCGCTGGCTTGAGCAGGGGGACCTTGCGTGCGCTGCAGGATTTTAATCCATGGCGCTGTAGTGTGTTACTAATGGTCTTCTTTGAGACTGTGGTCTCAGCTCTCTTCAGGTCATTGACTAGGTTCTGCCATGTAGTTCTGGGCTGATCCCTCACCTTTCTCATGACTATTGATGCCCCACGAGGTGAGAACTTGCATAGAGCCCCAGACTAAGGGAAATGGACCATCATCTTGAACTTCTTCCATTTTCTTATAATTTCTCCAACAGTTGTTATCTTCTCACCAAGCTGCTTGGCTATTTTCCTGTAGCCCATCCCAGCCTTGTGCAGGTCTTCTCTTTTATCCCTGATGTCCTCACACAGCTCTCTGGTCTTGGCTGTTGTGGAGAGGTTACAGTTTGTTTGATTGAGTGTGTGGACAGGTGTCTTTTATACAGATAAATAGTTCAAACAAGTGCAGTTAATACAGGTAATGAGTGGAGAACAGGAGGGCTTCTTAAAGAAGAACTAACAGGCCTCTGAGAGCCGGGATTCTTACGGTACGTGTGGCAGGAGGAAGCTGAAATGAAACCCACAAGATGACCACTCTACTCACTGAGCCACAGTCGCCTCGTTATCATAGGTTAAAGAGTACCTATGATAAAAAATTATGTTCTCCCCACTGTATATTTGGATGCTTGCGTTATTTATCAGGGGGATCAAAGAACCAAACCAACCACACAATGTACTGGTGGCTGGGGGGGTTTATCTAAGGCAAGACCAGACAAATCCAGGATATCTTAGTTTTGCCTTTTAAACTGTATGTAGTGCTTTGCTAAGCAGTACCCTGATGCTGGTTATCAAGTTGGAAAGTCCGTCCATGGTTTTAGACTCTGCATTTACAGGTGTACATTTATGCCAAGCAGGTGACACTGGATCAGATTATTTCAGTTCATTTAGATGTTTTCTGTTACTTCCCTGCACTCCAGCTAATCAGTGTAAATTCTTCACTCTCCCTCAGTTTTCTGCAGTCCCTTTGTCACCACCTGCCTCATATTCCTCCTGATTAGTTCCCCTAGTTCATTGGTCCATTCTCCTGCCCATGTATCACTCCTGCCTTTGCTCCTGTACCTGGTATTCGTGTAAGTTTGTGCCCGCCATCCTGCTTCCTTGCTCTTTGCTCCACTTTGGTCCAACCTCACATCGCATGACAAATGTTTTAGTGTCTGGATCTTTATCAGACATCAGGGATTTTCAAACAGTTATTTTAAATAGCGTTTAAGATTTTTTCAGTCTGCTTTAAATGTTGGATTTTCCTAAAAGAGCTTACTGTTTAAAGGCAGTGCTTTTGCTTCTCATCAGTAGCCATAGATCCCAGACAGAACTAAACACTGAAGTTACACGGTAAACCCAAAGTTGAACCCGAGGTTGCCTCATGATGCCTCTAAGCATCAGAGTTTAGGACTTTGATCAAAGAACTAAACCATCAAAGTAAACTCAAAATGAGAAAAAGCTAAAAGCCCATCAGCAGCACGTTGTTCCACCAATTAAAATTCAGCTATAGGCAGTAGGTCTTGTTTCCTGTTTTTAACCACAGATCATGTTCTGCCTTTTCAAATAAATAAACTACAGCAACTGAGTCTAAAGACAGCCCACCACAAGACAAATACGCGATGATTGTAATACTAACAGGCATGATACACTATTTTTTTTGCCATTGAAATTTGCCATTTTTTGCCATTAAAATAACATGTTACACGTTCATTACATTGCAGTTAAACATTTTGTTTGTCCAGAAGGGAGCAGCACGTCTTGCATCTCTTGACACCAAAGAGTTATCTAGGAAATCAGTGTAACTAATTGCTCAGCAATGTCTGGGTACCAGCCTGCTTTCAGTTTCCATGGTAACAGTTGTACAGGCTAATGGGTGGTGGTTTCCACCACTCTTATTAATGCATCCAGTTTTGAATCCGACCTTCACCCACAAAATCTGGGTATCTCACAGCAAACCCTGTGGTTGGACAGAATGGACAGAATGGACAGATGTTGACTTCCAGCTTGATAGTAAAACCTCCTGGAATCATATGCGTTGCTATGGAAACAGTAGGAACATAAATGCTTCGTTGTCATCCTTGGTGGTGTAGATGCTGCATGTGTGCTTGCAGTGGTAAATAATCCACTCTGTTATCCAGGGGATAACAGCAATTTGCTCCTGCATATATTAGCAGTGCTGGCAGGGCAACGTCCTCACATCCTCCCTGAGTCCAAGCTACAAGCACACAAAGTCCACAAATAATGAATTACATCTTGCTGCTGCAAAATGTGTCTATATTTCCTGTAAAGTAGCTCCAGGGGCATGGAGGTAGCTGGTAGCAGGTGAGTCAGACCACACTGAATAACCTCCCAAACCGATCAAAGCCACCCAAGTCTTCTATTTATTTTACTGAGGATTAGGAATGGGAACCTTCAGCCACATCAGTGCTGCCAGTACTTAAGCCCAGTGCTGTCTATTGACTACAGAATACTCGATTGTTTGCATATCACACATGCAACTAATTACTTGTTGACCTATTTTCATTTATAGTGTGCATAAAATGTGACCTGAGCACAAACACCAGCTGCAGATGGTATTGATTTAGTAGAATGAAATTATGACTGTGTTAACATAACCATCAAAATGAATGGTGTATACACGTCTGGCAGATTTGGCAGAGGTCTTCCTGTGATTACCCGGAGCTTCTGTTCGATTGGGCAGAGACATTTTTTTAGCAGTAGAACCTGACATAAACAGACTTCCATGTGAACATACTTAAATATTTAAATGTCCTGTGTTCGCCATCACAGAATAACTTGGTTCATGTCAGTGGATGTTTACTGCATAAACAGTAGTGTTTCCCCTTGGATTTGGTCTTGGGGGGGAGGGGGGGTAAATATATATATATATATATATAAAATATATATATAAAATTTTATATATATATATATATATATAATATATTTTAATATATATATATCCAGCCAAGCCAGGTCAAATTCTTTTATTCGGTGGCGACCAGATTTTTGCTGCATGGCAGGGCATGAAACCTTGGGCTATTTTGTGTACTTGTTCCTTCACCATATACACCAGAAGTAGGAGATTCAGCCCTGCTGCTACTACCGCAGATATCCTTGCCTGGTGTCCAAGTTTTAGCGGCATGTATTTCTGTTTGCTCTCTGTCAGCTGTCGGGAGCGTGTGTTGCGCACCTAACTCTGTGTGTCAGCGTCGACACAGAGTATGAGGAGTGTGTTTTCGTCCAGCTTTTTTCAAGTTTGGCCATAGAAAGTAGAGCAACAAAGACGCATGGACAGAAATCGCTCACGACCTGATCTAATAAATTAATGACATTCACTGTGAAAATGTACTATTACTCCATGCCCTGATTCTCTTGGGAGGGGCATTTGAGATAATTTTCAAAATTAAGGGAAAAATCCTATCTAAAACTACCTGGACCCCTTGTAAAAACGTTTTCACCGCTCTTGTTAAACAGTTACTTAACTAAGATTAATACATTTTTTGGAGTTAAGTTTCCCTAGCCATACCCAATTATGAAATGCCCTAACTGAAACCTGTCCGACAACATGAAGGTGGCTCAAAAAGCAACTCATCATGCCCCAATCTAAAGAAATTCAAGGCTTTGGGAAAAAACAGCGATTTTCCACAAATGGAGAAAACATGGAACAACAGTGAGTCTTTGTTCCACTGAGTGGCTGGCCTACCAAAATGACTCCAATAGCACATCAACAACTCATCCAAGACGTCACGAAAGAACACACGACCATATCTAAAGATCTTCAGGCCTCACTAGCCTCAGTTAAGGTCAGGGTTCATTATTCAACAATATCAAAATAACAGTCTGGGTAAAAATGGCATCCATAAAAGAGTTTCAAGTTCCAAAACCACTGCTGACTGAAAATAATACAAAATGAGTTAGATTTGCCAAAAATATATCTGACCTTTGAGAAAATATTTAGTGGGCTGAGAAAACAAAAGTCTAACTTTCTGGAACATGTGGAGTTTATGAAGGAAAAACAAAACTAGATTTCAGAAAAGAGCACATACGGCCCCAAGGATTTTGATGTGTGTGAATTTCTAGGGCGCTTTGGTGCATCGGGGGCCAGAAGCATTTGTTTTAAAGTCATGTTTTTATAGAAAATCATCTGACCTTTTTAACCCAGGCACACTTGGATTATGAGTAGTACAATTATCTGAAGCACACAGGCAAGTTCACCTCGGAATGAAAAAAACCCTGGCCTGGTTAAAATCCTGACCAGGGCAACATAATGAAATACTGTGGCAGGACCTTAAACAGGTTGTTAGCGCTCCAAAACCTTCATGTGAGGCTGATTTAAAACAGTTCTGCAAAGAATGGGCCAAAGTCCTCCACATTTCCATAAAAGACTCATTGCAAGTTATCAGAAATGCTTTATATCAGTTGTTGTTGCCAAGAGTACAGAAACCAATTGGGGTTTTGGGGGGCCCAAATTTCTTTTCCCATAAGTCCCCATTGCATTGGACGGTTTTTTCCCCCGAATGAAAAAATCGAATCTAAATTTTAATTTTTATCAGGCATGTTTTTAAGATCTTGAAAAATTTTTTGCACATTTTTAAAAATTTTAGATGTACAAGAAGATAAAACATAATAATTTTGTATGGGGAGGGTATGATATTGTTTTCTATGGGAAAAACTTCTGCCATCAGAAACTGAATTGAATGCTCCAAACGAAACTGCATTGTTAATTTTAAAAGAAATGCATTGGTTTTAAAAAGAATTTCACAAACTGAAACGAATATAATGGTTTAAAAATGAAATTTTTTTGCTTTGAAAATTCTTTGCTTGTATGAAAATTCAGTTTTATTACTTTTTATTTTCAGTTCCAAAATTTCAGTTTGTTTTTTGGTGTCTACACTTTCCGGGTTTCTTGAAGGGCCCAGAAATTAATAAAACCACAGATTTACTGATTCAAAAGATGTCATTCACTATTCCTGTTTTCCAGATTCAGGGACTGCCATCCTTTTGAAGGAAGCTTTTTTGGTAGGCCGATAACGTCCTGGATGGGGCGACGAATGCGGGGTCCCATCTCCAAAGTTCCAACAAATGCGTCCTTCTTTTTCCCAGATTTGAAGGATGGGTTTGGGGTGTATCCTCCGTGTCCCACCCTAATCCCTTGATTCATTGGGGTCGAAGTAGATTGTTCAAACGACGTGGAAAGGCTCGAGGACTGAAAAGGCTGTGAATTTAAAATTGGATATATTGTGCATTTGTGAAAACAAACTGATTTTTTTACAATGTCTTAAAACCGAGAATGTATTTTTGTGTAAACCTAAAAATATCTGATCAGTTTATGAAGATATCGCTTAATTTGCACAAAGGGCGCCCGATGTGTTCGTCGGCGGCTGGCCCCAGGCCAGCCGGGCTCGCCTCGCCACTGTCAGCTGACCCGGGGGGTTTTTGGGTTTTAGGTGGGCGCTAAACCCAGAGAGAACAGCTGACTCCCCCCCCCCACAATGTTTTCAAACCTCCCGCTGGGTTTCCCCAATGGGTGGAAGTTAAAACATATATAATTCAGTCAGATGAAATCTAATATTAATGTTTGCTTATTTATAATAATAATAATAATAATAATAATAATAAAAACACTCTCCCAAATAAACAATTTAAACTTTGTTCCTAAAGTTAATATGTTAGTGTTTAAGGTTTTTTAAAAGTTTTTTTACAATAAATTAAACAACTGGTATTTTTTTCATCAATGTTATTTTATCTAGTGTTAGATTTTATATCTATGAACACAAAAAATATTTTCAACTTTTTTAAATGGCTGGAATAATGAACAAGATCATAAAACAATAAACATTTTAAAACAAAAAACAGCATTATAAGCCATCAGCAATAGTAAAAAGGGGAAAAATAAAAACCGTGTAGCCATTTACAGTAGAGACAGCGTTATTAACCTTCAGGCTCCATTTGTTCGGCTTCACAGCTCTGTGCTTCACGCTAACGCAGTTGCTAGGCAACAGATGTTATGCTGAGGTAAGGGCAAGAGTAACGCAGACCGACGTATCACCGGCGGCACACTATGCTAATCTGGCATGTTTAGCTAATAGCTACGGGTAGCATAAGTGTTACTGTTTCACAATCATTTGTTTACATGACGCTGCTTATACATGCTCATTTGACTTGGTGATTGACATCCGCCAAGCTCATGTATGCTGCACTGCTCCAGCTTAACATGCCGTAAAGGAAGTTTAACCTGATGTGAAACGTAAATCGATGAATCTGTGTTTCATTAATCTGTGGCTAACCTCAAGGACCCGGTGTGTGACAAAAAAATGAATTTTGGAACTGAAATTGAATAACAGACCTGAAAGTGAAAGTAGTCAAAATTTATTTTTAATACAACAAAATACATTTGAAAAGCAAATGAATTCAGTTTCAAACCATAAAATTCAGTTTCAGTTTAGTGAAATTCATTTTCAAACCAATGCATTTCATTTCAAATTACACAAATGCAGATTCAGTCTGAGCAATTCAAATTCAGTTTCTGATGGCACAAGTTTCTTCCCATAGTTTTCACAGCACATAAGAATCAATTTGTTCTCATAATGACATGTTTTGAGTGAAAATATTTTTTTAGGTACAAACAGTTCATTTTAATACAGTAATCTGAATTAAAACCAGGTGCACCTCATAAGCTTTCATTCCACATGCCATGCAGACCTATACAATTGATAAGACTTAAGCAGGGAAGAAAATGAGGCACTGTATGAAAACATCTTATTCTGACTTTGCAACAAGTTAAAAGCAGAAACCTTAATGGGCTTCAGAATGCAGAATAGGAGATGTAGAAGAAATTCAATGAATGGATATGGTAAAGTGGGAGACAAAAGTGCAGACCTTAACAGAAGCTTTATCACATTATTTTCTCACATTAAAGTGTCCTTCCTTGTATTTTCTGTAGCTTAATGTTGTTAGTGGTCTTTGTAATTGTAAGTACTGACGTGAAACTAGAAATTCAAATATTTAGATGTCTGGTGCTGTCTTTGAACATCCCCTTAGTGACTACAACTGAAGTTTTTCCCTTTGTTTGGTAATAGATTTTGGGGAGCTGCGAAACAAACCCATTTGTCAACGTCAACATTTGTGCCAGGAGTAAAAGCACTCTAAACTGACTTATGAGCTTTGGGGTCTGGTGGGAGGGACTCAAGCTAGCATTTCTCTGCCTATGTCCTGCACCTCGAACACTGGACACTTAAGCTCAGGAGAGCAAACGAATGTCACAGGTTTACATCAAAGAAAAAAAGAAATTTCCAGCCCATCAACTGAAAAGAAAAACATCCCACAATGCCGCATCTGCGAGCTCCCCTTAAAGTCGTGAAATGATTTTCTATTAACTATATGAAAAAAAGAAGAAATATACTAACACAAATAAATAAAGATGAGAAAATGTAAAAACGCATGAAAACAGGCAGCACAAAGCAGCTAAGAATTCAACCAGTAGATGCTGAAGATTGATGTTACATTTGAAGCACCAAACTCCAGCACCAGTGCATAATGAAATGGCCACCCAAGAAGCAACTACTGGAATAAGACAATAACAATACTGAGGAGGAATCAGGGGGAAAAGTTTTTTTGGAGGCAGTAGCTTGGGAAACACACCTGGCAATCCCCAAACCATGATCTAAAAGTGCTCTGTGACAAGCCTGGTTGTTGTGCCCCCAGCCATAGACAACAACATGGATAAAACATGGGCTCTGACGTGTGCACAAACAGATGCAGATAGGAAACTCTGCACCTTTTAAATGCAACACTAACCTACTTCTTGAAGGGGGGGAGGGGTTTATTAAAACCTTTCTCTGCTGGGTCTCATTCTCTATCCCCTGGGGCCCCACAGCTAAAGGAGGGCGCGGCACAACGAATGTCCGCTTGCTGGCAAGCTGGACTAAATTTTTCAAAGTGGATCCAAGTTGCGTACATTTTGATTTAGAGGTAAAGTCAAAAGAGAGCAAACCAATTTTAAAATCATTTGCCTCTGAAAAAAACAGGGGTTTATCAAAAAGGGGTAATTAAGACAAATGTGCCTTGAAACTTTTCTTTCTGAGCTTCTGCACAAAGGCATCAGAGCCAGAGAGTTCCCAGAAGAGACATTGTCTCTAATGCCTGTTGCATGCCGACCCAGCATAAGCTTCCCCACACAGCTGCTACTGATAGTAGCTGCAACGTTTCTTTGTTTGTGCCAGAACTGGGAAACTTCACTACCCAGACCAGTGCCCCTTGGACCTCCCATCCTTTCTTTAGAACGGTTCACGTAAGAGGTGGTGTTTGGGCAGAGAAAATTAGTTTAGGATGTAACCAAATATTGTTTACTTCATGATGTTTTCCTTTGTGTGTGGTTCTAAAGGTTAAATAATTGTAGTGCTAGCAGGCTATTTGCTCAGCTAATGTGAACAGGCCTCTTAGCCACGAGGTTAGTTATTTGTTTTGTGTTGTGTTTTAAACTTGTGACAAAGTTTATTTAATGGGTGGTTTTAAACACAGATCGACCATAACATGCTGTCAGCACTCGTTTGCATATTAAAGAGGAACCCCAAAGCAACTTTTTTTGGAGATAAACTATAAATTGGACCTTAAGTGTGCTATATTTATGTTAATATCTTTGTTGTGTCAACAGCACCTTGGGAATTTAGCCCAAATGAATAACAGCACCAGTAAGGCGCACTTGTTCATTTCACTTGGAGAGGAGAAAGGAGACGTGGTTCTACAGTTTTAATTATTCCAAATTCTCTTTTTAAAGGCATATTAAATCGACAACCTTAATTGTAAAGGGAAAGGGATAGGGGATGTTCAGGACTGAGGCTTACCAGCAGGGGAAATGGCTGAACCACCAGAGACAGATTAATAAATAAAAACAAAAATGAAAATCAATGGGTCTCCCCAGGCACTTGTGAACATGCACTCAATCGTGAAGGGAACCCGACACCAACCACTCACACACAGCCCATAGGAACCGTCACCTGGAAGACCCTTCACCACCTTCAGCTCTCAGCCTGGACACAAAGGGAAGATCAGCTGGGTTACACACAAATAAAAAAGAAAGACACCTTAAATTTAGCAACTGACTAATGTTGCTTACAGAATGTTAAAATAATTTTAAAACAAAACCTACAAAATTTCAAAATGAATCAAAATACCTAAAAGGAACGTCCTAATCAAAAAAATCCATGGTTTATACTAACATAAAATTAGGCCCCTAATTAAGGAGGTCAGACTGGGTCGCTGCTCAAGTGGCAGAGCGATGCACAAAGTAACCCTGAGACAAACAAAACAACCAAAACAGAAACAAACTAAATGAGAAACAAAGTAAAATAGAAAGAAAGCAACCAAAACGAAATAGAAACTAAGCAAAGCAGGGCCCGAAACAAAGCAGAACTGCAACAACGTCACAAGTTGAAAAGTAACAAATTGGATTTAATGATATACTGTAGCAGCTCAAGTGCTGAGGAACCTACAGGTTATACATACCAGATCTGTTGAATTACTCCATCTGGACTGGAGGGGAACGCTTCCAGACCTAGCAGCAACATGTAACACCATCTGCCAATGATTTCGACCATGCAAACAGCTCAGGTAAGAAAAGTTCAAGTCCGAAAATCACTAACACTAAGATCAGCACAATACATACCTCTTCCGTTATATTATGATCACCTGGGGGAGGAGTGGTAAACTTCACACTCCAGAACAAACAAGTTAAATTAAGCAGACAGAAACTACAACGTCTGTGCAACAGAGAGAATGTACACACTGCATCAGTCAACCTGTACGCACACACTGTATCTGAGGAGCAAACCTACCATAATTAATAATAAATGAATGACTCAATAAAATTATTAATGGGCCAAAAAGTAGCTAGACATATAACTTAGGGTGTCATTAAATGCAACAAAATAATAAAACAATGAGATTTATTGAATAACTGATGAATTAATCAGATATAAATACATTTCTATGTTCATCTTTAACTATTGTAAATGATATCTTTGCTATTAAGCTTATTTTTTATTTAAACCACAAATTTTCAATCATACTTTTTTATTGAACTTTATATTTTTCCTTTGTTTATTTAATTCAAGTGAATTTCTTGCAGTTTTTTTTTTCTAGCTGTATTACTTTCATATTTATTATCACCCAGATATATTTAAAACATGTTTTTTTTTACATTCCTTGGTCACTGTATTGTCTTTTCACCCTCAACATGCAGCTGGAAATATCAAAACAAACTGGGCGAAACAGAGACAGAGAGGGCGGTCTTCGGATCCTTTAATGAGTTCACTTTAAAAAGATTATTAATATGATCAATAATATTGGTCATATTTATCAGGCTAAAATTCTGAAATATGTTTAGTTGAAGATGCAGATTTCACCTTGAAGTTCTTGAAACATGTTTCCCCTGATTAGATTGGGAGTTCCTCACTGAGGCATGCTTTTATTTTGAAAGCGGGTCCATAAACACGAATGACTCTTAGTATTTCAGCAAACTGAACTATTTTCTCAGTTGGAGTCAACAGGATACAGTAAACTATTCAGACCAACAATGCTTCTGACTTCTTTACCAACAACATGACAACTGGGCTCTCAAGTTTTGATCTGAGCTTGGAGTGAGATTTTATGCCCTGACCGCACAATCATTATTTTGAATGATGAATTATTTTGAATAGATGAATTTCCTTATTTCTTAAATAAAAATATTTTATAAGAAAATGAACAGATTACACACAGTATGTGTTTGTGTGTGCACGTGTATGTATCTTTCATACGTGTTTATGAATGGTGTATGTGTTTGTAGTAGATTTTGCTGTTTTAATTTAGGTGTAGGGGGCTCCCATTTAAAACATTTGGGCTCAAGTCCAGCCATTTCTACAGTCAATATTAATGAAAAGGTGCCATTCAGTGCCAAGCTGTTTCTACTCTTGGTCTTGTTAACTTATCCATGCCTTTGTATCTGCCAGACTGGATTACTGCAATGGACTTTTTACGGGGATCTCCTCCAAAAACATAAAAAAAATTACAGTATATCCAAAACAGTGCCACATGAGTCCCCATGCAAGTATGCAAGTATGAACATATCACATCCATCCTATACTCCCTCCACAGGCTCCCAGTCCCATTTCGGATTCAAAATAAAACTCTTCTGCTCATCCATAAATGCATCAACGACCATGGTCCCTCATATCTATGAGAACTCATTCCACTCCAAACCTCCACCCGCACCCTCAGGTCGTCCAGGAGCCGGCTCCTCCAGGTCCCCTCTACCAGGCTCCAAACCATGGGGGACAGAGTTTTTTGCTCAGCTGCAACCCGGCTTTGGAAAAGCCATCCTCCAGAGTTGAGGGAAGTGCAGAGTTTGGATTCTTTTTAAGTTGGACTTAAGAAATTCCTGTTTAGGAAAGCTTTTAAAAACACTGATAACACAGCTACCTCAACAGTGCTTGGTGCAACGACGTGACAGTGATTCAGCAGGACTGTTCTCCAGACCTGGAATCCTTCTTCATAAACTGTAAGCCTTTCTATTCCCCCTGTGAGTTCCCTTCGTTCATCCTGGTCGGTGTTTACATCCCGCCGCAAACTAAGGTGCAGGTCGCACAGCGCGTGCTCGTGTTTAGGCTGTACAGAGTGGGATGTGTTCAGGACTACTACCAACAGTCTGGACGAGTACACAGAGGCTGTGACTTCCTACATCAGCTTCTATGAGGACAGCTGTGTATCATCATGCACCAGGGTGAGTTACAACAATGACAAACCCTGGTTCACAGCCAAACTCAGAAGGTTAAGACTGGATAAAGAAGAGGCCTTCAGGAGTGGGGACAAAGACATATACAGAGAGGCGAAGTACAAGTTTGGCAAGGCAGCGAAAGAGGCCAAACGACTGTACTCTGAGAAGCTCCAAAACCAGTTCTCAGCCAATGACTCTGCGTCTGTCTGGAAAGGGCTCAGGCAGATCACCAACTACAAGCCGAAAGCCCCCCACTCCATCAACGACCGACGCCTCGCCAACGACCTGAACGAGTTCTACTGCCGCTTTGAAAGACAAAGGGACAGTCCTGCAACCATCCCCCATGACACCCCCCAACAGCAGCAGCCACAATCCACCACCCCCACCTCCCCAACCTCTAGAGGTGCCTGGGGGCCTGGGCCTGCCCCCATCACCCTCTGTGATTCCACAATTGACACTGTCGAATCTTTCCGCTTCCTGGGAACCATCATCTACCCGGACCTCAAGTGGGAGCCAAACATCAGCTCCCTCATCAACAAAACCCAGCAGAGGATGTTTTTCCTGCGGCAGCTGAAGAAATTAAACCTGCCAAAGACTATGATGGTGCACTTCTACACAGCCATCATTGAGTCCATCCTCACCTCCTCCGTCAAAATCTGGTACGCCGCTGCTACAGCCAAGGATAAGGGCAGGTTGCAGCGTGTCATTCGGTCTGCTGAGAAGGTGATTGGCTGCAGTCTACTGTCGCTCCAGGAACTGTACACCTCCAGGACCCTGAAGCGGGCAGAGAAGATTCTGGCTGATCCCTCCCACCCCGGTCACAGACTCTTTGAGACTCTCCCCTCTGGCAGGACGCTGAGATCCATCCGGACCAAAACCTCACACCACAAGAACAGTATTTTCCCATCTGCCATCAGCCTTGTTAACAAAGCCCGGAAACCACCCTGACACTCTCCCTATCCCCACCCACCCCTTTTTTTTGCTGACAGGACACTTATAACTCGCAACTCTATGCGTTACATTAGCGCTCAGCTTGGACTTCTGCTCTACTTGCACTGGCATACTTTTACTCTTGCTCACTTAAAACTGTGCACATTTATTTATATTTATATTGCTATATTTATACAGTTTAATTTTTGAGTACTGTATTGCACCGACTACACCAAAACAAATTCCTTGTATGTCCAAAAACATACTTGGCAATAAAGTTTTTCTGATTCTGATTCTGATGAATTTCACTAAAAAGGGATTTCCAGACTACTCCTTTTTCTTGCGCCCCTTTATGACATCAAAGGGGAATCCCACACATACACCGACTGCTGCTGCAATGGCTTTCTTTAGACATATTTCAGTAACTGTCACAGAGAAACGCAGCACAGTCAGGAGAAGAAAGTCACCTTTCATCAGATGGCAGAGCAGAAGCGCTGCAAGGTGTGTACGGCCATCTAATTCGACCAGAGTCTTTTTTTGCTGGATGCTGGAGCCCGGCTGGAGTCAATATCCATGGATCATACCACACCACCAGGAAACAGAACGAGCACAACATCTGGATTTTCAAGATAATTCACTAAAGACAGACTAGATCTTGCCATATTAATAAATACACATACTGTATGTTTATATATATAGGTGTATATGTTAGGAGTTGTTAACATTAGATCAATTAGATCAGTTACTGGGTTAACTAAGGTATTGTAAACCGAGCAATTAAACATTAAATGCACCAAATTAAGCAACAAATGTAGCTTCTCTGCACTCAGTGAACTCACCCATTGTAGAACAAAACACATGAAAATATCTGGATGTAAAACGAAAAATGAAGCAGTTTAACTGGTTTAACTTCCACAGAATGAGTTATTTTGTACTTGCTACTGCATTTATCACTGGCTTTTACTGCACGATCTGCGAATGGTTCTCGGAGCACCTCCGGACTTTGCAGCTGACCGGAACCAGAGCAGATACAGTGTAAAGCCATGGTTACATCATATATATAGCACTGAGTGAATAAACTGAAGTGAGCAGCATGGAGCAGCAGCAGACACAAGGGATGATTCCAGACTTAAAGACACTACCTGGTGTGGCATTTTTTTAAACTTTATAATAGATTCTTTAGAGAAACAGTTATTTTAATATATTGTTTGCATGTGTAATTTATCTTATTTTAATAAAAATAATAACTTCAGATTTTTGATAATTAACAATAACTGCCGATTTCTAAATGTACTTTTGTGACAAGGAAGTCTTCTTACCAGCTGAGCTGTGATCTATTTAGCAACAGCAGCAACAACCTTTTCTTTGGCGATCTCTGTTTCAATGCTGACATAACCTTGAGACCTTATAAACCGGGACTCTGTGGGGATTTAAAAGCCCAGTCTGCCTCTAATCTACCATAAAAACTATAATTCATATCATCTAACTTCTGGCACCATTCAGATAGATGTTATAATTTGTGTTTCAGTTTGGACCAATTCTGTGGAAACAGTCTGTCAATCCACTAAAACTGTAGAAGCCGGTCTGAGCTTTGGTTTCTTTCAACATGTAATTTGGCCCTAAAAAGTCACTTCAGTGCTTCACTTGATGGGTGGAAGGAAGTTAAAATACCGATATAAAATCAGACAGCAGCTGCAGTCAAACACTCTCTTGGTGATTAGGCTCAGACACTCTCTGCTGTGGCTCATTATAATGGGTAAGGATGCAGGAGGAAGGTTTGCAGAGAGCGGTTACTGATTTTGTGCTATCTGCAGAAATAAGCAAAAATGATGTACTGACAGAGGACACAAAGAAAAGGCTGCTGTAAAAGACACCATTTTCTTATCTGAGAAGTTTTATGCTCACAGACAACAGCTGCTGTGTGTTGCGTCACTTTGCCTTTTATTTGAATAATTTTTACCTTAAATCCAAGATCATTTCATAATCCTGTGCATGAAAGTGTTTCTGTCTGTTTATTGTGGGTGATGGGAAGTCTGTCCTCTTTAAATGTTTACTTCCAGGAAGCTCAACCAGGTTTGCTGCCTAGATTATCTCTTTATCGACCGTAATCACTGTTGATAGGTGCCAAAACACCCATTTAAACATATTCTGCTCAGAAGCTTCTTTCTAAAAAAACTGAAAAATAATTATTATGGTGATTACTATAAAATATATTAAGATAAGATTTTCTAAGACAAGATGACAAATGTGCAAATGTGCTTCGAATAATGGGTCTTATTACAACAATGGGAAAAACAGGATAGCTACATGCACCTTGACATATAGTAGAAAGAGTGCAGAAGAAAACATAAAGAAGTAGTGTCAAAGCAGACCATGTTTACGTGAGCAAAATCTAATTACATTTAATTAGATTAAATGTAATTAGATTAAATGCAGTAGAGATAAATAAAAGGGTAGCTATTTTTAAAGGGGGATTTGTCAAAGGATGAAAAGTGTCATGTGAAGAGAGAAAAAAAACAGATAATCAATTCAAGGAAAAGTGCCAAACAGATGTTAGCTGTGAGAAGAAATTTGTCAGTATCTTTTAGCAAGCAAAGGAAAAGGCACTATGGCGAACCAGGATTAAAAATTGCTGTGCGATTTTGGTTTTCGGGCAACACACAGTCTGCAGCTGTGGATCAGGCTGTGTCAGCACCGGCACCAGAACATATGTTTTAGTGAGGGTTTTTACAGCTCAGATACTGGCGGGAGACGCAGCTGCTGCAATGAAACTTTCATTCTGACAAGCCATGACAGGTCAAGTCTCTATTGCTGTTCTTTAAACAAAAAAGATATCTTATTATTGTTTTATATTTAAATTAAATATTATATGTTAAACTACAGTATATAGGCTATTAAGCTAGACCAGGTTTTTAATATTGTTCCTGTTGAGCCTACACTTTGTTGACTGGAAAAAGTCCAGTAGGTGAGTTCATGGTCAGAAAAGCTTCCCACCACTTGAGCCACAGCTAAGAATAACGAAAAAAACAAAAGAGCAAATATTACATTTATTGTTCATATTTATGCCATTAGACAACTACTACTGATCAGTGTTAAATAATTCCTCCAAGTTTGACCAGTAGTGTTATTGTTTATTGTTTCTGAGTTTCTGTTTATTGTACAATCATCTGGTTTAGGTTGGTACAACATAAAAATTTTAGATTTTGAACTAGTACAGACAAAAATACTTAAACTGCAAAACAGCCCTTTTAATTTGGCAATAATATGAAGCTTTGATGCAGATGAAATCATTAGCATTGCTTGTGTCTAATGGTTTGCCAGGTGCAATATTCTCAAGGTGCTCATGATTTGCTCAGACCTTCGTATTCACTTTGTCAGCATTGCTCTTCTAAATTTTTTACTGATCAAATATGATTTTTGCTATATAGGCATGTAAAACTTCAACTAACCAACTATTTTGTTGATTTTATAAATTCACCTCATATTTATATAAATTTCATTTGGTTTTGTACTCGTCGTTGTCTTCCGCTTATCCGGAACCGGGTCGCGGGGGCAGCAGACTCAGCAGAGACACCCAGACGTCCCTCTCCCCAGACACCTCCTCCAGCTCCTCCGGGGGAAGCCCAAGGCGTTCCCAGGCCAGACGAGAGACATAGTCCCTCCAGCGTGTCCTGGGCCGTCCCCTGGGCCTCCTCCCGGTGGGACGTGCCTGGAACACCTCCCGAGGAAGGCGTCCAGGAGGCATCCGGTATAGATGCCCGAGCCACCTCAACTGGCTCCTCTCGATGTGGAGGAGCAGCGGCTCTACTCCGAGCCCCTCCCGAATGGCCGAGCTCCTCACCCTATCTCTAAGGGAGTGCCCGGCCACCCTACGGAGGAAGCTCATTTCAGCCGCTTGTATCCGGGATCTCCTTCTTTCGGTCATGACCCAAAGTTCATGGCCATAGGTGAGGGTAGGAACGTAGACCGACCAGTAAATCGAGAGCTTCGCTTTTCGGCTCAGTTCTCTCTTCACCACAACGGACCGGCACAGCGCCCCCATTACTGCGGCAGCCGCACCGACCCGTCTGTCGATCTCCCGCTCCATTCTTCCCTCACTCGTGAACAAGACCCCGAGATACTTGAACTCCTCCACTTGAGGCAGGAACTCCCCTCCAACCTGAAGAGGACAAGCCACCCTTTTCCGGTTGAGTACCATGGCCTCTGACTTGGAGAAGCTGATCTTCATCCCAGCCGCTTCACACTCGGCTGCGAACCGCCCCAGCGCATGCTGTAGGTCTTGACTGGGGGGGCCAGCAGGACCACGTCATCTGGAAAAAGAAGAGACGAAATCCACTGGTCCCCGAACCAGACCCCCTCTGGCCCTTGGCTGCGTCTAGATATGCTGTCCGTGAAAGTTATGAACAGGACCGGTGACAAAGGGCAGCCCTGCCAGAGTCCAACACGCACAGGGAACAGGTCCGACTTAGTGCCGGCAATGCGGACCAAACTCCTGCTCCGCTCGTACAGGGACCGGATGGCCCCTAATAAAGGGCCCCCGATTCCATACTCCTGGAGCACCCCCCACAAGGCATCACGAGGGACACAGTCGAATGCCTTCTCCAGGTCCACAAAACACATGTGAACCGGTTGGGCAAACTCCCATGAGCCCTCGAGTACCCGTTAGAGGGTATAGAGCTGGTCCAGTGTTCCACGGCAGGACGAAAACCACACTGCTCCTCCTGAAGCCGAGGTTCGACTATCGGCCGGACTCTCCTCTCCAATACCCTGGCGTAAGCCTTACCAGGGAGGCTGAGGAGTGTGATCCCCCTGTAGTTGGAACACACCCTCCGGTCCCCCTTCTTATGAAGGGGGACCACCACCCCGGTCTGCCAGTCCAGAGGCACTGTCACCGACCGCCATGCAATTTGAAGAGGCGTGTCAACCATGACAGCCCCACAACATCCAGCGATTTGAGGTACTCAGGGCGAATCTCATCCACCCCCGAAGCCTTGCCACCGCGGAGCTTTTTAACCACCTCGGTGACTTCAGCCTGGGTGATTATGGACAATCCGTGACTAGCACAGAAGTCCAATAACAAAACACCACTCGGATTCAGATCGGGGAGGCCATTCCTCCCGATCACGCCTCTCCAGGTGTCACTGTCGTTTCCCACGTGGGCGTTCAAGTCCCCCAGCAGAATAATGGAGTCCCCGAGAGGGGCACTATCCAGCACCCCCGACAGGGACACCAAGAAGGCCGGGTACTCCGCACTACCGCTCGGCCCATAGGCCGAAACGACAGTCAGAGACCTATCCCCAACCCGAAGGCGCAGGGATGCGACCCTCTCATCCACCGGGGTAAACCCCAACACGAGACGGCTGAGCTGGGGGGCAACAAGCAAACCCACCCCAGCCCGCCGCCTCTCCCCGTGGGCCACTCCAGAGTAGAAGAGAGTCCAGCCCCTCTCAAGGAGATGGGTTCCAGAGCCCACGCTGTGCGTGGAGGCGAGCCCGACTATTTCTAGTCGATATCTCTCGACCTCCCGCACAAGCTCAGGCTCCTTCCCCCCCAGCGATGTGACATTCCACCTCCCTAGAGCCAGCCTAAGCGTCCGGGGATTGGGCCGCTGAGGTCTCCACCTTCGTCCGCCACCCAATCCTCTTTGCACCGGTCCCTCACGGTTCCCCCTGCAGGTGGTGGGCCCACTGGGGGATGGCCTCGCGTCTCTCGTTTGGGCTTGGCCCGGCCGGGTCCCGCGAGGAGCAACCCGGCCACCAGGCGCTCTCCGGCGTGTCCCGACCCCAGGCCTGGCTCCAGGGTGGGACCCCGGCTCCGCCGTACCGGGCGACGTCACGTGCCTCGATTTAATAGTCCTCATGAAGGATTCTTGAACCGCTCTTTGTCTGACCTATCACCTAGAGCCTGTTTGCCATGGGAGACCCTACCAGGGGCATTTAAGCCCCAGACAACATAGCCTCTAGGATCATTTGAACACTCAAACCCCTCCACCACGTTAAGGTGGCGGTTCAAAGAGGGCCCTTGATTTTCAAGGGGGAAAATCAACAACTATTTTGTTGATTTTATAAATTCACCTCATATTTATATAAATTTAACTTGGTTTTGTCAGACCAAAACTATAACAGTAAGCACTGGCTATGGTGGCCATAGGAATGAAAAAAAAGCATAACAAATGATATTCTGGTTTTATTTCCTTTGCCTTTTTGAATTCTCCAAAATGTAAACCATAATAACAAATAAAGTTACATTGAAGGGGATGGCACAGCAAGTAACTTAATCACCAACCAAGCAAATAATAATGTTCATATGAACAGCTGCCAATTTTGTTAATTCAGACAACATAAGCTCATGCTTTAGTTTTGTTAGGTTCACCTGCTCCCTCTGCCTCCCTGCCTCCTTGTCACACCTGTTCCCTGTTTCTTTGATTACCTGCCTTTTGTTATCCCTCAGTATATTAGTTGGTTTTGTGTCATTGTATTTTGCTGGTCCCTTCACTCACACTCGCTACCCTCGTTCATGCCATGTTCCTGCAGTGTCGCAGCTTCGTAAGTTTTTGGATTCAGGCTCTGTGTTGTACCTGCAGTGACTTTGTTACGTTTTTGATCCTTCAAATAAAATAAGGATTTATTTAAGACGCCGCTTCCAAGCTCTGGTTTGCACTTTGGTCCACCCCAAAACCTCAACGTGACAGAATCATATAATCATCATTTAGAAATACAATAGGATTCATGTATTCAGGAGTCGTAATAACACCAGATATAAAAACAAGTGTGAAAATTAAATTTGACCCTCTTATAAAAAAAGTGAGAGAAACGTTGACTCGATGGATGAAAATCTCTCTAATTGGATGCTTCAATATGATAAAATTGACTCTACTGCCAAAACTTCTTACTTAATTCAGTCGATCCCCTTGCTGTTATCAAAATTGATTTAAACATGATTAATTCTACTTTTAGTGAACTTTTATGGAACAACACAAAGCCTAGAATAACACTCAGATGGTTATATCTACCCTATGACAGAGAAGTGATACAGTTCCCAAATTTGATACTACTATTGTTCTGCCCAGTTACAGGCTGCCACATTTTACCTCTCAACAGATGTTCCACCTGCCTGGGTATATATTGAAAAAACTTCTTTAGAGAATCTAGAGAAGGTTACATTTACTCAGTATAAATTAAACAACTAATACAAACAAGAAATAATCAATTTCCTAAAAATACATTTGATACAATTTGGCATAAAGCCCATAAACATTTCAAGGTTACACCATCCTTTTCATTTTTCTCACCATTCTATGATAATGCATCCTTCTCAGCAGAAGGAGCAGATGGAGGCTTTACAATATGGGCAAGTAAAAGGTTTCAGAAGATAGATGATCTGTATTCAAATGGAAGTCTTATGATATTCGAGGAAAAAAGCTGAAAAAAGCTTAAAGTAAAACCAGTAGAGAAATATTTATAGATGACAGTGTTATTATTTAAAGCAACAGCAGCATGTTGTGGGGTGCTTTGCTTTGCTGCAGGAGGGACTGGTGCACTTTGCAAAATAAATGAGCTAAATCATAAAAAGGTCTGTTTTATGCTGAAATGCTGAAACAACATCTCAAGACATCTGCCAGAAATGTAAAGCTTGGGCAGAAATGGGTCTTCCAATGGGTCTTCCAAATATGCAGGAAGAATGTAGGGCGACTGTGGCTCAGTAGTCGTCTTGCAATCAGAAGGTGGTGGGTTCGATTCCAGCTTCCTATGTCGATGTGGCTTACCGATCTGCGTATCGGTGTATGAATGTGTGAGCGTTAGTGAGTGCGATTGGGTGAATGTGGCTCTAGTGTGAAGCGCTTTGAGTGGTCTGTATGACTGTAAATGCATTATAAAAGTTCAGTCCATTTACCAAACCTTATGGATAGATTCCCAAAACCTTTGACCCAAACCAAAAGGCTTTCTACCAAATGCATTATGAATTATATATAAACTTCTGAGTTACCAAGATGGTAAGAAAATACAAATCAATGAAAAATTCAGTCTGTAATAATTTCTTTTTTTTTTAGCAAATGTAAAAATATTCGGTAACTGATTGATCTAAAATAGGAAAAGGTTTGTCTAATTCAGTGTATGACAGCAAAGAAAAACAATTTTTTTAATAGATTATATGTAAAGATCTGGTTCCACCTGAAATGTTCTTTTTAACATTATTTACATATCTTCAAATTCATTACAGCCACATTTCTTATTTAGAAGAGCTCCATAATTAAGCAGCCATGTGAAGTCTGCAGTTTGTGCTCCAAAGGAAATGTTCACAGCTCGGCAAACTGTAGTCGTGGAGCAACAAAAGCCAGCTTGTCCCTCTCTAAAGCTCTGCCATATTCAAATCTCCATCAAGGTCATCCTTCTCTGTTTTTGCTCTCTTGTTTATCTCTGCTGGAGGAGATGTGTTTTGTTGCTGTATTATTCCTCAAAACACAGTTTGCACAGTGAGTGCCTGAACGCTGCAGTGACAGCTGATCCCCAAGGCAGCTTGAGTTAAAGATTAACGGCTGCTGAACTTCAGTGCAGGAGGCACATTGTGCAAACTGGAAATGTTTATTGCTTTGAATATTGATTGCTTGGCAGCTAGTGATTTCTGAAGCTTTTGTGTGTGGTATTATGAACCATAATGTTTAATGGGCTGCCATTTACTGCTAGAGAGAGAGAAAAAAATCATCTCTGCCTTAATCATCTCACATTTTTTTGTACCATGTATGCAGGAAGAGTGTTTGTAGATTCATAGATTTAATAACTGGATATATGAGGGACTGGACTAAATTTAAGGGCGTACCTTTTGTTTTGCTATTTTCAAGGTGTAAATACTTCTGTAAAAGATCATAATATGATTTAGATAAAGACACATGAATGGTGATTATATTAGGAATCTGCAGAAGGCATATGGGTGACAACAAGAAAAACAATCTGGTTCACCTGCTACGTTACAGCTCTTTGAAATGCCTGCAAGCAAAACCACTTTAATCACTTATTGTAATGCTTCATAAATGACAAACTGACTTCACAGGGTTTTGTTTGTTGCTCTTGGCAATGAAGAACAACTGTTTTACAGCACTTATGTGTCATTTATAAATGATCAAAAGCAGGAAACAGTATTTATTATTTACATTATTTTGCTGTGTGTATTAGCCTAAAAAACATACATACACTAATTGTAGGCATGATTATTGATTTTGATGGGTTTTTTTTTTTACCAGAGTGACATGATTATATATGATCTTCAGTTAATTTTAACACGAATTGAATGTGCACCATTTAACTTTATGTGGTGTATCTGTAATCCACATATTACGAGCCTGTTAATATCTGGTTGTACACCATTTTCCTTTCAGAACTGCCTTCTTTTTCTGGGGCAGCAGATTCACCAAGATTCCTCAGGAATGTTGGTTAATATTGATGTGATAGCTTCACTCAGTTGCTGCAGATTTGTTGGCCACATGACCATAACTACCTCATCCACCATTTCCTGAAGGGGCTCTGTTGGATTTAGATCTTATGATGGAGGAGGCCATTAGTGTACACAGAACTCACTGTCATGTTCACGAAACCAGTTTGAGATTAGTTGAGCTTTCTAACATGGTATATGGTCCATCATCCTGATGGAAATATCCACGGGAAAATGGGTACACTGTGGTCTTCATCTCAAATCAAAACCAAGATGGCTAAAACATGGAGAATTGGATTTTCCAGCAAATAAGTCTCAGACAGAAAACTTATTTTGGAACAAATTTAACAGGCTGCCTACAAACTTTTGGAAAGCCCTGGCCACAACTGTACTGAAGTCTTTATTTTCTGCCTCAGGAAATACATGACGCATCACACCCTTTACACCCCCCTCCCCCCCATTACTTGTTTATCCAGTTTCCCTCTGGACGGCACTTTGGGTCAATAAAGTCTCAGACCACCAGATTCACCACCAGCTTCTACCCATATAGGGCGCAAATAACCACTGAACACATGCCCTGTAACCCAAAGTTACACAGACAGAGCCACATATATTCTCAATCCACCTGCACCTCATACAGTCCTGGCTCATTTGTGTTCTTCCTTTCTGTTGTAGTGTCAGCATTCTTCAATATTGTGTATATTTTTTTATTATTTTTTACTATTGTGGAAAATTTTGGAATTTATATTTTTATTTCTACATGTTTATTTTCATTTAATATTTTTAAATAGTGCACTGTTAATTTCTCTTTCATGGATCACCCATAATGCCATTGTACTTTAGTCTACAATAACAATATTAACAATAATGATATTCTAATCTTAAAAACCCATTAAAATGAATTCCATCAATTCTGCCTACAACAGTGGTCAAATATCCAGAATTATGCCAGATGTTGGTTGATGCATCGAGTCAACTTGCTGAAGGACATTTAACTAAATATCAGTGGTCATGGATGTCTGTATTTTATCCTGTACAATTCTAATACTGTAATACTAATCAATATGATATTTATGCCCATGATTGGTGAATGACAACTTCTGGATGGTACTGTATTACTGTACATATTATCAATCCTAATATGTTACAATATATTCAGTGCCTCTTTAACTGTTTACTCCCTATTTAATTTTGCCTTTTGTGCACAACATATCTAATTTGCTCACAGCATTGTTTTAATGAAGTTGTATTAAGGTACAGCTGCCGTCGCAACCAAAATCTATGGTTTAATTTAAAATGGTTTATTATAATGCACTTGCAAATTCTTCAAAAGTGGTAGCAGTTTGGTTGTTTGGCAAGTCTGATCATACAGTAACAACTTTAGGGCTTTGCTTCTTATATATCTATAGAAAGATACTCTTAAATAGTGATGGTAGACTATTAGATAAAGCTCCAATCATTATACAGTGTGACAAACAGATTTGAAACTTTAAAGCTACAAATGAAGTGATAAAATAAATGGTGTGTGCTTCAGGGATGCTGTACCGAGACAAATTGATTTTTGCAGGTTTATCACCTGCAAATAATTTATTACAAAGGCCTTCCCAGTTTCCAGTTTTAATCTTTCTCCTCCAGTCAGTGTCAATAATTTGTCAGAACTGTCATTGAGTGAAACTTGAAATTTGGAAAGTTTTGTGGGCGAAATATAAAATGCTGAAAACTCAGATTCATCCAAATAAAAGCAAATAAAGAAAATGTCAGTGTTTTTAAATAAGGTTAAAATATTTAAATTCATGTGTTGTGACTATGAATCTGAATATATCATTTAATATTTTATCAAATAATATTTCGGTCTGTTAAGGGTTGTCCTGTGAATACCAGCCTAGTAAGGCGGTGGTAATAGGACAAAATCAAAAGGGTGAGCCAAGCTCTGACATTATTGAACAGCCAAACTCTTCACACACATGGAATAAATTCACACAATTTCTTAAAATACAAGAATTTATTAACAAAAATAAGTAAACTCAAAGTCAAACATATTTCAATCAACAAACTCTTTACTATGCTAAAACAATCCAACTAAATACCAAGCAGAATTAAAGAATAGGGAAGACTAATGGGCTATGTACAATATAAACAAGTTGATTAAAGATGATTGAAAATCATGACCAGAAGAGTGATGCAACATTACCATGCAATGTTATTTATGTTTGAGAACCAAGGATTATCTTGAAGAATCTGGAAATGAAGTTAAGTTAGTCTTGGAACCAACTTAGGCAGTAATCAGTACACCTTTAGACAACCATTCACAATGCAAGATCAGATAAAATATTATTTTAATAAAAATATGTTTTAAAGAATGATCTGCTGAATAAAACCAACCTTCTGGATGACTAATTCTCAACGGTGTCTCATTAGCTGCCTTTATTTATTAAAATAATATTTAAAGAAATATTATTAAGGAAATAGTAAAATATTTAAGGAAATATTTTGGAAAAGAACCAAATCTTTCTGGAGAAATGGGGCTTACGTATGCAAGCACGTGTTCTTCGCTGTTAGCAGGTAAAGCTAACAAAAGAAGCTGATAGCTTAGCACCAGAATCAAACACACACCTTTAAAAATAGCATCAATAAAAGAGTTAAAATGCATAAGCGAGGACGGCACGTTATGATCAATCTTCTGTCTTTAAAATCACCCTTTAAGTAAAGTTTGTCTAAACTTTAAAAACACACAAACACAGAACACAAACTGAGCACGTGTGCTGCAGATAGCCTGCTAGCACCAAGATAGCTGAGTTCAACACAAACAAAACCAAACTTCATAAAATGAAAAACGTTTAGATCATTTCATCCTAAATCACTTCTCTCTTACTCTGCCCAAACCCCTAACCTCTCATAAACCATGCTGAGGGAAAGTTGTCCGTGCTACGACAAAGTTTGAAGAAACTCTGTGAACAAAAGGGTTAGCTTCCAGCTAACCTCCGTAGCTGTTTGATGGCGCAGCTCGCTCTGTCCGCTGACCAAACGGCAAGTTACTGGTGACCACGGTGATGTGTCCGTTGTCCTCCTTTGGGAAACTGCTCCACTCGGAGTCGTAGAGACAGCGTCTCTGCCGGGAACTCTCTATAACACAGCTTGATTCTGTAGGCCTCAGAGAGAAAAGTCATGCCAGGCTTGTACCTTAATTATCCAGTTATGAATGAATCTACCGGATACACGAACAGTGATTCATTTGTACTTAACTCAGTACATATGATCGATAATCGTATGACACTCTTGGATCCAGTTGAGTTATGTCTGTTTGACAGCAAAGAGACATTAGCGCGCTGTCTCTCCTGCCAGCCTCACAGCCGAGTCCGGATGGAAGAGATCGGACCAAATGTGCTAGAAGTAGGTTAAATGCAATTTATTTTGAAAGTTCCAGAAAAGGAAAACGCCAGAAAACGCATCTTTCATGTTGTATCCATGGCTGTGGGTCTGAACACATGGATGAGTTTTCTTCCACTGATCAGAGATCAAGTTGAAAGTTAACAGATCAAGGAGAGAAACCCACACATCGCTCCTTTCAGGGACACTAAATCTCCTCAAGGTGATCCCAAGGCATTCCTGGACCAGAAGGGAATTAGTACCTCTTCCAAGGAGTGCTTGGTTTAACCTCTGGGTCTCCTCCTAGTGGGATTTCTCTGGAAAACCTCCAAACAGAGGAGCAGAGCAGGCATCCTACAGGCAGGAAGCCTATTCTGAGAAATCAGTGACAGGTATATCAAACTAATAACATGGCAAACTAATTAATGCCTTCATTCAGCAGGTGGTGGTTGGGCTGAAGATTACCACACTGTGATTTAGCTTGATGTTTAGCCACTTCTGAGATCCATCTTCCTCCTTCATGAAATGTTTGAGCCATGGCACACTTTGGCAAACTTTTTTTATGAAGATCAGATTCTGACGCAACTTTGTTCTTCAGATAATAGAAAGTGCAGTAAAATGCCATAAAGGGAGGCAGAGCAAGCATCTATGAAGAAGGTGATATGCTTATAAGAGGTCAAAATGGTGCTTTTCTTTACATTTTGCATGAAGGACAAAAAGTAACTCTCGTCATATACTATTGCCACTGTGGTGGTGGCAGCATCATGGTAAAGGCTTTTCTTCGGCTGGGGCATGGAAGATCCCCAGAGATAATGCAAAATGGATGGAGCTAAATTCAGGGCAGTTTTCTAGAAGAAAACCAGGTAAAGGCTGCAAAAGACCTGATACTGAGGTAGAGGCTCACCTTCCAGCAGGAAAACAAAAAAAAAAACAGACATTCAGAGCTACATCAAAATAGTTTAGATCAAGGCATATCCATGTGTTAAAATGGCCCAGTCCAAGTATATACCTAAATCCACAAGCAATCTACTCTGACTAAGCTTGACCTATTTTGCAAAGAAGAATGGTAGTTGGTGGTAATTGGTAGTTTCATACCCAAAAGACTCCGAGCTGTAACTGCAGTAAAGGGTGGTTCTACAAAGCATTTATTCAGGGGTCTGAATACAAATGTATGCCACACTGTTCTGATTTTTGTCTTTCCTTCCACTTCACCATCACACAAAACTTTGTGTTGGCATATCCCATACAGTTTATATAAACTACAATGCGGTTGCAATGTGTTATAAAGGAGTTCAAGGATTATGAATACTTGTGCGATAGTCTTGGTTCTAAATTCACATAGAGGGGTTTTATATAATTTATAATAATCCTATTGGAATACTTTGTCTATGTCTTGGTTTTTTGAGTTCTCTTTAGCTGCTTATGTTAAAAAGTAAAGTTCAAAAAACCATAAGCCCTCCTTGTCTAAAAGGTTTGTGTGAAATCATAAAGGACAGTTTAAAGCTGTGGATGTGATGTAACACTGCTGATTCCCAGTACTTCACTGTGTTTGCCTACGTTGTCAGATGAGGCCTCCTGGGGCAGTAAGAATCATCCTCTCTAAAGCAGACATCTCCTGTCTTCTGTCTGGAGCACTGACACAGCGTCTCTCCGGCATGTTTACGCCACAGGACCTGTTGGCACAGCAAAGCTGCCACTGACATTTCTGTCCCCTCACTGCCTCTCCTTGGATTTCTTAATGATGTGGCAAAAAACAACAAAAAATTGCATAGGCAGTTGGAAAATACAAGCTCTTCATGGCTATCTGTCACATTATGCTTCACATCCTGTCAGCAAATCCAAACAATTCTGTCTGCACACATGGAGTCACTGTCATTTGTCTTAATGTTGAAAGCATCAGAACTGCTTGAAGAATAATGAAGAAAAGATACACTCCACTGATCTGTTCTAAATAGGAAATATCTGCTTAAGTAATAATGTGGTTTATTAGCTCTGAAAACATAAACACCAAAGCTTTATGGAGCCAAACTGAGTTTAACAGACAGAACTAAGATTTCAAAGACATCAATAAAAAAATACAATGTTTCAAAAGTATCCATACCCCTTGATCTTTTTCACATTACGACCACAAATCTCAACATATTTTAATGAACCTCAATATAAAACCAGCTGTTCTGTTAGGGCCTTATAGGTTAGTTTAGAACATTAGCAAACCAACAGCATGATGAGAAACAAGTACCACACCAGACAGAATAAGGTTATAAAGCAATATCCAGAGCTTTAAAAATCTCACAGAGCTCTGTTTATTTCATTGTCTGAAAATGGGAAAAAAATAGCACAAGTGCAAAGCAAGACGTGGCCGCTAAAACTCACAGGCCTGTTAAGGAGAAAATTATTCAAGAAACAGCTAAAAGGCCCATGACATCTCTAAAGGTGCTGAGAAAGATCACTTGTCATGTTTGAGTTTAATTTTCTGAAAATTGTAGCCAGGTGTGAATGCTGCAGCCTGTTTGACCACGCCCACTGGTAGAAACCTGAAGCTGAGAGGAAAGTCACATAGGCACACCCAGACACACATTTCAGAATCATGAAATCCACAAATCTGTTGACAGCACAGCTATTGGTGGAAAGCAAAAAAGCAGTATTGAAAGAAAACCATAAGAAATCCTGATTGCAGCTTTTCACAAGCCATTTAGGGGACACAGCTAGCATGTGGAGGAAGGTGTTCTGCTCAGATCCAGCTTTTTGGTCTATGTGCACAATGATATGTGTGGGGGAAAATTGTGGGGATGATTTCCTTTAGCAGCAGAAGAGATGCTGAGAAGATGGATTGGGCTAAATATAGGGAAATCCTGGAAGAGGACTTGTGACTGTGGCAGAAAAATCTCAGTCTATAGACATATAGTACAAAGCTGGTAGAGGTAAGAGCCTGCAGCTGTAAATGAAGCATGATATGGTTTTACAAAGCATTGACTCATGGAATTTGAAAACAAATGCACACAATGCTTTTCAGATTTTTATTGGTAAAAAATACTTTAACACCTATGCATGCATGGGTCCTTCTCCAGGTACTGTGGCGTCCTCCCACAGCCATACCTACTGAGAACAGCAACCATGGTTCTTTGTTCACTGTCCTCCCCTCATCGCCCCTAGGACCTGCAATTCTTCAGAATGGTTCACATCAGTGGCGATTACTCTAATGGTACGATCACACCGAACGTGGATTCTGCGAATATTTTGCGCTTTTTTGGTGTTTTGCTTGCTTACTTTCCCCAGAAACCCCACGTTCCCAAAATGTCAACAAGGGGCAACGCTTCGCTGCGTCTAAAAGAGGGGGAACTTCCATCTGTTGTTTTGCTGTTTAAAACTGAACTTTGGCGGCATAAATTTCACGGACCTAATTATGGTTTTTACCTGTGGAGAGCCAAAAAACCCACCGACGTTGACGTCCCGGGTTTCACGAGATTCTTCGGGGACGGGAACAGTTCAGAGTACCCCATTACTTCAGGAGCTCGTCGGATAGGGCTTTTTCAGCGGTACTTCCTCTTCCAGGACCCATTCAAAGATCTGCTGTCCCGCGTTGGGACGAATTGGCCTCCAGGACACAAAAACTACCGGCCTTTTCCCCCGCTCTAAACGCCTGTACACTGTCTTTGGGAGAAAATAAATCTCAGCTCAAAAAAAAACCAGATTTTTTTTTCCACATTTTCCTAAATATATGAAGACAAAATACAATGGCGCTTTTTTTAAATTTTTTCCCTGCTACCCCAGTCTCCTCACGACTCTTCCCCGGGCCGGTCCTTTCGTACTTGTCTGGGTAAAAAAATTAGTTAGTCATAAAAACCTGGCTTGCCACACACCCCCCACAAATATTTGTCCCCCTCTTCACTGACAACCGCTTTTTCTCCCTGCGTTTCTTTCCCCCTAGCAAGCCCATCCATTCCTGATTGGTTACAGGGTAAAAAAATTTAAAAAAAGTTCAGATTTTTCAACTCGTCCACGCTCACGCTCTGTTCTCGCTTGCCGTCGGCCCCCCCCCTTCCCACCGGTCCTTATTCCTTCGCACCGCGTCCGCCGCTCCGCTCCTAACGGCCTCTACATAGGTAAACATTAATCGGCCGCTCCTATTTTAAAGCCCTTTAAAGGGAAACTCAGCTTCCCCTAAAATTAAAAAAATAATGATCAAATTTATACTGTTTGTGTTACATGTCATTGACTAAATATGCCTCAAATTTGTTCAGAAACACTTCTTATACTGGGATACGCGGCTTTCCGCTCACTCATTCCGCACTTCACAGTGCTTTAAAAAAAGTGAGTTCAATAGTGAAGCAAAAATGCGGGCTTTGTCCCGCCCATCGGACGCTCAGCACCTCTGGGGGTCTATGGGGCAGTGGGCTGGCCTCGGCTGGCCCGGACGCTTAGCTTCTGCATGATGATTGGATGATCTGTCTTAGGTTGAATCCCTTTTTGATTGACAGCGAAATGAGCGAATCAACAAATCACCAATCTTGAAATTGAGCTTCCCCTCCTTGAAAGACCAGCATCTTCCACTGGTTCACATATAAAGTAGTGTTTGGGCAGAGAAATTTAGTTTGGGATTGTTTATTTCATGGTGTTTTGCTTTGTTTGTGGTGGCAAAACGGCTACCTGGTGAATTTAATGTCAACAGGCCTCCCTGAGGCTATTCTGTCTCTTCTGTGTTGTGTTTTAAAGTTATGACAAACTTTAATTTAATGAGAGGTTTAAACACAGATCGGCCATAACGTATCGCTGGTGCTCATAAACATCATAATCTTTGTATTAATGGTATTTTCTAGCTCCATCATACATCAGACATCTGATTGTTCCATATGTTCCTAACAGAGCACTTCGTTCTCAGACTGCAGGTTTACTGGTGGTTCCTAGAGTTTCTAGAAGTAGAATGGGAGGCAGATCCATTAGTCATCAGGCTCCTCTCCTGTGGAACCAGCTCCCAGTTTTAGTCCATGAGGCAGACACCCTGTCTACTTTTAAGGCTATGCTTAAAACGTTCCTTTTTGATAAAGCTTATAGTTAGAGTGGCTTAGGTTATCCTATCTCTATCAGAATAACTACAGCTATCTCTGTAGTTATGCTGCTATAGGCTTAGGACATAATGACCACTTTCACCCTCTTCGCTACATTCTCACACTACTCACACACCAACTTTGCATTATTTGATGTTATTGCAGCTTCTAACTTTGTTCTCTCTCTTTTTTTATCTTCCTAGAAGCTACACCTGGCCTGACTCTGTGTCTACCTGTGACACCTTTCTGGAGAGGGGCATCGTCCAAGCTTCTGCTGGCAACAACTTAATGCTCACCCTCTACCGATGATCCACATGGCCCTGTCTTTCAGTGTTTAACCCTTTCTCTCTCCTAGACATAGCTACTGACTGAGCTTCTACTGTGACTAACTCTATGTGGTCTCTTTCAGACTCTAACCTTGAAAACTGGCTCAGAGTTTATCTGTTCCTTCTTTCTAGGTGAAACAACTAAAGGAGCTACATCCATTAACATTTACTTTTCCTTCCCATAGAAAGTACTCCTGGATCAGTGCTTCTTTGTTCTCTTTGTGTCTCTGCTCTGTTCTCTCTAACCCCCAGTCGGTCGTGGCAGATGGCCGCTCACACTGAGCCTGGTTCTGCTGGAGGTTTCTTCCTGTTAAAAGGGAGTTTTTCCTCTCCACTGTCATTACATGCATGCTCAGTATGAGGGATTGCTGCAAAGTCAACGCCAGTGACTGTCCACTGTCGCTACATGCTCATCCGGGAGGAGTGAATGCTGCAAGTCATTGACTGGATGCAATCTGCTGGGTTTCCTTAGAGAGAAATATGTTTTATCCAATTTTGAATAAATAACTGAATCTGACTGCACTGTTCAATGGTTTGGATGAATTGGAATGTATGTACCTGACTTTTGTGAAGTGCCTTGAGACAACATGTGTTGTGAATTGGCGCTATATGAATAAACTGAACTGAAACTGAATTGAAACATTTTAAGCACATGTGAAATTAAAAGGGTTGGTAAATAAGCTACTTTCCTTTGTTAGCCAAAACCGCTAATGCTAGTGCCAGCAAATAATTTTATTAAAATAATGTTTTACTTCCCTTCTGATTTTGCATTGTGACTTGTTGTTTGAAGACTTACCAATTGCTGTCTCTAATTAGTTTGAAACTAATTTGGCCTTATTTCCAAATTCCCCAAGATAAATCTTGGTTCCTAAACATAAAAATCCAAATTGAACTGTCATATCATTGCATCATTTTTATTGGTTCCCGTCTTCCTTTGTTTGTATATAGTTCATAAGTTAAGTTGAATTGTTCTAACCTAGTAAAGTGTTTGTTGATTAAAACATGTATAACTTTGAGTTGAACAGTTTCTGTTAGGAAGTTCTTATATTTTAAAAGGAGAAGTTTTTGTGAATTTATTCCATATGTGTGCAGAGTTTTGCTGTTTTGAGAATGCCAGTGCTCAAATCACTCCTTTTGTTATTATTTAAATATATAAAATAATTTAAGCATCTTTATTGTACAACACCCCCCCTCTTTAAGGGTCAAGTGGGCATAGACAATGGATGGATGGAAGTTTTTCCCTTCCACTTAATTTTGTTACTCTGTGTTGTTCTGTTACCCCAAATCCCACTAAAGCATACTGAAAATTGTAGTTGTAAGACGTAAAATATGAAAAAGTTCAAAGGGCAGCAATGCTTTTGCGAAACACTGAACAACTTCATTTTGACAAGTGGTATGTCTTGAAAGCCAAAACAATCTTCTGAACTTATTAATAAATAATTTAAGAGAGCATGAAACTACAGACTACAGTATATATTTTTAACCTTCGGGGAACAGAAATGTGATGAAAGAAAAGGTCTTTTAGTTGAGTACCCTGTAAGAATTATGATTATTGATTAATTAATATTTATCAAGAATTTTAATTTAAAATCATAATTTGAAAAAACATAATTTCATAACCAAAAATCATTACTTACAAATCGAAATCAGAGATGTCCTCTGGTGTTGTAATTATGGCTCAAGGCCCTTGATAATTACAATTATTAAATTCTTAGTAATAATTGATAGCTAGATGTCACTGTTTAATCACCCGCTTCACGAAGGTGGGGGAACTTTGACCTTATTTTGACAGACAAATCACTCTTGCTCAAAATAAACACAAACAATTTCTCTTTATCTACGTGAATATTTATTAAATCAACAGCCCTGATACACCTCGCTATTCTGATTCAATAATCTTCACCTAATCAAGCATGCAGAAGTTCTACACAAAAGGGTTAAAATAACTAACTAAACAAGATAAAACAACATTGAGTGTGTATGAAAGTCAAACCAGCAGTTATGGCAAAAACAAGAGGAAATATGGTACTGTGTGAAGCTTTGGGAGCGGCCTTCACCAGGCTGCAGTCATAAATTCCCCAAAGTTGGAGCTCAGTGAAACACAAAGAGTCATAAAACTTTTAGGGGGCACCAGTGGAAAAACACGAAGAGTCTGCGCTCAGGTTTACAAACACAGACATGCACAGCTTCAAAGCACGGCGGTTTTCAGAGTCCAAAAGCAATCAATGTTTCAATAAGACATTGCATGCACATACAACTTAGAACACATTGGACTATAAGTAGCGATTCTAAATCGCCCTAAAATCCTACTCTATCCTGCCCAAGCTATTTCTAATAGAAAACAAAACGGGATTACTTGGTGTCGTTTTCTCTGGTAACTGCGTCCCGGTTTCCAGCGGGAGAAAAAGCAAAGGTGAGGCGTCTTCCGTGTCCTTATATAGCCCACTGTGACATCAGAGCTGTGACGCCCCTTCCTATCTGCTGCAATGCTTGCTGGGAGTTGTGGTAGCAGACCATACTTGTGTATATAGTAGCAGATGACACTGGGAGGTATAGTAGCGAACAAATGGTCCAACAACCCTTTCACAACATTACTACAAGGAAAAAAACTAATTTCACAAACCTTTCTTGAAAGCTTCTTCAAATTAAATCAGTTTTCTTATGTCTTTTCAATGCTTAATTTTAGCTTTGTGAAGCATTATTATCTTTGATAAGAAGAGTGCTTTTTACTACAAACATGCAAATAAAATATAAACCAACTGTAGAGAAAAATGTGTTTTTCATTAGATGTAAAGGTGTTACAGAACGAATGTTGTGAAAAAGGAAAACTGAGTAACAAACTTAGCCTCTAGCAAAGTTGAACATTAAGGTTTCGGTCAAGAGAGTGTTGTTATGCCTTTATTGCAAATCACTTCTTGTAGGGCAACAGTGCAATATTAAACATTGATTTCATTTTTCTGTACACCATCAGCTACAAGTTTCTTGCAATGATTTGCAAAGATTTCTTAGCTTTATTTTGAGCTTCCTGGGTCATAAAGTGTTTTCAGACCATTACGTGCTTGGCTGCCCTGTTTTTAAATTCTGCCTGGGGCAGGTGAAAAAAAATACCCCCCCCCCATCTACCTTTTTTATTAAAACATTGCACTTTGTGTATTTTAACTCCCATCTCATAAAAGCACTTTGCCAGGCAAGAAGGAGAAGACGAGGGGAGCCAAATGTTTTGCAGAGGTGATCAGAGAGGATAAAGGAGTTAAAGGAGCTCAGGGAAATGTAGAAAGAAGATCAGAGCGGAACAGAAATCATGGAAAGGAGATTGCGTAATATATAAAAACCCATGAGAGGTCACAATGCTAATCCTTTAGAACCCTTGCCAGTGTCACTGCCAACTAATTGGAGAGCGTAGAGGTCCTGTGGAGTCTTATAAGATCATTCACAATGGACTACTGCCCCTTTAACATATAACAAAGTTACTAACCTAAAATGCCTGTAAAATTTAGGAAGCCAGTAGGTATTTAAAACTAAGCCTAGAGGTTTGTGGGTGCTTGGTTAAAGTCTTCATGAATACAATGTATTATGAATTTGTTAATTTATCCATCTAACTTTGATTATTGTCAAATGAAATATATGACTTTAGTTACATTAAGGGTTATGTAAGACTAAAGACTTCCTGCACTCTTGTTCCCAGAGCATTCATTTCACCTTCAATTCTGTCATAATGTTAGTTAAACGGCTAAGTATGGGCAACAAGCATGGAGGTAAAACAGCAGTTTAACAGGTTTATTGAAGCCCAACAGGGTTGAAACTGAACATGGAACTGGATCTACTGGAGGGGTCTGGGTAGGCACTGAGGAACAGGTGAAATGTTATTGTTTGTTCGGATGATGGTATAGCAGGTTGTGAAGGACAGGAATGAGGTTTGCTTACTGTAGGCGGTGGACAAATGCTTGTTGGAGGAGGTAAGTTTTCCCACAGACGCCGTGTTTGGCAGGAGGAGTGGCAAGGAGGTTCTCAGTACTGACTCTCTCTCTGTGTGATCCTCTGAGTGGCAGCGCTTCAGCAGAACGAGCAGTGTTGAAGGGTGGACCAGCAGGTGAGCAATAATTTGGTATTTCCGGGGTTTGATCTCTGAGTCGTGGGGCTGGAGACAGGAGAAGAAGGGAGACTCACGGCCAGATCGCCAGGGAGGAGTTCCAAGGAGCTCGTCTGAGCAAAACACGAAGAACAGGAGCATGAAATCCAGGACAAGGCAGTAACAGAGACTCAGGTAAGGGCAAGGTCATAAACAACAGGGGACATGCAGACAACAGTCAGGCATAGATAACAATCTTATGCCTCCCTCCTGGTTCCTGCTCCTTAAGAAGCCCTCTAGATTGGGCTCAACAAGTAACACCTCCGGAGCTGCACCTACCAATCACACCCTGTAGGGAGAGAGAAAAACCAGCACAAACACCACCTCCTGAACACAACCTCAGTGGGTAGTACAAGTTCAGCATTAGAACCCTGAATGGTCTGTAGCTATGCAGTCCCATACGTAAGAAATTTGTATTCTGTATTCTGAAACATTTCTAACAGAAGCAGCATTAACTTCTTAACTCCCAGAATCAGCGTTAGCCCCGCCCACTGAGTTTGATTGGTTAATGACAGTTTGAAACATTTCATGATGATGCCCAGGAGCTATGAAAAAAATACATCTAGACTGAAATAATTATTTGCGTTTTTAAATTAATTCAATAAAAAAAAATATAATTCATGATTTTTACATTCAAAAAATACATTATTAATTAACTATTCAATGGGACATGTTTTTTTTGTAATTTAAATTTTTATTGATTTTCAGGACATTAAAAAACAAAAAGAAAATAAAACATAACATAAAGGCTGGTGCACCACCGTCCCCCACCAACTTACAGTCCCCATGGGGCACAGCATATTACAAGTTCCAGTGACAAAGATATCTGTGATTTACTGGGATACTTCTGATAACAGGGAATACATAACGGCATGGTCTCAGACTTAGTCCAATTTACTGTGTAGCCTGATACTTTGGAATAGGTTTCTATGGTCTCCATCAGATGTGGCAACGATGCAAGTGGATGAGTGATAAGTGCTAAGAAATCATCTGTGTAAATAAGCAGTTTATGTTCCTGTTGACCCCTATGTATCCCTTTAATGTCCTTATTTGCTCTAATGCTCACTGCTAAAGTTTCTATCTAGATATTAAACAACAAGGGGCTGAGAGAACAGCCCTGACGAGTACCAGGTGATAAACCAAAAAAAGGTGAAATCACACCATTAATCATGACTGCCGCTTTTGGTTCCTTGTACAATATTTTAATCCATTTAATGAAATGTGGCCCAAATCTAAAGTTTAAAAAAGCAGAGAAAAGAAAGCTCCATTCAACCTATTTAAATGCCTTCTCCACATCTAAGGGTATGGCTCTTCCTTTGACTGGCCCAGCCACATCAAGTGTAAGAGCTCCCTAATATTGTCAGAGGAAGAATGGTTTTACATAAAGCCTGTCTGATTTTGATGTATAATGCTGGGAAGGGCTTGTTGTAAGCGTAAGGCCAGCACCTTCGTTAATATTTTACAGTCTAGGTTTGGCAAGCTGAGTGGCCTATAATTTGAGGGATCTGTGCCACGTCTGTCTTGTTTTGGAATCAAAGATATCAGTGCCTCATTAAACGTAGGAGGAACTCGTGCCCTCTCAAAAGTCTCCTGATACACTTTTTGTAAAACAGGAGCAAGAATATATACGTTTCAGAATATTCTGCAGGGATACCGTCATATCCAGGGGATTTCCCCACCTTCACCTCTAAAACTGCTTTTCTAATTTCCACTTATGTTATAGGTGAATCTAGCCGCTCCACTTGCTCCTGAAGTAGTCTGGGATAGACTGAGTTTAGAGAAAAATAATTCACTCTCTGGTTTGCCTCATCAGACATCGTGGATGTATATAATGTTCTGTAGTATTGTTGAAACACACTATTTATATATTTTGCTGAGGTTACCATTGTGTCTCATTGTTTAATGGCAGGAATAGTATTTGAGAAATCCCTCTTTTATACTTGTCTTGCTAATAACTTCCCAGTTTTTTTTCAATAGGACATTTTTTTATTTAATTGTGCATATCACGATTGAATGGAAGCTGCAAGGTGCTGCAGTTGGCAGCACTGTTGCCATGCAGCAAGAAGGTCCTGGGTTTGACCCCCGGCCGGGGTTCTTTCTGCATGGAGTTTGCATGTTCTCCTCGTGCATGCGTGGGTTCTCACTGGGTACTCCAGCCTCCTCCCACGGTCCAAAGACATGCCTGTTAGGTTAATTGGTCTCTCTGAATTGCCCGTAGGTGTGTGAATGAGTGTGGGGTGGTTTGTGTGTTTCCCTGCGATGGACCGGCGATCTGTCCAGGGTGTACCCCGCCTCCTGCCCATAGACTGCTGGAGATAGGCACCAGCTTCCCCGCGACCAACTATGGAAGAAGCGGTATAGAAAATGACTGACTGACTGACTGACATAATTTGTTTTCATGAACATTGCTGAATGACAACAACCACCTAACACAATTACCTGGTCTACAGAATATTCCCCTGGCCACCAACATAACACTGTTGGATAAACTGATCTCTCTAAATTGCTTTTAGGTGTGAATGAGTGTGTGCTTGGTTGTTTGTCCTGTATGTCTCTGTGTTGCCCTGGATGGACTGACGACCTGTCCAGGGTGTACCCTGCCTCTCGCCCGTAGACTGCTGGAGATAGGCACCAGCTTCCCCGTGACCCGCTATGGAGTAACCGTTATAGAAGATGAATGAATAAATGATTGAATGGTATATTTCAATATTTATTTATGTATTAAATAAAAAAAGTACATTTAAATTATTTAATGAAACATTTAATAGTACATTTATTTATTTTGTGATATATTTATTTATTTAATTTTGTCCCTTTTGGCCCTCCATACTCCTCCACAACTGACGTGACATTTCATGTCTCCAAAGTCAGATTTTGATGCCAGAAAATTAGCACATTCAGAACAATTGCTGCCACCCAGCTGATCTCGATGTTTCTCCTTGCAGGTGGGTAGACCCAGATGGAAGATGCTGCCTGAGTACCTGAAGCCAAAGCTTGACCACCGGGCACTTGTCAGTGAGCTCCCCCAAGGCTGAGTTTACTTTTGACCTATACAGGACTCCTTCTATCATTTAAATCTTTGGATGCAAATTGGTGCTGCACTACTGCTTTTGGACAGAGAAACATGAGCACATCTTCTCTGGCCTTTGTCATGTTACAGGCTGTTGAAATTTAAGATCATTAAGATAAATCTGACTCGGAAGCTTTCCTCTGCTCTCATTGAAGTAAGAGGAAACGTAGAATATTGTTTATGTCTTCTTCCATTTAGTTTCACGTTTGTCCCAATTTCCCCTATAGTACAATCAGCAAAATCAAGACTGCTGCAGTACTTATTATTGTTGTCAAAAGAATATTTAATTAATTCCTTTTTTATCCATAAGCTTAAACAATCATTTAATTTCTAACACCACAAGGACAGGACTTATTAATACTGGGGTTAAGCTGCTTGTTGTCGGGGTTGGAGATCTCTGTGTTATTTGGTATTGTTTGCGTTTGATTTCCTAGAGGGCGTTGGAGAGCAGGAGCGGTGAGACAGGTGTTCTCCATTCACCGGTGATGAGGCTCCTGAAGTATTTAAACAGGAGGCAGCCAGCATGTCAGCGCTCGTGTGTTAGCCTTCAGTGGTACAATCCAAGCCGACCTTTGAGCCACTTCTCGTAATTGCTTGCTTCGACTTTGTTAACCTATTTTGCCTTTACAGTATACCATGTTGGTGACTACCTGGATGTTACACAGGCGGGCCACCAATGGATTTTGCTTATGAGACCACATTCCAAGTTTCCCACAGATGGATCTACGGACTGGTGTCTCGCTAACGCTGTGCTGCTGGATTTCCGCCTGCTGATATTTTCCTGGATTCGACCTCCGATCCTGCCTCCACGGAACCTGTCCACCCTCCACCGCTCCACTCTTGCCTACCATACAATCCTCCAAACACCGTTAACATCCAAGGGACTAAGTATCTTGGCAGAACTCACCTCCATAGTCCCACGCTGTTTCCTCCGGCCCGACTCCCTCTCCTCCTGGCGGTTTGTCAACAACCAACTAGTAAGAAACAGAACACCATTAGTTTCCCATCTTAGTTACCGTCTTAACTTACCTATGCTCTCTTCCTTACAGCTTTGCCTACTGTGCCAAGACTGTACTTACTTCTGTGCTTTCAATAAATCTGTTAAACACTTCCTGGTTTCCTTTGAGCGTTTACTGCATGTGGGTCAGAACTATCCGTAAAATTATGACACTAATATCGTTAGTCACAACTCTGATAAGCAGTGTTGTGCTAGTTCTTCCATAAAAAGAATGAGTTCTAAATTCAGTTCAGCCAAGTTAAAAATTAATAATTCATGCTCATATTTCACCACCTAAATATTTTGAACTAAGTTCACAGCTCCAACCTGAACAAGTTCTTGTTCATTTATCCTATCTTGCCTGAAATGAATAATATAGAGGCCATGACATCTTTAACGAATTAACATATGGATCATGTAATTGCCTAGCATCCACTTTATTCTCTCCTGTTTCTGTTCAAATAGGCACTAATTTATTGGTGGAACCAGCCATGGGAGGAACAACAAAAGGACTAAACTACAAACAAAAGACTGGTAAAAGTCTGAATCTCAGAATGCACAGCATTAACCCATTTCCATGAAAGCTCCCAGGAAGTAGGAGTTTCACAGCTGGAATCCCTGTGACGTCATAGAGCTACAAAACCCTGGCACACAGCACTGTTCTTTCTCTTTTTGGCCATAGCCTTCCACAAGCTACATTAGGAAGGACACATGAATGAACATCTTGATTTTGCTGACTGAGCAAAAGACTACATATTTGAAGAAACCTTGGATCCAAAATATAGTACGGTCAGCTGACTGTAACCCAGTTGAAAATAAGACTAGACGCCTGAGCTTCTGCAGAAAAGAATCCGCAGACGAAGCAGTTTTCTCCACTGCCTGATGAAGACTGCATTGAAACTGCAACACCGGTGTTCAGTGCATGAATTCACTCCTTCATCTATTGTACTGTAATACCTCACCTCATCAGGCAATATTTATAAAACAATAACTGACAGAGACTGTGAGCTGTTTGGCTAGTAAGTCCTCATAATCAGGTGGTGCTCCGATTTGGTAATTTTGATCCAGATTACTCCTGCGAACACATCCCGGGCGCTTAATAATGGTTATTCATAGTCAAACCAAACCTATTGTTACACCCTGTTACAATAGCTGAAATCCCACAACACCAGCTCTCACTGACATATTTTCATAGTTTAATAGAAAATTCTGTACAATGAGTGGGGGTCCAAGACAATTTCCACTTTAAGAATTTGGCAGTTATTCAGTATTAAAGTAAACTTTTCTGAATCCAAATTCACACTGGAAGTAGAGATAGCAAAATAACTGGCCTAAATGGGACTTCATAAGAAGAAGATACATAATTTGCTCTAAAGAGAAGGAAGCCATAAGACATTTTGCTATAAAGTTGTTGCTTGGAGACTTTGAGCAGAGCGCTGGTATCTAAACGTGCTTTGGTCTTATATAAGCCATATTTTCTTAACATAATCAGCATGTGTTTAACTGCACTACAGTCATGTAGCACATGTTGTTCAGAGGAGACTCTCCCAACACACTGCTCAAACTTAACGAGTTTTTTCGTAGTTAGTATTCTTCAAACAACATGTTGTCTCACTTTAACCGATCCCTTTAAACTATTACTACAATGTGGTGGTTGGAAATTAAAAGATTGACATACAATCAGATAACGGATGCAGTCAAATGCCTCATTGTTCATTTGGGTCAGATGCTCTGAAAGAGTTTAGTCAGTGTTACTGCTTTATAAATGTGGGTAAACATGGAGGGAGTGTTTGAAAACAAGCATCTACTCACTTAATTAACATCACAATCCATGAAAATAAGCCAATATTTTGCACGGACAGAGGATATATAAAAAGTGCAAACCTTAGTAAATATGAAATTTCTTTTTAAATCTAAGAAACTTTATGCTCACAAAGCACAACTCATTTTTGCCTTGATGGTTTAGCTGCTCACTCCGTGTTACGGCCCAAAAAAAGAGAAAGGGTCACAACATATTTAATGAGGGCATGGAGACAAACGGGTTCAAACATTCACTTTATTGATTACTTTGTTTTTTCTTTGGATTTCATGAAATCCTGTTGTGCAATTTTTATTGTTATTTTCTGTGAAAAAAAAATATAAAAGACAAAGAACCCTTACCTCCCCATGCCCACAAACAAATCCAAAAATACAAACAGAAAGATGGACCTGATCAGCCAGCCAAACAGAAACAACAGATGCGTCAGTGGGCCAACCCTATACCAGGGCCGTCAAAGGCACTGTTGACACCGGACTAAAAGAAAAACCTGAATAGAAACCTAAACCCTGAAAGAGAAAAAGCAAAAACAGGACAACCGGTCCCATCAGGCCAAAGTCAGAACATAAGACTAAGGCTACAAAATAAAGCTAATGCATGGCAGGCTGCTGCGGCCTGCAGCATCGACACCCGGCTGGGGTGCGCGGGGCGAACTCTAGCAGCGAAAGAGAGAGAACGCGAGCAAGAGATTCACAAAAGAAGTTGATGCAGTGTGACATTTGTCTCGCCATTCTTGACTTTAAATTGTCATCTGCAGGGATTATATTAATCTTTGAAAAACAATACTGTTTCTGTAATATAAGACCAAAAACAGCATGTGATTATTTGAAACAAAACTTCTATGGTATCTGTCAAAAACCCCTCAGGACAGTCGAGTGTAATTTTCTTACCAGTATCACATAAGAACACCAGCTGCCTGAAGACGTCTGGCCGCTGATGAGATTCTCCAACAATCAGGCTCAGTCACCCAAGAATATTATTATTGATTCTGATTTTGAGCTACGGGCCGATGAACGCAGCGACTTGTTTTGTTGAACGGGAAACAACAGCAGCCGGAGCTATCGTTCAGCACTATTGACACCATTGTATGAGGATGCCTTCTCCCCCTCCTGGATAAGTGCTATAAATGTCTGTTCCACAGGCAAATTCCAGAATGGAAAGGAGATTACCTGTCGAGATTATTCCCGATGATTAATGCCTGTTTGGGAACTGCAAAATAATGCATATTTGATTTAATGACTAAAATGAAGTGTTTCATGCAACTTGCAAGTCTAAACAGCTTTTTTAGGAGATGAGAGAAGTAAAAGATCTGAATTTCCAAATAACTGAGAGAAATTAACAGCCAGAAAAAGGACTAAATAGAGTTCTCCTTCATATGCTCCCGACAGTAATGTGTTTTGCACGGTCATGTCGACGACAGAAAAACTAATTTATTTTAGTAAGAACAAAAAAGAGAGAACCTGTGAGTGTGAAAAATTAGGACTATTATGCAAGCATAAAAGATTATTTTTCTCTCACGTCCCTTTATATTGAGATTGTTTCACCTTTCTGTCATTTCTCATTTCAAGCTTACAAAATCACCAACACTATATTTATTTGCACTCCTAATAATGCCAATAAAAAAGGTAACTTTACAACTTCAATTTAGACTTCTGTTCTTGGAGAAACTTTAATTAAGCTGCTCCGAGTGTCCCTAAACTTTTGATTCCAAATCCATGACTGAAGTATGATGTCACAGGAGCTTGTTTCTTCGTTATCTTTACGCTCTCCACCCTTCAAAATAGGAAAGATAGGAAAACAAGCCATTAAAATCAGGCTCATGTTCATTAGGCTCACCGATTATTAAAAGTCAGGACATTGCTTGTCTGAGGATAGCTACCCATCTACTTTTCCAAATAAAAAAGTGGCAATTCTTGCACAACATCCCCCATAGTGAGCGATTGTGGCTAAGTAATAAGAGTAATTGTCTTGCAATCCAAAGTTGTGGGTTCAATTCCAGTTTCCTCCAGTCATATGTCAATGTACCTATTGGCAAGACACCTAGTTACCTACTCATACGTTTATGGGTGTATGAATGTGTAAATGAATGCACGGAGTACCTGGAGAGAACCCACGCATGTACGGGGAGAAGATGCAAACTCCTTGCAGAAAGACCCCAGGCCGGCTGAATACAATTGTTTAATTTTCTAACTTTCTCAAACAATTAAAAGCAAAAATCATGGCAGTTGTTAATTTTTAGGTATTGAGCTTTATAAAAAAAAAGTTTTAAAATGTAAGCCAGTGGTTTCCAAACCATGAGGTTTGCCATGAGGGAGAATCATCAAGTTCAGAACACTCATAGGCCTCAAAAATGAATAAAAAAAATGGAGGAATAACATTTTGGTTACAGATTTTAATAAAACAAAGAAACGTACTTTTTTGCAGAAAAAGAGTCAACCATTGCTGACCCACAACATAAAACAGATTCTTCCACAATTGCCTTATTAAAAAACAAACATATCCTTTAGCAACAAGAATGGGACGTGGATTAACACTCGCTGTACCCTGTTTCATTTAAGTTCGGGGTTAGGGTTCTATATGTTACAAAAAATTAAAGCAGAAACAAGGTGGTTAATAAAACAGAAATGCGTAGCTATGTACGTAGTGTTTGATTTAGGGAGATTTCATTTTTGTCTGTGAAACATTCTCCTTTCAGCACAGATTTGCTCCATTGCTGAATTGTGGCTGGGGCCGGACAAAATCATTTGGAGGGCCATAAATGGCCTTCGGGCCGCACTTTGGCCACTCATGCTGTAAGCTAATTTACAATATGTCATTATGGAGAGTTGAGAGAGTTTGCAGCCACACTTTTGCAGAAATATTGTCCAATTTGGAGGACAAAGACCATGCATGTAATAATATTTAGAAATAATAATACTAAGTATGCTCTCTCCTAAATAGTTTATTAATATTTTCTATTGGGCATTCCTAACATAGAACATAGGCGCTCTTGCTAAAGGTAGAGAAGACTCACAAGTTATTTTGCATTCCAAGCCATGTGGGCTCAGTTTGATTGACACCAAACAGCCATAGCCCCAGAAAACAAAGTAAAATTCAGGAATTAATTAAATTTATGTATCCACCATAGCGAGGATATGGTGAGGACAGGTTTGGCCTACCCTCAAAAACATAAATGTGCAGAAACTTTGTGATATTGTGGGCCTGTACCTCTTCTAAACACCTATGGGACTTTGTTGGAGTGCATGACATGAGAAATTCTCTGGAATAGGAATTCTATAAAAATCTGGTGGCATCTAACAGAATACTACATTATTTTCATGTGTACTGATTGGTTTAGGGAAGGGCCCAAATGTAGGCAGACCCAGAGGCAGAGTGAAGAAGTGAGGAATCTTCATTAAATAAATAAACAGGGCTTACAGAGTTGAAACGAAGGAAACAGGACATGAAACCGACGTGGAAGGAACAGGCAGAGAAATGGGGCGACAGGGAACATGCAGTCAGCGGAAGAAGTCAGCAAAGAACTAATAAAACCAGTGAGCTTTTATACTGAGGGAAGTGTGAATAATGAGTCAATCAGGAGAAAATAAAGAACAGCTCAGGCAGAAGGAGAACAGGGAAGATAAGGGAGAGACACTAGTAACACAGGGGAGTAGAGGAGAGATACAAAGACGCCCAATTGTTAAATTGTTAAAGTCCTCTTTGATAAAAGGTTGGTACTGTTATGATTATACCAATCAATGGATTACAGGAGGCTCAGTGAGAATTTTTGTTGTGTTTGATGTTTTATTTTCAGAGCCGACTGTGCATTTTATTGCAGTCAACTTTGTTGCATCAAAGTCTGGGGTGTTGTTCGGAAAGCCAGGTCTGCAAAATTACAGATAATGTATTCTCCTTTTTTTCTCCCTCATGTCTGTCAGGTTACACAATGAAGATGATCAAGGCTGTTGTAGTAAATAACTGAACAAAATGCAACACAGGTGAATCTGAACCTTGATTAAATCTAATTAATAACAAAGTGCATGTGACTGAAAGTGTTAGTGATATTTACAGACACATCAGTAGACATACTGGTTGTGTTGTTGACAGGGCCCTGTGTGATATGGTGAGGTGTTTATAAGCACATGGGATGGATAACTGAGATCTAATCACTTAGATCAGATTTCACTGCCAGCTGTGAAAAATTATGCTAAAAGCTGTATATTTATATCTGAACCAACCATGAAGATTCCCGCTGTGTGAAACTACTCAGTACATGCTAGAAAAGTTGGACTTTAGAGAAGAAAAAAACATTTGCTGATGTAATCCCTCCTTTAGCACAGTGTCATGTGGTGGATGTTTGTTCAATGATCAGATCATTGACAGCCTGCAAATACAGTTTTTTGCACTGGTGAGACAAATGATCTCTTGTGATGACAGTTTTTAAACATAAATTGATGGAATCACATGAAAGATGGCTGAATTGATATGTCTACATTTCAAACTAAATAAAGACAAGTTGCATGGAAGACAAAAGATGGAGAACTTAGACTACTTATTTGGGCATTAACAGAATGGGCGTCACAGAAAGGTAGATCTAAAGGTGGAGAGAGGTAAGCTGAGGTCAAACTGTACCGTACATGTATTTAATAACATATATTTAACTGGACTGCTAGATATGTGCCAAAGGAGCAAAAAACCCTTTAAGGTAGAAACCAGGGGGCCCCTTCCCCAATACCCACATACACCCCCACGCCCCTCATGAAGTTTGGGGACTTGTACAAAGTGCAGTACGGGGTTTAAGTGCCCGGTTACAAGCGTGCAAAATTGGGAATTGGGACGAAGGGGTTAGTCATCGTTGCACCCCTGCCCTAAATGCCAAAAATCAAAAAGGGGGGGAAAAAAATATTTAAAAAAGCAAAACAATTGTTTTTAGGGGAAGAAAGTAGGAAGGAAGGGAAATTACACCGGGAAAATTCGCTGGCCAGTTTTGCTTTAAAGGAATTTTTAGTGTTAGGGGCCTACAGGGTACTTACAAGTTGAGCTTGGGGAAAAACCCTAAAAAAATATTTGCGGCTTGCTGTCTAAAGTTTACGCAGTTTTTATTATTCAATTTGAGGTTGATTTCTTGAGGTTGTGAAATTGGTTTTTTCTCGAACTCATCTGCAGGTGAATTTTGGGAAAATACTTTGGCGAAGCCGCTTAGATGCGGGCTTGCCGAAGTGGGGTTGAGGCACAAAGGGGGCGGGCTAAGGACCCCCCTGGGGAAATTGGGGCACACTACGCACTCGAAACCCTCAACGGGGAAAAACGCAATTTGGGACACAAGGGGGAAGTGGGGATTGGGGGCAGGGCCCAGATGTTTTCACACACGCCAAGGCCCCGTACATACCCCTAATTTTTCCCCACTGTTTGAGCGCACCCAAAATAAGCCGCACCCACAAAAATTTAAAAAAAAAGGAAAAAAAGGATATGACATATGTAAAACCGCCCAGGGCTAAAAGCCGTGAAAATCGACGGGAAATGATCACATAAATTACCGAAACATAAAAATGAATGATTTGTTTCCGAATGGGCCCGTAAGGGATAAAAATAAAAAATTTCTGAAACAAACAAATTTAGAAAAAAATTAAATTTATTGGTTTTTAAAATTTATTGGCCCCCCCTTGACTGAAAACCCCTGAATTTATCTTCTTCCAGTGTCGGAGTTTAAAAGCCTCAGAAGAGGCCCTTTGGGAAAATACCTTTTCTGTGCGAGGAAATGTTGCTCAGGGGTCCCAAACCCGTCTCGTTTTTTTTTAAATTTTTTGCTAAAGCGCCCCCCGGCGGGGAAAACAAAACCACAAAAAAAAGCAGCAAACCCCATTATAACCGGGATGGTTTAAAGCAAAGGGGGGAAAAAGTAGGGGCTTAAAAGTCGGGAAAATACGGTAAAACCTTTTTTTTCCCCCTAACAAAAAATCTAATTAAAACGTTCCTTTTTTGGGTCCCGTTTTTATTCCCAAAAATAATTTTTATTTGATGAATAGAAATTTTTAAAAACACTTAAAATTACTCTGGGTTTTTCCCACTAAGGAAAAAGGGCCAGATGATGTGGGGTGTCATGGGGTTTTTTAAGCTTCTGTTAAATTTTTTTAAAAAACATTTTAGTTAGAGGCAAAACTGCATGTATTTTTTAAGGGCCCAACCCTCTCAAAAAACCAGTTCCTTTTGTTTACATATGAGGGAAAAGAAAGGGAAAAAAAGCCAGGGAAAATCAGGAAGAGAATGTGGACCTCCAAAAGCCCCTTGGGTCATCCTTAGGTACCCAAATTTTCCCGATTCCCGGGAAAATTTCCCGGTTTTATCTGTTCAAACAATTACAGACAAGTATAAACAGTAGGGAAATGTCAAGCAATTATAGCCATCATTTAGGAAGAAGACAGGTCCTGGGTCTCAGAAAGCAACATGTTTCCATGCAAAATGTGTCTATGACTCCAGAAATAAAGCAAAAGCCCCTATGAAGATGCTGGCTAAAGCTGGTAGTGTCAGTATGAGGGTCATTTGGACCAAAACGCACACAGGGACTAGGGCTCGGCATGTTGTTGAGTAATATCCACTTTAATGAAGGCTCGTAGTTAAACACAAGTTCGTTCGAGATTCACAGACAAAAATACTGCATTAGCATGATGCAGGGAAACCCAAAGAGCTCGAAGAGAGATGTGACATTTCATGAGGAACCAGTGAATGATGAGCACAACCAGGTATATAAGCAGGGAGAGGAGGAGAATGGACCAATGAGAGGACGGAAAGGTGACGGGGGAATAGGGAAACGGGGTGCGAAAACCCGGCTGAGAAAATGGGGGAATGAGGGTTACTATGACAACGGCAGGGGGAAGCGGGTACGAGGAACAAAAATAGACTGAAAATGTAAACAAACTAAAAAAACCGGGAAGTGGGAGACTGGGTAAGAAGAACAATAAATACAGAACTAGAGGGGGAGCAGAGACGTGAAGACCTAAGATAATAGATAATAAAAATAAAAATAGGAGGAAAATAACCTAGCAGGAGCAAATAACAAAAAAAAAAACAACTGCCAGATAGGAAAAAGCCCAAAATAAGGGGCTAAACAGAGAAAAATACTAGAATAAACCGAGGAGGACAAAATAAATATAAAGAACTAATACAGGAGGGAACTCTACTACGAGCAAGGCTGGGGAATACAACTAATCTAAAGGGAAACAAACCTCAGAGTAAACTATAACTGAAGGGGATCTAAGGACAAGGGGAAGAATTACTAAGGGGCACGAGTGAAGGAAAGTTAGAACACAGGAAAACAGAAGGACATAATAAACCAATGAGTGTGTGGACTAATGAATACGAAGAAGAACGCAGAAAGAATAAATGACAGAACTAACCAAACTAAGAAGAACAACATAAAGAAAACAAAAACCCTTCACAGCAAAACCAAAACAAACACAAAGCCCAGACTGGCAGAACCTGACAGGTAGGAAAGTATCATTATCCACAGTGAAACATGTACTGTACAGACATGGTCCGAAAAGTCACTCAGAGATGAAGAAGGTGTCACTCCATAAGCAGCAATAAGCCAGACTCTCAAACATGAAAATAAATTTGAAGAGTTAGGCCATAATAACCATTGTCACATTTTGAGGAAAAAGTGGAAAACGTACAAGCTTGAGTGAAAAGCACCAGACTGTGGACCCGAAATGTCAACCAGACACAATTTTAAGAGATTTATTTTAGCTAAGAAACTGGTGGGACCCTCAGCAGGAAAAAAAAAAGGAACTTCTGGAAAGGGAGAATACAGGTTAGTGGCAGTTAAAGAGTCTGAGATTTTATGATTCAGAAAAAAAGTCACTAACCTTTTCATGATGGGGGGGGGGGGGACTTCAATCCTGCAGGTTTGTTTCCTCAGAATTGTCTCACACTGCTCCACACAGTAAGGTTCTCCTCTTATCGCTCCAGAGAGAACCCAGGGAACAGCAGTTTAGGGAGATTCATGCTATAAACGAGCAGACAGTTGAGGTTGGTTTAATAACAGTAGCAGCAGTGTAGGACTTCAATCCAAATACCAGCGGACCAGCTGGAATCTTTTGATTATTTGGTGGACTGTAGATGATAAAATCCCTAAATTCCTCGCAATTGTACATTGAGAAACGTTCTTAAACCGTTGGACCATTTGCTCACACAGTTGTTCACAAATCGGTTAACCTCGCCCCATCCTTGCTTGTGAACAACTGAGCCTTTTAGGGATGTTCCTTTTATACTCAGTTCCTACACTCACCTGTTTCCAATTAACCTGTTCACCTGTGGAATGTTCCAAACAGGTGTTTTTTAAGCATTCCTCAACTTTCCCAATCTTTTGTTGCCCCTATCTCAGCTTTTTTGGAATGTGTTGTAAGCATCAAAATTAAAATGAGTGAATATTTGCCAAAAAACCCCAAAGTTTATCAGTTTGAAGATTAAACAAACATTATTGTGTCTTTGTAGTGTATTCCATTGCATATGGGTTGAACAGGATCTAGAAATCATTGTTTTATGTTTTTCTTTACATTTTACACAACATCCCATTTTCATTGGAATCGGGTTTGTTCACTACAATCTGGCATTATAAATTGATTATTATAAGACATTACCTTTACTTACCACAGCAAAACAAGAAGAGGGGTAAAAAAAACAATTTCTACGTACTGCTGTGTGTCAGAAAGCCACCTGCCCTAGATGAAAAGATGTGGCATCACAGTGTTTAACAATTTTAGTTCTTCTATATTTATTTGAAACAAAGCTTATGAACAAAGCCAAATATGTTATTGCTCACAGTCACAGCAAAGATGAATTGGCATCAATAATACATCCAATTCATTTATCACTGAAACAGCTACCTCTAATGATGATATTTTACCAAAGATGAGCACACTCAAGCTGTTTTAATGAATCTTGCAAGACTGAGAACAACCGAGTACTGGAATGCACATAGCTGCTCCGACCTTGGGGGTTAACAGTTACCAGACCATGTTTTCCCCTTGCTGGGTGGCGCTACTTTGCACCTGTCCTCAGGGTGTAAAGACGTCCGTGATGTTATATAAACAAGATACAAATTTTAATTTTCTCACACAAATGTCTTGGCGGCATTTGATGAACTGAACTGTATCTCTGCATGGGAGGCTTATATGCTGTCAACTTTTATTTCTTGTTGTGCTTTTCTGTGAAAATAAAAGTATCTGAATCATTGAACTGAAAAGATGGGGGATATATAATTTTTCAGGGTGTGCATCCCCTGCTAAATGCCATGTTTTTGGGAATGCACTGTTCTGGAAGAAAACCGTATCTCCAGTGAAAATGCGGTCGTGCCATCTGAATGTTATTCCATCTAAACACTAAAAACATTTCTCTGGAACAGATGGTCAAAGGATATCATGAATCATTAATCATTACTTGCCTTCTGATTATTCACCTTTTAAGAAATGTTCCTAAAAGTCTCTAAAGGTCTATAAACATATTCTCCAACTCCCATTATTTATGTAAATTGTCTTCCTCTATCTAAGGTTATATTTAATTAATAATAATAATAATAATAATAATAAGCCTGTCTCTGGAAACTTTAGTCAGATTTTGGCACCACACAAGCTGAGTCATTTTCTTCCTCCTCGCTGCCGCATCTCCAATATGTCTTGTGTCTGGGCCCCATTTTTCACCACAGAACAATGAAATTTGACTTAATATCCTGAACAGTAATTTGTTACCTCAGCCCCGGGTCTCAAATGGTTCAGATCACACCTTGCTGTGAGGCAAATCTCTGTTGTTTCAGAGACTCAATCACTTTCTGAAGTCGCATTGTTGGCCCCTCAGTGGACTCATTCAGAGCTAAACTTTTCCTTTTTTTTACATTTCCCCACTCCTTTACAGATAAGCAACTCATACATTGTATCTTCTAACCTTACAGAATACAGCTGCCATGCGCTTATGGAGCAGTTCTGAATTTACATAATAATAATCATGAGGTTTGTATCAATAAAAAGGGCAAAGTCTGTCCAGATTATTAGCATTAATTTTCAGTTCCTTTCCTTAGATTTATTAACTTCTTCAACTCATGTTACAACCACAAATTGCAATGTGGAAGGAAAAGGACAAATAATTATACACAAGATACAAATGCGCATCAGACTTCGTATCTCAATAAAGACAATGATTTCAACAAAATATGAGCGGTAAAAACACTTTTGCAAGGCACCGTGCCCTTTGTCATCAACACAAGTCTTTTAACATGCTTGTTATTTGGGTAAAAGGATTCCTTTGTTTTTGTTTGCTAACCTTAGGAAGGGTAGTGGATAAAAAGCAAGATTAGCTAATAACAAAGCAACACTGTTATGATAATAATTGATCAAAGTGTGGACGAGTGGATAGTAAAGACCCAGCTTGTAGACTGAAGATGTAGCTACCTGACCTCTAGGTTTTTATTTTGGCGAGGTGAACAGAACCAGCACAGTTCCATAATAGTACTAGGGCACACCCATTAATTAAATTTTGAGAGGGTATAGAAGGTTCTGGTTGATGCAGAGATTAGACTAAATCATTTTCAACACCAGCAAAATAGAAAATGTTTGACTCAAAAAGTTATGAAACTGTACACCAATCTTCTGTAAAGGTAACTGTTTGAGACCCGTTTTCTGATCAACAGTGATTTGTTCCTTTTTTTAAAAATCAGACTGCTTTGTTTTATTAAAATACTGCATGTTTAATCTATTGCTGAGCAGGTAAAAATAAAATAATTCAACAACAGAATAATTTTGTGTGCTAAGATGGAAAGATGGAAAAATTAGGCCCCCGGAGTACTTTCAACTTGGCAATTTTGATCCATTGGCAAAAAGTTTGGAACTAGAACTAGAGTCGTCAGTTGCAGAGACAACCTGACACTCATGTGAGCCAGCGATTTTGTGGAAAATGTGCAAACATTTAGGCCCAGACTTCTTCCACACCTGGAGTTCATACAGCGGTTTCACATTTTGCTGCAGGAAACAAAGGGTGAGACCATTAAAAGGAGATGATGCTGTATGTGATGCAAAAACAAACAAAAAAGAAAATCACATTTTTTTTTAAATCACGCTTTGCCTGATGCTCCTGAATGTCTTTGCTTGTAAGTAAAAGAAACATAAAAACACTTTAACTCCAAAAACAAGACGAACACCAACAACAAAAAAAAAATACAAAGCAGAATATCTCAGCTCCTTTAACCTTTGGACATATTAACTTCTACATACACACTGCTTCACCCTCAGACTTTAAAGTCAGCAGTGAACGCTGCAGACATTTAAACTCATTCCTTCCTTTCCTCTTTGTATTTATTCCAGCACTGTTCACATCCTTTGGACATGCATAAAACAGGTGTATTTCCTGTACGTCAACAAAGTCCCTACTGTAGATTTTCTTTTTCAGCACCATTATTTTTCAATCTAACTGCAAGAAAAATATATCAAGCTTCAGATAATTAATCAGGACCTAATTATTTTTTTATATTTCTCAAAACTTCTGGATTTGCTTGTCCTGTGCATGGCCTGTGAGACAGTAATTAAGATTTATGTTGGGTCCATTATACATACTTTGCATGAAGAAAAAGCTTCCTCAAGCAAGTTCTGCAAATCCCATATGTGAACAACGCACGTGCCGGGGACAGAAGCCAGCTGAGAGGTATCGCTCTCAAACAAACATGCTGATAATAAATGGGTTGCAGTGCACTAAGTGCACGTACATCTGAAAAATGTTGAATATCTCTGAAAAAGTTCAGTATTGCTCGTGAAATATTTTAAGGATTTTTTCTTCTAATTTTGATGATTATGGTTTATAGATAATGACAGCCTAAGATTCAGTGTCTTAGAAAATTTGAATATTGCATAAGATCAATGAACAATAATATTTGAAACAGAAATGTCAGGCTTCTAACAGTTTGTTCATTTCTAGGTACTCAGTACTTGGTTGGGCTTCCTTTTGCATGTATTACTGCATCAAAGCAGCGTGGCATGGAGGCGTTCAGCCTGTGGTTCTGCTGAGGTGTATAAGAAGCCCAGATTTTTTTATATGGTAAACTTGATTTTTAAAAAAAAATCTTTTCCTGGATAAAGGATTCAAAACCTCTGGTTTCTTTCAAGTTAAAACCTTCCAGACTTGAGCGTGGCCTAAGAACCTTAACCACACTGGTGGGCCATACCTAGCCGGGGACACCTGCGTGAGCGGCTAATCGTCTCATGGCTAGGCTTTAAGCATTAAGTTGGTAAGTATCTGTTATAAGTCTGAAAAAGTGTCACTCATGTGCCTGATGCTTCTTTGCCACCTTGTGTTCTGATATTCTTCTTCTTATTTTTTTTACCTTAAGACGTTTTATGCCTTAAATATGTTAATCGCATTTAACTTTTTATATATCATGCGCACCCTCATATCGGCTGGACTTTGAATTTTATTACCCTTAGACAATTACTCCTCCAAATTTATCTGTCATCAGCCTCTCGGAGAAGCATGTATTTCTTGACCCTGATTGGTGAAGCTGGTAAATATTCATCATTTAATCATACCAATTCTCTGTGATTTTCTTTAAGTCTCATGACAATTCGTTGCCAAAAATATACATTAAAAGTGTTGAACTATCTCTGACAATGATCATAAAATAGTAAATCCAAGCCATTACATAACTGCAGGCTTTAGAGAGTCAGTTGTTAGGTTTTGAATCTCATTATGAAAATAACCAACTTGCTACATTACACTGTCCTCCAGTAGCCTCCACAATCACCAGATCTCAATCTAGTAGAATACCTTTGGTATGTGGTGAAATGGGAGCTTCACCTCAGGGATGTGCAACTGACAAAACTGTAGCAACTGTGTGATGCTGTAATGTTAATATTGACGAAAATATCGGATTAATGTTTCTAACACTTTGTTGCATTCATGCCATAAAAAACTAGGCAGTTTTTAATACAAAAGAGGGTCCAACCAGTAGTATGAAGGTGTACCTTATAGTGTCCAACTATTTTATCCTATACCAGCCCTTATTAGTACGTCACCTCCACAATGCATCCATCTGGTCCGTAGAGACACTGATATTATCAGTCACCAATATTTCTTGGTCTTCTTGTTTCAAGTTATTTGTCTTGTTCAGTGGTGGTCAGGTTACAGCTGTCCTTACCTTGGCCAAGGTTCTAAACACTAAACATCTTGTTCTTCTGGGCTGTCCACATAGGTTGAAGTTCTGGATTATAACAGGATTGGAAGAGAGTGGGTTCCTGTTAACTTCACATTTGATTCTTCTTGAATCTTTGGCAGTTAATCTGCGTCTTTCTGTCACAATCAAGAATCAACACGTTTCTTACAACTTTGTTGACTTTTTGTAACAAAACGTTTGATGGCTCTGTTATCATGTCCCATTATTTTTGCAATTTTAGGAGTTCTGCAACCCTCTGAAAGACGTTTTACGATATTTGACTTTTCACAGAAATTTGGTACACATATGTAACTTGTCAGGACCTACAAACAAGTCTCTTGGAGCGTTGGTCCAAACCCAACAGGAAGTCGGCCAATTTGGATTGAAGTTGCCATTTTGACCCCGGATTTGCCCTTTCTAGCCCACATATCTGGCGAACCCTCCACAGTTTTTGTTTAAGATTTAAAAATCACTCAGTTACTCTTAAGGTACTGGGGAAAAATTTATCAAAGTTTTTGATACATAAAAGGTGTGGGGCGGGGCCATGCCTAAAAATATGCTTCTCGCCAAAAACCAAAATTTACAAGCCCTAAAGGAAAGTCACGAGACTGAAACCCTTTAAGATTGATTGGGCCCCTGGCCCTGAACAAAATTACTGATCAGATGCGACATACGAAGCCCCGCCCCCTTTTTGACAACAGGAAAATGTCATTTTTCCTTTTAAAAACAATTTTGAGTCCTTCACCAATCAAGTGAAACTTTACCATGTAAAAGAAACATGTCTCAAGGACATCCCGTACGTCGGTTTGGGTGGGGGTGGCTTTGGCGGCGTGGGAAATTCTGTCACGCCACGGGCCATAAATTTTTGGCTCTAAATTTAACCCTGCATGGTCCGATTCCTACAAAAATAAACATGGTTGATCTTTTTTCAGCCCCAAACATCTCTTTTGGATTCATTGGAATTTGGGTTTAACAGTCCCCCTAGGGAAAATTTTAAGTCTCTACTCCCCATACATTACGGATCCATTCAAATGTAATTTTTATATCATCAGGGATCAAATGAACAGCTTGCCATAGTTAATTGAGGGGAATCATATTAGCCCCCCCCAACTTATAAACAAGTGAGTGCAGTTTTCCATCTGGAAGGTCCCGATTTGCTTCAAACTAAAAGGTTATTTTTGTCACCCCAAACGTCTTTTGGGTTTACTTTGGAAATTTTGGATCAACAGCGCCCCCCTAAACTTTTCAAGTGCTCTATCCCCCTCATCTCATCGGATCCAAAAAAATGTAGATATATCACCCGGTCAATCTGAACATGTTGACACGTCAATTGATGCCTATTTTACCCCCCCGCCCACTAAAAATCAATAGGCAGCTTCCATCGGATTTTCCAAATTTTAAGTGCCCCTTCCAACCGAACTCTGCGCCCGGAAGTCAAAATGACATGTCTTTTCAAAAGTGCCACCTAGTGGGACTATGGAACAACGGCGTCATCGTCGGGGGGGGGGTGGGGCCCCCGGGTTTTTTTTGGGGGCTTTCGGTGCGAAAGCCTTCAGTGCTGCTTGCAGCTTTAATTTATTATTACATCCTCTGATAGCCATGAAACATAGGTATATGTTCTGTCAGTTAAATGTTTTTTGACTCTCAGGCTGTAGCTCTTATCTCTTTGGCCTGCATTGCTGCCATCGGTTTCTTTCACACAAACACATTGGCAGACAGTATAATGAGTCATGTGTCACTTTTTCATGTGAATGACTGAAGCTGAGGCAGCGAAACTCTAGTGGAGTTTGTAAAGCTGTGCATGGATTCAGGAAAATGAAGTCAAACAGTCAGAGGATAAATTGTGGAAAGGCTTAACTGAATGTCTCCTACAAATGCAGCACAGACAGGTGAAAAATTTATGGAAAACCCAACATAAAAGGTCTTGGAAGTAAGGCTGTCATAACAGCTTTAGTCTGCCATGGCATTAACTTTTCGAGGTTGTTGCGCATTACTGGAAAGATGGAAAGTACTCTTATTCAAATATTTGCTTACTTGGTGTTTTGATAATGGGGAAGAATGCTCTTTAATACCTGTTTACAAAATATCCCACAGGAGTCCAACTAGGTTTAGATGAAGTATCTGCAAAGTAACAGAACAGGAACAGTTGTGCATGGAGGGCACTGTCATCTACTATTGTTTTTTGTATAATTGTGTATGAATACATTAAAAAGTAAATCCAATTAAAAAAAAACTTTGTGCATAAAGTGACGGTCCATACTGTCACAATTGGCAGCCATGGAGAGATAAAAAAAACAAAACATTTCTGGCTGAGGTTAGATGATGAACGTTTTCTTTCTGACCCACAGGAGGTTCTCTGAGAGTGCTGCAAGAGGACAAGATGAAAAGATTAGACTGCTTCTGGTGTGAGGATGGAAACGCATGGAGATGTGAAAAATCTTGCCTTTATCTTTTTTTTTAGTCTTACATTGTGAAATGATGACTATTCTCTGAGGAGTGTTCTGCCGTGGTTAGGAAAGTGCAAGATGGCGTCGGAGTTCTTCTCCTTTAGGATGTTTCCAGGTAAGTCAGTGGGTGGGGGTGTGAGTGATGGAGGGCAAACAACAATAAGTGGTTTCTGGGAAGTGGAGCAAGAAGCGGTGAAGGACTTCTTTGAAAACTATTTGGTAATTCCTCTCCAGTTCTGCCACTCCTTAAACACTGCTCCTGGGCAGCGCTGGTGGTGTAGCGGGTCAAGCGCACGACCCATATACGGAGGCTTTATTCCTCGACGTGGCCTCCCAGGTTCAAGTCCCGGCCCCAGTGACATTTGCCACATGTCTTCCCCTGTCTTTCCAAAGGGGGTGGAGAGACAGTCTAATTACTGTCAAAAAATACTTGAAAAAATAAAGGCCACTAGTCCTGCAACAAAAAAAATCTTTAAACACTGCTTCCTGATGAGCTGAGATAAGCTGCAGTTGGTGAAGGAGTGGATAAGTCACACCCACACAAAGATACACACCATGCACCTGCACTCTGTATGAGGTGTTGCCAATTGGACCCTCAAAGACAGACAAGATGTCATTGACTCGATCCTCAAAGGTCAGCGAGGCGCTGCTCATTGCACACTAGAAGACCGGGGAGAGATTACCGATTGAACGCTTGAAGAAATGTGAGCCATCGCTGATTATGCGCTCCAGGAGTAGCGTGGTTTCGCCAAATGGATTCTCAAAGATTATCTAGTCATTGGCCATCAGACCCTCAATAACTGCCAAGGCAACGCAAACTGGACCCTTAAAGACTGGTGAGATTTCCTTGTTTTGATAGTCCAGGGCAAAAAAGGAGGCAGTGGGCCACTGTGGTTCAGCCTGTAGAGTAGTCATCTTGCAATCCGAAAATTGTGGGTTGGATTCCAGCTTCCTCCTGTCACATATTACTGTGTTTCTGGGCAAGGCACTTAACCCCAAGTTGCCAACCAAACTGGGTATCGGTGAAAAAATGTGTGCACGGTTGTTAATGCAGTTGGGTGAATGTGGCTAAAGTGTGAAGTTCTTTGAGAGGTATAACTACAAAAGTGCTGTATAAATATAGTCCATTTAGTATGAGCCGAACCCTCGTGGGCTGAAGATGCATATTGGCAGTAGCAGGGTCAATGAAATCCTATTGTAGACAGCAGCTTGGATGATGAGACCTGAACGCCTGGTGCTGACTATGACTGGAGTGCAGAAGAGGGTGTCGAGTAATGTTTTGTCTCGGGAGTGGCAGAACAGGATACGTTGAGTGAGTACAGAGGTGTCTGGAGGGACTTGGTGTCTGAGTTATAAAGGGGTGCACAGAACTGTGCAGGGTGTTAGCCAAGCACTGATCCCACTGGTGTTAGCAGAGCTTTAGATATAGCGGGACAGCCAGCAGGTTTATGGCTGGTGTTACCCACACTGTCCAGAGTAAAAGTCCAATTTAGAATGAATAAAGTTTAGTTTGGTTTAGGATCCCATTGAAAGTATATTTTCAGCAACAGTTGTCAACACATTTGACTCATTATGACCATCCTCCTTCTTGCATATTTTAATATGACACCAGGTTCTTTCTGATTATATGAGAACACTGATCTTAGTGGTGTTTGATAAGCAAAGTTATTGATTAATATTCTCAGTCCTCCAAAGGGAGAAAAACACAAACAGTCATAACGAAGCCACCAAAGAACATCTACAGTCTGCAGTCTGTGCTGGTTTTAGCCAGAAACATTCAGTTTGCACACACACCTATTACGTCTTTATGGAGCCCAGGCTTTTGGCTCAAAAAGGAGCTGAACAACACCCCACACACACACGTACACACACAAACACAGCACACTTCATTACACTTTTAATAAAATTATAACATGAAGAAAGGCAGATACGCTCTCTAAATCTGTGACTAATAAAAAGAGAGACCAATCTGTTTTCCTAATCAAATTCACATCTTCATTCTGTTTTCCACTGCTGTTTTTCATCATGGTAAACCAGCAGGCTTGAACTTAGTAAGTGAGAAATGTTTAACTGCTTGCACATACAAGTGGTTTAAAGGCATTCAGAGAGGAAGGCAGATATGTCTGCTGTAAATTAGTTTTTCCCTCTCCTCTCTTGTATAATTATTCACATTGTGCTGATGTACCTACAGTATGTGACCAAAGTAATAGTTTTTTTTCCCTCTGGATGTTGTAATAACTTTTGTCATGGATGTCAATAATAAATGCCTGCTTCTCAACAGGCCGTGACTCATTCTCATATTTTCACTCTGGGAGTCTTCAGCCTCTCGGATTTTTCTTAAGAGCGTTCTGTAAATGAAAAACCAAGCCGAGGATAAATAGTAGCAGCCCTACTCGCAGAGGTTATAAAATTTCAGACATTTCTCAGACTTTTAGCAAATCTTTTTAAAAGCTCATAAAGCTCAAAGAAATTTACTGTTTTCGTTTAGTGCACACAGACATCAACCTACACAGGGTAGGTCAACATTATTTGTAATGTCAGAAACATTTATGATTGGGCAATACTTTTACTTAACTAACAATGTTGAACTTCAACAAATAGATAGAAAGGGGACTTCCTTGAAAATTTTCGGACATTTCTTAAAAAAACAAGCCTTTGAAAGAAATTCTGACAGATGGTCAAAAACTCTAGACAGTGTTGTGCACTGAACACAATTCAAGTGGAAAAAAAACATGAATAAAACTGCATGAATTTGTTTATACGGTGCCTTGCAAAAGTATTTACACCCCTTATACATGCTGAAGTGGCTGGAAAAGTATGCGTGGTCTGCAAAATTTTAAACAAATAAATCTGAAAAGTGTGGTATGCATGGATAGATACTCACCCCATTTACTCTGATACCCCTCATTAAAATCCAGTGCAAACAGCTGAAGGATTCATAGCTATTCTGTGAAGACCTCAGAGGGTTGTTCGAGAACATTACTGAATAAACAGCATCATGAAGACCAAGGAAAACAGCAGACAGGTCAGAGATAAAGTCTTGGATAAGTTTAAAGCAGGGTTTGTTTAAAAAAAAAAAACAGTATCCTAAGCTTTGGACATCCCACAGAGCTCCGATCAGCCCATCATCCGAAACTGAAAAGAGAATGTCAAAACTGCAAACTTACCATGACATACCTGTCCAAAAACCTGATGGAGAACAATAATAAAAGAAGCAGCCAAAATTTCCATGACATACCTGTCCAAAAACCTGATGGAGAACAATTATAAAAGAAGCAGCCAAGATTCCCAGGGAACTCTGGTGGAGCTGCAGAGATCAACAGCTCAGGTGGGAGGATTTGTTTAAAGGACAACTATTATTCTTATACTCTAAAAATAATTTGAGGAAAAGTGAGAAGAGGACAAGTCGTTGAAAGAAGGACATAGAGTGTAATTTTCAGTTTACCAGAAGCCATAGAGTAAAACTAACTGTCCAAATTACTATAAACACACCATGCCCACAATGAAACATGATGGTGGCATCATCATGTGATTGCTTTTGTTAAGCAAAGGAACAGAGGTGGTCAAAGGTTTGGCAGATAGACAAAGCTAAAAGACAATCCTATGAGAAAAAACCTGAGAATGGATAACATGTTCGCCTTCCAGCAGGACAATGACCCTGAATTTAAAGCCAGCACTACAATCCAAGTATATTAATGTGTTATAGCCCAGGGAAAGGTATAACACTAATATAATTAAGAATATGGCTTGAAAACACTTGGAAATTGCTTTGCATCTAATTTAACTTGGTGGGCAAAAACTTCAGTGTCTAAATATACAAAGTTGGTATTGACATACCCCAAAGGACTTATGTAATTTCAGCAATATGTGATCCTACAGCGTTAATTCACAGAACATCTCAATAAAATACGACGAAGGTTGTAGTTACAACATGATGTGCTGTGAAATGCCAAAGGTGTCTGGCAACCTTTGCAAGGCACTGTAGATGTTAAATTTCCTGATTTGAGGCTTCACACTAACACTTCTTTCACTGAGTGTGATGTGTTGCGTCTGTGGAACAATATCATCTGATGTGATGTAAGACAGGACAAAGAAGAAGAAGAATAACAGAAAGTAGTTTTGTTTACAACAAAGGGTTAAAAAATATAGCATTTTGAAACAGATATCTGAGATTGTATAAATTGACAGAAAAGCACAAAACTCATCTCCTGAGAAGAATTTGGCTTGCAAAAATTAATAAAAACTTTCAAACACAGTTAATGAGCTGAACTGATGAGGAACCACGTTAGTTGTTTTCACCCTGATTAAACCTCTGCACCCTCAAGAGACACAGCCACTCCGACTAGTAAGCCAAGAATTAATGGGGCATGGTAAACTTTGCCTTCCAACTCCATCAGCGAACAGACTCAAGAAACTCAGTGGCACCTTTTGGTACTAAAGGATCTCTGGACTTAATTGGTTGTAGAGAAGCCCAGGTTTAACTAGTTGTAACACCTTGACTCTGCAGTGTAACCCTTCCTTACAAAATCCCAGGAAAAAATGGGAGTTTAATCTGACCGTTGTTTCTTTTCTTTCAAAGCATAGATTTGTTTTATCTCTTAGTTATCTATCAAGTATTTACCTTCTCACAGATTAAATCAGTTTTTACTTCTTTGTCACATTTAAATTTTTCAAACAAATTTGAATATCAGACATAAAACTCAATTTTCAAATTATGATTTCACTTATGAAAGGAAAATAACAACCTTGTTAAATCCAGAATTAATTGTGATCAGCAAGATGTTGAGAAATCCAAGTTCAGTTTCCTTAGCCACAGCAAAGCCTTACTACAGCCAGAGGTGCAGAATCAGAAATCTCTAAAACAGAACCTGTCAGCCTACATGAGGCAGGCTAAAAATCTCAAAAAAGCAACACATCATAATACAGTCTAAAGAGATTACAAGAAATGATGAGGAATAAAATCACTGACATCTGTCCACCTGGAATGGGTTTCAACGCATTTTAAGGCATTTGGGATTCCAGCAAAAAGCAGTAACATTAACCACTGTTGAACCTTCCCAGGAGTAGCTAACCAATTGCAGTTACTTCAAGGGTACATCCACAACTAATCCAGGAAGTCACAAAAGAACCAAGAATAACTTCTTAAATCACTATAACCGTCAACTGCCTAAATTATGGTCATTGTTTATGATTGAACAATAAGGAAGAAGCTGGGCAGAAATTACATCCATGGGATGGTTGCAAGGAGAAAACTTACTTTCACCTAAAAGAAACTCTAAGTCCCATCCAAACAAAAATCATCACATCAACACTTTTAGACAAATATTCGGTTGACCAATGACATAAAACCTTTTGGAAGATGTATGTCCAGTTGTCATATAAATGACACACCAAGTAAGAAAAAGAACATAATACTTACACTAAACATGACGGTGATGGTGTGATGATCTTGGCCTGCTTTGATAATGGATGGAACCATGAATTCTGCCCTTTTAGAAATCCTGAAGCAGCATATTCACCAGTCAGCTCAAGGATTTTAAATCAAGCACACTTGGGTTTAGGCAACATGACAATGATCTGAAGCACAACAGCAAGTCCACATCTGAATGTCTAAAGAAAAACTAAATAAATAAATCGATGTTTTGGAGTGGCAGAGTTCAAATCTGGACCTAAATCCATTTGACATCCTGTGGGATGACCTTAAAGAGGCTGTTCATGTTTGAAATCCCTCTGGTGTGCTTTAATTAGAACAATCCTGCTAAGAGGGTTGGGCCAAAAGTCCTCCACAGCGATGTAAAACACGCATTACTTGTTATCACAAATGTCTGATGGCAGCTGTTGCTGGCAATAATGATATAACTAGTTTTAACTTTTAAATGTCAGTGAAATGTGAATGACTGCTGCTCTGTCACGTATGAAGTTTTTTTAATTACATTGGTGTAACAGGTTAGTAAAGTAATTTTGTAAATTGTAATTTTTCCCCCTGCAAAACTTAACAAACCATTTGAGAAATTATCAATTTTGCACAGCTGATGCGGATTAACAACATTTCCGAAGAGTGTCCAAGTTTTTCTTTCGATCATCTTCACACAAGATATGTTGGAGTTACACACTGTGCATTAATACAATTTACATGAACAGCTGTTGAGTTTTACGGTAGGAGGCTGAAGATGAACACAGCATCATATGCACCCTTTGACAAACAGTGGAATTCCTGGTGGATTTTATGTCGGTTAGCTGGGTATGTTCTCCTGCAGCAAAACATCCCCAAACCATGACACTTCCAGCTCTACAGTAAGAATGGTTGATTCACAATTTTTTGAGACCTGCTTGAATCCTCATCCAGATTTATAAGCTTCTACAAGCTTCTTTCTGAAGGCCGCAGGCAGCACCATTGTTCTCACCATGGTGTTTACTCTCACTCAACAGTCAGCACACCAAACTCAATGTCTGTGGTTTAAACAGAGAAAAGCTCCTTTTAAATGCTGAGTAACAATAATCTCATCTTGAGTATCTGATGTGCCAATTTTAACTGGGGAAAAAATTGGGGGGGGTCCTAATGGGACCCCGGGCCAATAAATTTTATTTTAAAGATTTTATTTTTAAGATGGCTTTAAAGAGATATTTTTTTAAAATTTTCCTTTGGGGAATTACTTGGAAAATTTTTCAGCAGTGTTGAAATTGATTTTAAACATTCATTTGTCTAAAGGGTCAGGGCAAAAAAATAGGCCCCGTCCACAGGGTTTTTTTAACCCTTTTTTAAAATTGGGGCAAACTCTTGTGGGTTTCCATAAATTTTGTTTACAAATCCCAAAAATTTTAAAAATCTGATTTTACCTGTCCAAAAAACATTTTGTTAAAATTTGTTGTTTAGAAGCTTTCCCCCCTTCTTTGTGGCCCCAAAGTGATGCTTAAATATTTTTTAAATTTTTTGAGAAAAAAGAAAAGTACAAAAATAAAATTAAAAATTTTAACCTATAAACTAAATACAAATGAAATTTTACTCAATTTTGGGAAAACCAAAGGGCTGGTTAGAATTTTGAATTTGGCCCCCCTAAACTGTGGTAAACTAAATGAAAATTCAAATGTTTTATAATGTTTAAAAGGGGTTTGGGCTAAAATTTTTAAAATCTTTTAATTCAAAAGCCCAGGGGTCAGCAAAAAGGGTGTTTTTCACTGTTGCTTTAAACAAAGAGTTCCTCGGTTCAAATTCCAGCTTGGGGGATTTCTGCATGGAGTTTGCATGTTCTCCTCATGCATATGTGGGTTCTGTTCAGGTACTCTTGCTTTCCTTTGTGGTTTTCTGAACTTACCTCTTAATCCCCATGAAAACCAGCTGCTCGGATCCTGTCGACACAAATACACTCATACTTTTCTTAGCTCAGTTTAACCACAGTGTTCCACTCACAGATAATGTCGCTAAAACCCTTAAAGGGGCCGATAGCACGCGGGCTTTAATCCCCTTTTCTAGTTAAAAACCCTGTTTTTATGGGAAAGCAAATTTAAAGGTTTTAAATTTAAAATGAATAAAAACCCTAAACAACAACAAAAAAACCCTTTTCCTTCTTTTTGGGGTCTAAAAATAAATTGAAAAACCCCAACTCAAACGGGGTTAGCGCATTAAAATGGCTTTTTAGTCGGGAATGACAATAATTCTTCCCTTAACTTTTGCTGTCTGTTTTAAATTAGAATTTTTAATAGATCTGAAAGAAGTCAGTTATTTTGTGTTGAAGCCAGAATCCACTGAGATTCATACAGTTTAACATTGGACCTATTTTATTTCTGTATTTCAATGAGGAATCATGTGAAACCCAATAATGCATCTTACTAACAACCACAGTGTCTCTAAAAGTATGCAAACCCCCATTTTAAATTTTTTTGTTTTTAATTAAAACCCAATTGTGTTTTTATTTTTGAATTTGAAAATTTAAAATTTTGAAGTAGTAGGAAAAAAATTTAAGGGTTTCCCCCAATTTTTTTTTTAAAACAAAAAAAAAATCGGGTTTGTGAAACACTTTTAAACTTAAAACCCCAACTGGAATCCACTGAAAACCAACCCCCTTTAAAATGTCCCCTAATTGTAAATAGAGTCGCTGTGTAATTAAATGTCAATATAAGTGCTGCTGTTTTGTGAAGGGCTCAGAGGTTTGTTAAAAACAATATTGAACAAAAAAGCATCATGAAGACCAGCGGAGAAGTTTAAAGCAAGGTTGGGTTATGAAACAATATCCCAAGCTGTGAACATCCCAAAGATCTCCGTTCGATCCATCAACCAAAAATAGAAAGAGTGGCCCACAAGTGCAAACCTAACAAGACATGGTCGTCCAAGAAAGCAAACATTCGGAAGAAGTTTGGCCCTAGTAAATGTTTTTTTGTTTTAAAATTTGAAAACCCCTAAACCCACCCTCCCCAAAAGAAAAAAAACACGGGGGTTTGGCAGCATCCTGCCCATAGGGAATTTTTCCCTTCAACAAAAGACAAAAAAGTTGGTTGTGCTTTAATGGGAAAGATGCATAAAACCAAAATACAGGGCTTCCAAAAAAAAAAAAAAAAACTGTTAGAAGCCAGAACTGCAATGGGAAATGGCCTGCACTTGTGTTTCTTTGTTCAAGTTGAGGCCCCCAAAGCACTTTAAAATAAACAAACAACGGGGAAACCACCCATCTCCCTTCCCCAACGACAGTGGTAGGCTACAGAAATACAATTGGCGCCACCGAACCCTCTGACCACCATTAGAGTCTTTCCCCAAAAGCACACTGAGGCGAAGGGAGAAGGGTTTTTCCCGAACCGACAGCCCCCGGGTACGGACAACCCCTCCCAAACCATCAGGGAAATTTTTTAAAAAAAAAAGCCATTTGTTTTTTTAAAATGGCTTGGGTTCAAAGTCCGCTTTATTTGGAGGCCCCGTGACCAATTTAAAAAAATTGATGTTCATGATGCAAATCCCCGCCCCCAATCTGAGTTTGAGCCATTTAGGAAAGAACAAGGAACGAGAATGGGAAAGGCGGTTCTACAACACTTAACTTTTAAAGTAATTTAAAACCATTTATCAGTTTTCATCTACGCCCAAATTTTTTTGGGAATACTGGTTTTTGGGGTCTTTTCATCCCTTTGGGTCCCAAAAAACTGCAGGGAAATTGGTGGTTGGGGGAAAAAAGAAAAAAATGGGAAAAAAATTTAAAACTGTAAATTGTAGTTGAGAGTTAATTCGTTTTTCTCTGTACTCTTCCAGCGGTTGACAACATCCCTTTTTTTAAAAATTTTAGGTTTTTTTTTACTTTCCCCTTGTTTTGGGTCCCCCTGTGTTGCCCCGGGTTTTCCCACCCCAAGGATTTTTCCCTGGGCCTATCCCCCTTTTTGGGGAACCTAGGGCAGATGGACACCAGCACTTCAAGGGCCCTGCAACGATAAGGCAATCATAGAAAATGGGTAGATGGATGGATTTACTTTGTGAAATCTTTTCCCAGGCTCCTTCAGGCTGATGCAGAGGCGGTTTGAAAATGTTGTGTCTTCAAATCGGTCACTGTATGAGTAGTGGACACTTTTCTCAATCAATCAATCAACCAAGTGATATTTTTTAAAAATCTTTACCAGTACTGCAACCATTTTTTTTTTTACTTTTTTGACACCGGAAACATTTGGCTGTGACTTCATACAGAAATTCAAATTCCCTTCCCAAATTCATACAATAGGATAAAAACCATGAGCAGGGTTATTTTTTGTTTTAAAACCCAAAAAACCAAACAGGGTTTTCTCCCAAAAAATAAAACCCCAGAAAAGCAGCATTGTTCTTTAATAACTAAAAATGGACACCAAACTTAAAAAAATATCAGATTAACTCCTGTGAATTGTCCGTCTTTAACCTGCAGTACTTTCATTGCAAACACCCTGCCAACAAAGTAATAATGCACAAGTAACCGGGTGTGTGTGCATCTGTGTGAAAATATCCTTCGTAACAAAAAGTGACAAAAGAAGCATAAGTTGTAATCTGCACTCAGGAAGCCGACTGTCTGCAGAAGTTGTACTCCTCTCTGTCTGCTTCCCCATGCGGGCACACACAGCCGGGGGAGTTTTGGCTTATGCCATAAATCCTCAGAAAGGTTGATAACCAAAGAGGGCAGTAATGTAATTCTTGGCTGGGTCACAGTTTTCAAAAGGCAAGGGGGTGAAATTGTAGAAGAGAATCCTCCTTCGACGGTGATCTTTAACGCAGCAAGAACTTGCTGGATCCGGCTTGTGGCTCTTGGACGTGCAGTGGGACACTGATGAAGCTGTGTGTAACTAAATATGTGAACTGATACAAAACAGGGGGGAGAAATAAAGATTAAACCAAAATAATAACATCATTCCTGTGTTCTTCAACTTTGTACTTGGTCACTTTTTAAATTCCATATATTTATTTTTTATATATATTTATATATATTTATATATTCTTTATACAGTTAAAAACATCATGGATTTGACAGACTATTTGGTTTCTTTTTGTCTAAGTAGAAGTGTTTGTCTTGTTTTGTTGATGAATGCATGTAAGTATTTTTTCTCTTTTCCGTACAGTCTGAGGAAAATGTTTACACGCTTGTATCCATACAATATACATATCATAAGGATTTCCCATGTAATTTTTCAAATTGACATTTTCCATTCACATCTTACAGATACAGAACACAGTGGTCTGCCAGTAGTGTCAAACCGAAAAATGCATGTCCTGAATCGAGTCCTCTCATTGGCCGTTTTGGACCAAGTCTCTGTGCGATAGGCTCAGGGTGAGTAGCTGGATTTGCGTGGGCCCACTGCAGCCAAGACCCCCAGTGTTTCCTCCGTTAAGGTTCAGGAAGCAAACAGTTTCTCGAGCCTCTAGTGGCGCAGCTGGCGATCCGCTCCCGACAATCCCGGCCTCCTCCTGCTTCCTGTGGGTGAGTGCCAAGGCTCTGAGCTGCTCCTGCGCCTCCTCCAAAAGCAATGCCACTGCATCCTGCTGCCGCCCGACGGTGGAGGAGCAGGAGGAGGAGAACGGCCTGGTGTGCACCGTCTTCTCCCTCCTCTCTTCCTTGCAGCTTGTTGACATCTCTGTGGTTTCCGGGCTGGTTTGCATACAGGACACCTCGTTGTCGTGGTGACCCTGGACGGAGGGAATGATGGGGATGGAGCAGGAGCGAAATGGGGGAGGAGGGGAGAGGCTGAGGCGGTGGCCAGGCCTCTTCAGACCGCTGTTGCTTTGTGGAGGGGAATGCATGTCTACGCGGCCGCACCAAGTCAGTGGTGACGGCGTCTCCATGGAAACAGGAGTTTGCATATGTACAAAGGCATCTTGTTTGGTGTGACAGCCCTGATTTTCCTCCTGGGTGTGGACTCTGAATAAGACAGGACAGAGAGAGAGGAGGAAGAGAGAAAAGGTTATTCAGCTGGAGAAAATTTCCACCGTTTAGTTTGGAAAAACGTCATTGTGTCCTGGGCGTGTTTTCAACTCAATCGCCTTTTCAAACTCCCACGCCAAAACTGGCAGTATACTACTCTCCGCCCTCTGCCATCTCGCAGGCTGAAACCAAGGATAAAGAGGGGGAAGAAGATGAGTCTGACATCTTTCTTTCATCTCTTTATATCTGAATCCACACACACACACACACACACACACACACACAAAAAAAAAACTTCCAATAGTTCTCACATAAGGATGAGGAGGAGGAGTTCTTTTTATTATTGATTTTAAAAAGTTTAAGAGTGAGGCGGGGCTGAGGCTCAGAGCTTCAACCAAGGACAGCATTGTGTGGTGATTTCTAAGGAACGGGGAAACTTTAGCTCAAGAGTTGCTTTAAAAATGCTTTTCGAGTCAGATTCTATAACTCCAGTGAGGGCAAACGTTTTTTTATAACTCTCACTGCACTGAGTTTTCTGTACGTAGTCTTCGCAGTTTGACCTACCGGCTGCAGTACCTGCTCACCATTGTGTTTGGCATAATCTCACATTTGTGGTGTTTAAAGTTTCTGCTACCTTAGCACAATGTATGGTTCCATGTATACATACTGTATCTCACAAATATGAGTACACCCCTCACATTTTTGTAAATATTTTATGAAAACATATCATGGGGCAACATTGCAGATATGACACTCTGATACAATGTAAAGTAGTCAATGTGCAGTTTGTATAACAGTGGAAATTAGCTTTGGCTTCAAAATAACTCAACACGCAGCCATTAATGTCTAAACCGCTGGCAACAAATATGAGTACAACCCTACGTGAAAATGTTAAAATTGTGCCAAAAGTGTCAATATCTTGTATGGCCAGCATTATTTTCCAGCACTGCCTTAGATCTTCATAGGTGGCCACTAGAATCCTCTATCACTCCTCCATGACGACATCATGGACCTGGTGGATGAGACCTTGCGCTGCTCCACTTTTCATTTGAGGATGCCCCACAGATGCTCGAAAGGGTCTCAGGTCTGGAGAGATGCTAGGCCAGTCCAGCACCTTTACCCTCAGTTTCTTTAGCAAGGCAGTGACCGTCTTGGAGAGGTGCTTGAGGTCACTGTCATGTTGGAATAGTGCCCTTCGGCCCAGTTTCTGAAGGGAGGGGATCATGCTCTGCTTCAGTCATCACAGTACATGTTGGTTTTCATGGTTCCCTCAATGAACTATAGCTTCCCACAGCCAGCGGCACTCATGCAGCCCCAAACCATGACACTCCCACCTCCATGCTTGGCAGTAGGTGTTCCACACTTGTCTTTGTACTCCTCACCTGCTTGCCACCACAGGGAATGGTTCCAGTAAACCATGTTAGTCTTTTTGTCTTCAACAAACTGTTTGCAGGCTTTCTTGTGCATCACCTTTAGAAGAGACTTCCTTCTGGGAAGACAGCCATGCAGACCAATTTCATGAAGTGTGCAGCGTATGGTCTGACCACTGACAGGCTGACCTCAATTCTGGCAGCAGTCTTATACAAGCTGGACACTGACTTCTTTACATTGTATCAAAGTGTCATATCTGCATTGTTGTCCCATAAAAAGATATAATAAAATATTTACAGAGGTGTAAGGGGTGTACTCACTTTTGTGAGATACTGTACATGTAAAACTATTTTATCGAGTTTATAAAGCACTACCTTAGAAATTTTATTGATTCATACTGTTTGATTAAAACGTTTAATTAGAAATGTAAGGTAGCCTGAATATCAGTAAGAATTTTTTTTGCTTTAGAAATAACTGAAGGTGTAAAGATGCATCCAGCTTACGATACAAGAGATAAAAGAAACAAATGAGATTTTAGCAATTTTTGTAAGAAAATAAAAAACCCTTAGTTTTTCATTTTCACAGATACAGCAAAGGTTTTACATGTCTCAAAACAGACTACTCAGTGTACAATATTTATTTCCATGTTTGACCTATTTTTTTCTTTTTTTGTGCTTTTCTATGTTAGTCATGATATCAAAAAGCATTGAAAATTTAATGTTTGGAGGCTGATTGTTAATAGCTGTGCTGTTTCGTACCCTGCTTTAGATTGACATAACTACCAGAAACACCCACATTCTCTATTTAGCAACACACAGCAGCTGTTTAAATTATTTCATGATGTACTTCAATAGAGGGAAGCAAACAAGTAATTTCAAAAGAACCAAAAATATGTAAAATTTTACCATATATGTGATTCATATTTTAATTAGATTCATCAATTTAATTACTTTATTAAGTAATACATTGAAACATTTAAAATATATACATACTATGTAGCACTTCCTCCTCAATTATAGTGATCAGAGCCAATTTTGGAATTTTTTATTTACAATGGTGTTCCTTAGCCTATATATGTAAATAGTATAGATAAATATTATTTCATTAATTAATGTGAAATCTGTTTGAGAGCTAAACCACTTAGTGGAAATTGGTAGCATTCAGAAAAAGAGCAGGCCATATGACCTGTCAAAACACTGATATGCAATTCGGTCAAAAACTTCCGATTTTATTAGCATGTTATATATTGTTTAATTACATTAAAAAAACGATCATTATTGGTTCATATAATCCCCCTGATCCTTAGTTATTTATCCAGCAATCTCTGATTGAGTTACCACAGGATCCAGGTCAGAACAAATAAGATTTTGTCATTCCTTTTGCTCGGTAACAAAGTCTAATAATTTGTAAATTGTTCTTTGCCATTAATTAGTTTATCTTGCGAATACTTGAGCTCAATGATCAGTTTTGTGTGAACTCCAACCTTTTTTAGCTGAGCAGCACTTGGGTCAGCCACTGTTTACTGGGACATGTGCCTCAGTTTTTATTGATTAATTAGTATATCTTTCTATAACTTGGTTAATTTATCTTGAGAAATTAGCCTTTTATTTTCTCCAGGTGAAATAAATTAACCCACTATCCTGAAAATAATCACGCTTATTTACTTTAAATAAGAGGTTAATTATCCAGAGTAAAAGTCAAGTTGATTTGATCACACATAAATACAGCTGTTAGGATTATTGTTATGCTTGTCAGGGAGGACATTTGGCTCAAAAAAGCCAAATTGCTGTTATTAGACCAAACCATTTTTTCTTGTACTAGATAAACATGACAAGTTTAACAAATGATGTCATGCCATTTACTGGTAAAGCTGCTGGCTAAAGAAAAGATAACGCCATAAATTACCACCTTATCCCCACAGAACTAGCTTTGTTATCTTGAGATAATTAAATACGTTACTTGTGATTTATAAGATAACACAAATAAATGCAACAACGTTTCACACAGGCCCCAGGGAGTTTGACCCATTCATCCCGCTCAGCTCCATTCTTTATCAGTTTCAGGACAATCTCAGCTGACTTTCTAAAGCCTTTTTTCAACCCAAAATCCCTGCTGCCATAAAGCTCTGCAGGCAAACGTCTCATCTCTGCTCTGTATCTAGGTCTTGAGCTGGCTGCACTGACTCCTGCCAAAATCTCTCTCTAAGACCTAGCATTTTCCGCTGTCTTATCAGTGTCTACATCCAGTGTTAATCTGCAGGAGAGCCTCATTATCTTTGTCTAATCATTCATAATATTCCCCAAAAAGAACGATGGCTACTCTGTCATGTAATCAACTGCTTTCCTTCTTGGATTTTAAAAATAGCAGTGGGTTGACAAGGTGCATTTTCAGACTTTGGGGAAATAACTTCCTTGTTTTATCTCTATAGTGTTTTTTTTTTTCTGATACATGAAAATGGTTCTAAAAAAAGCACAGCAGAGATTTGGGGAGCCCATAGAGAGGATCCTGAAACACAAGTGATCAGGCCTTTATCTTAAATGGGAGCTCATTACAGGTAGAAGTGTCAACAGCCATTTTTGTTTATCTGTTGTTATTATTTCTGACTATGTATTTCTGAATATATTTAATAAATGATAATGAATTTGTGTTAAAAAATAACAAAACTAACCAGTAAAATGGGAAAGCAACCTGAGCGCATTTCTGTGTTGGTGTTTACACAGCTGCACACGCCAAAGTCATCCTTACAGTGGCTTACACGTTACATTTTACCACTTTACAAACAAAATTCAGTATATTTCATGTAACTGACCAAGACAGAGTAGCGTAGTGTATTCACCCTCCAATCCCATCTCCCCAACCACCAGCCCCACAGCCCCCCACACCTTCCTCTGAAACCAAACAGGTTAGAAGACATTACAGAACAAACAGCATCATAAAGACCAAGGAACACAGCAGACAGCTCAGGAAAGTTGTGAAGAACTTAAAACAGAGTCAGGTTATAAAATAAAATCCCATTCTTCAAACATCTTACAAAGAGCTGCTCAATCCATCATCCAAAACTGTAAAGAGTGTGGAACAGCTGCAAACCAACAAAGACTTCGTCATCCATCGTTGGGGGGGGGTGCTAAAGACAAAGTAATGCCAAATATCGCAGATTTATATTTGCAAAAAAAAAGGAAATATATATAATCAAAAACCTTCTTCCTGCCACATCACGTTTATGCACTACTTTGTGTTGGTCTGTCACTTAAAATCCCAATAAAATACAATGAAGTTTGTGGTTGTTGTGTAAGAAAATGTAAAAACATTTAAGGGGTATGAATATTTTTGCACAACACTGTGTCTGGCAGACTGAATTGGAGAAGAAAATATTCCTTATTTAAAAAAAGAAAAAAGGGCATTTAGAGCCTGTAGGGCTCCCAACTTCTTCATCAGCCATTTTGGCAACATATTTATCTTAAAATAGTCGTTACAATGGGAGACTTTCTGTCACCCTGTCAGCCATTTTGCTGAGCTAACAACAGGCTCCTAAATCAGGAATAAAAAGGAACCATCATCATTTTTTTTCATTTCTAAATGCATTTTCTGACTGTCACGTACTATCTGCACACTCCTCTGTTACATCCTTTTATTTCTCAGCTGCTATTTTCTTTCTTCTTTGAATGTTTCTGTATTTTCGGAGGTGATCCCCTGCTATTTCTGTATCTGTATATTTTTCTCAGTTTCTATGCAGTCGTGGTCAGATGCCTCTTTGGCAACCCCTGCCACAATACTACCGTAAAGGGATGCGGCCGTCTGTCTGTCTATCTGCAGTTCTGAAAAATCCTGTCTCTTGGATAGGCCTTGGATAGCCCATAACGCGCCATCAACGCCTATGCATTTTGATCCTTTTATTAATGATATTTTAAAGGTACCTATTTGATTTTAAAGGGATGATAACAAGCTATAAGCTTCTTTTCTTAGCTTCAACTGCTAAGGCTAAGGTAACACATGACTTATGACCGCCATCTTATGAGTCTATTAAGATCCAAAAGGTTGGTTTTATTCAGCAAATCATTATTTTAAATATAATGTTATTAAAATAATGTTTTATCTGATGTTGCAGTGTGAATGCTTGTTTGAAGGTATACCAAATATTGTCTAAGTTAGTTTCAACACTAAATTAACTTCATTTGCTGATTCCTCAAGATAATCCTTGGTTCCCAGACATAAATAACATTGAATGGTAATGTTGCATCACTTTATTAGTCATGGTTTTCAACCATCTTTGATTCACTTGTTCATAATTTATATAGTTGGTCTTCCTTATTCGTTCATTCAGCTTGGTAGTTTAGTTAGATTATTCTAGCATAGTAAAGAGAGTTGATTGAAATATGTTTGACTTTGAGTTGACTTATTTTTGTTAATAAATTCTTGTATTTTAAGAAATTGTGTGAATTTATTCCATGTTTGTGCAGAGTTTTGCTGTTTAGTAATGTCAGAGCTCCGCTCACTCCTTTCTCTATTGTCCTAATACCACCGCCTTATTGGGCCGATATTCACTGGACAACACTAAACAGACAGAATTATTATTTAATAACGTATTAAAATATTAATATTAAATGTTAAATAATATATTCATAATAATAATCACAACACTTTGTTGCATTAAATAATATTTTACTATTAAAATTCAGTACTATATAAACCTATTAAAGGCCTATAATAATATATTTCAGTGAATTAAATCTTGTATAAATGTCATTCACTTTTGACAAACGAGAAAAATAAAATTCCATACTGCTGGATAACTCTTTACATAATATGTAACGTATGGATTTTTTAAAATCAAAAAGCATTGAGATGTTAAAAAAAGCTTCACTTGTTTACTTCTTTCAGAATTTTAATTTTTTTCATTCATGTCCACCCAGAGAAAAATAGAGCTCCACACACGTTAGCTATCGATCCGAGGGGAAACCAGGCAGGCTGCCAAAAGGAGCGAGCATGGACCCATCTTTTCTCAGCAGGTGGGCCCGACACAATGGCTCTGAGACCAAGAGGGTAGTTTATTTATCTCGCTCTGAAAGAAATAAGTCTCATCACTGCTGTCATTTGTTGCTGGATGAAAAAACGTATGGATTTCTCCAGGCTGTTGCATTTTATTTTGCAAACAAACCTTACTTTCTAAAGACTTTTTGATCTCGATGTGAATGCACAGCCTGAATGTTACTCAGCATCGTCAAACTATAATCTATTGACACAGAAATAAAAGCCAGTTACATGAAATTTTCCACTCAAGTTAAATTATACAGATTTCTCCTGCAAATGAAAAACACACTGTTGCTGTTGCAGAGTGTAACTTTCGGTTTAGGGTTAGGGTTTTAGGGTTTTATGTTCAACTCGTTCTGACCACATCGTATGGCATCGTAATTATTAGGTGACATCTCAAAATGAAAATCCAGTTTTTGTGTGATGGATCACAGTTTTACGATGAAGTTTGGGTTTGCTTGGGCACAGATCTCAGGGAAAAGCCCTGCACTCATAAAGTTAAAAGAAGGATTTCAGACCTTGCATTGAATTTAAATCACAGAGTTTAAAAAAACCCTCAATATTAAAAAGTTACTTTTGTTTCCAATGCTTTTACATTTTTACCTGCCATGGTCTCCAGTCTTCTGCAGCCTCTAACAGGTTTTCCTCCAGGATTGACCTGTATTCAGCTCCTTTCATCTTTCTTGCTGAAGAAAAGCAACCCCACAGCATGATGCTGCTGCCACCAGCATTAAGCATTTCAAATTTTAAAAATTTCAATGCATAAAATTTTTTTTAAAAACAATGTATCCTATTTATTCGACTTCATAATTATGTTATATTATGTGTTGGCCTAACACATAAAAATTGTTGTTGTAAAGTAAATATGTGTTCTTTGTTGTTCCATTAGCATGTGTAGCTTAAAGCTGAGCTAGGACCATTGGCACCTGGAATGGCAGTCCAGGTGGAAAAAGCAATGAATCGTTATTCACCCAAGGAAAATGGGTCAGAGCACAGCACCTTTACAAGGAATTCTTTTCACACAGATTTTTTTGTGCTTCCTAAACAGGTTTATGTGAGTTGTGTGTTACACCTACCTGGGACTTAATTACTGGTCAATTTGCTAAGCTAGAACATTAAAAAGCTGATATATCAGAATTTAATGCAAGTGTAACAAGAAGGCCTGGAGAAGCAGGCAGGGATTGAAAGCTGCAGATGTGCAGTCTGTTTCCTGTGTCCCTTATAGTGCCAGCATAAGCATTTCCTTTCAGCCACAGTAACTGCAGATCGCAACATGGAGTGACCCTGTTTCCACCTAAGCTTAGGAAACTTAGGTGAAAACAAAAGCATGAGGAGGAACAGCTTTTTGTGTGGCAGGTCTGTATTTTTCATTTAATGGTTTTCATTAGAATGAGTCAGCGCTTGGAGGAAACGGCACAGAAAAGCAGAGGAGACATAAAGGCTGGGAGAAGGAGGTGTAAATAAAACCTGAAAACGTCTTTGGTTTAAAAGCTGCTCTTGTTTCCAAATCAGCCCATATATACACACACATACATTTTCAAATAGGCCTACAGTCATTTTATTTGACCCCAGGTATTTAATAAGAGAGTCCAAACTTTGTGACATGTTCTATCAAAGTGCAGCCAGTGCATTCAGTCAATTCTCACCCTATTTGTTCTTCTGCTTCCTTTTCAGATGGGTCTACTTCCTGAAGGTGTTCGTAGGCAGGGCCTAAAAACTTGGATCCTCCAATTGGGTTTAGCCTTCCTCTTGCTATAGGTGGGGTTCTCCGAGGAGATGACCAATAAGCTGACTTCGTCCTCTGGTCAGGGCTATGGGACAAGGAGCCATTTCTGTAAGGGAAATAAAAATGTAAATTGCCTGTTAGAATGACAAAATACTTGTGCTGCTGGTCTTTTCGGGATTTTAAATGTCTCTCTGGGCCTTTTTATCATGTTAACAGTTTTTTTAGCTAAAGGTTGATTTCTGTGGCTTAGTTTCAGCCTCCTGTCAGAGAAATACACTCTATCTTGTTCTTTTTGGAGCTTGACTTTAACATGTAAAAAAATGTCCTTATTTTACACCTGCTACAAGAGCAATCTGCCTCATTACCGGAGAAATGGATCCTTCAATAATAAATAGTGATGATACCAATGATTCTGTGAAACAGCTGGAAAGTAACTTATTCTGAGGAGTGTAGAAATCCAACTCGGCTGCAGAAACCAAATCTATGTACATTCCTAATGTTACCAATTCGATTTTTGCCTGAATAAAACACAGGGTAAAACAAAAATAAGATGGAGAAATTGACATTAATGCCAAAATATTTTCTTAAATTGGATTGAACAGCTGAAAAGTGTTTATTTGTCTACATAAACAGCTGTTTTAGTCATTTTACTCTGTTGGCGCTTTAACAAGGAATCTGAATCTGATATTTTCGATGTAAAGCTATCAAATTGAAAATATTGAAAACCGCTTGTTACGCAGTTTGACTTTAAAGTGTGTGTATCCTATTGATCCTGTTGTGAATAGTATGCATGTAGTGGGATCAAGCGTGTGGAATTCCCAGGTGTCTGCTCAATCAGAATTTGGGTATCTTACTTTTAAAGTGACATCACCATCTAGATTTGCTTTTTTTTTTTTTAGAAAAAGAGGATCAACTGACTGTCTGGGCATGAAATTCCAGTGCTCCAAGAGCAGATGGTCAGTTAATAAACAGGTCATACTCTCAGTATAAAGCATCTAGCATACTAAGATGAATAATTCTGAATGAATGCAGACAGCATGGCATGTGTAAGATTAGATAATGAAATTTGTTTTGTTTGTGTCATAGTTGCATAAAATCTATAGCAGTGACACATTTGTGTTGTATATATGGTGTGTGTGAGCTGCAGTCCTGCTGCTGTGAAATTTTTTGACATGTCCAAATAAATCTGGGGATATGTGGTTTATCTTGTGATCAAACTGTGTCTGCTACAATTTTAAAGGCATAGTAAGTTGATGCCAGGACATAATTTTCCTATATTTTCCCTTCCTATACTGAAACATAAGCAGACATGCAATACTGTGACTGGGATATAAGGAACTCATCTGTTATCATTTAGTGGTAAAACAACATTTTTAACTTCTAATTTTTAACTGGGAATACAGATTTAGGTTAATTCCTTTTAATTAGAAAGTGTTGAAATGACCGGAGTTTGGTCCACATTATGGCTAAAACAATAACACACCCTTGGCCTGTCAGCTTGCTGACAAAAAGGCTTTCACATTTGCCTTTGGCTTACAAGAAAGACAAATATGGCTGTTTGGATTTTTCTTCCAGTCACTAAAATTAGATTATTATGGTCTGGACACTAAATCTGTCTTGTTATTATTCATTTGGAAATTACTACTAAAATTAGCAAGTATCTATTCAGGATAGTATATTCAGTTTCAAGTTAATTGTAAAGCACGATCCTAAGGGGAAATTACATGCTGTAGTAACTCATATTATCCAAGATGGTAATGGCTGTGGGCAGAAATTATCTCCTGTAGCGGTCTGTATTACAGCAGATCTGAAGAAGCATCTGACTGCAGACACTCATGATGTTCTTCATTCTATGAAGTATCAGTCTTTGCACAATTATCTCCAGAGGTTCCAGAGCAGGCACCAGAACTTGGTCATCTTCTTTAAGTCCCTGGCTCTGATGGTGCTACTCCAGCAGATGATGGCAGAAGAGATTGCACTCCTACAACAGACCTATAGAAGATATGCATCATCTTGCTGCAAAAACGGAAAGACCTAAGCTATGAACTTAGAACTATGATATTCATATTATTTTAGTAGAATTAGGAATAACTGAAGCTTTCCTGTCCTGATATAAAACTAAGAACATGATATATATTTTTGATTAAAAGTTTTGTGTTACAGTGAAACCGCTGGATTTTTAATGAAGGTTTATCATACTATGAGACTCTCATACCATTCCATGCCTAGTGGCCACTATAACAAATTCATTCATTTATGATGTGTTTCAACCTCTTCCATAAGTCAGAAGAGGGATATCATGCCTAATTTAAGTGTGTTATTATTGCTTCATAAAATTTCCATGGTTTCTAGAACAATATTTAATGATCTAATCATTCTGTGGTTTTTAGTTTATTGGTTAGGGGAATTGCAGCAGTGTAATCCTATGGATTCATTTTATGGGTTATGGGTTTATAGCTTATCTCTTTTTTATCAACAGATCTTTATAAAAGTTTACTGAGTTCATTTAGTTTCCTTAATTTGATCATCTTAGCAAATACTCCAAAGAAATAACAAAATAATATTTAGTTTATACGTTAGAATATTAGTCTGCTTCATTTTGAAAACAAGTAATTGTAGAAATACCCAGGGAATGGTTTTCTTTGGCTTCACACCTGGATGCAAGATGTATCTGTCAAGATGTCAGAGTAAAGCCAGTGTGTTGCTTTAACTGACGATAAGGAGGAACAGATGTGCGGCCGCTCAGATGGTGTAGGTTCATTATTTCCTCCAGCAAGATAGGGATTTGAGATGTTTGGCCTGTCCAGCAGCTGCACGTCTACAGTGATCAGGTCCTGGTCATCCTCAGGTTCAGTTGGAATTAATTTAAGAAGGAAAAAGTAAACTAAAATGACCCCTAGCTTCTTAGTGGTTAGTGGTTGTAGTCACTAAGTTGTCACTAAGTCTTTGTTATCAGATGTGGCTTGTAGAAACCAACTTCCAACATAAATTATTTAAATGCTAGTGCAACTGTAAAGTTTTCAAAAAAAGTCCTGGAAAGGACTGGCAGGGTTACATGGTTTCAAGCTCAAAGCATCATTCATTATGACCTTCAGATAAGTACACATCGTTTAAGAAAAATCTATATTTGCTGTTTTCATGTAAACCAGTTACAATGTACAAACTAGAAACATATTACAGACAGAGAATTTGTGTGCATTCTGACTCATTTTACAACAATAAAAAAGCCATCTTCATGTTGATAATATTTTGAGCTTAGATTTAATTTTTACGTGAAACTACATTTCAGAGCCTTATTCATATTTAAATCAGCTGTTTGATGAGCTTCTTAGCCACAACAACAGAAAGCTTACAGTCAGGCGCTTAACATTGCTGGCAGAGTTTTCTTTCTCCCAAACAAATAACATAACAATCAACATTGCTTTTTTTTTTTAAGAGAGACAGTGGCTTTAGGAGAAACTAAGGAACAGATCTTGTAGGAGTTCAGTAATTATGCTGAGTGAAAGAAAGACTGATGGGATTTTGCGGGTACAGTCATACTGAGTAAATTAGAACGTGTTCTGAAGAGGCTTGTCAAAATAAAAGTATCTTTTAAAAATAACCTTAAACAAGGTATTAAACACTCTTTTCATTAAGCTCCCACCATTATATTAAAATGTTTTTTATTGGTATGATGTAATATTATAATCTTGAATGTTGTTCATTAGCTGTAAACAAGAACCCGTCATAATTACCAGAAATGTCAAAGGCCTAAAATCAGTTTTGTGTAATTAATCTATATAATATGGTTCAATTAGTGAACTGAGTTACTGAAATGAGCTGTAAAAAGAGTTAACTTTCACCAGCATGTAGAGAATGCTAAACAGTCTTAAACAGCAAACTATGAGTATGCTAAAAGGAAACTAGCAGGTATTAGCTTAAATGTACAGGGGTTGGACAATGAAACTGAAACACCTGGTTTTAGACCACAATAATTTATTAGTATGGTGTAGGGCCTTCTTTTGCGGCCAATACAGCGTCAATTCGTCTCAGGAATGACATATACAAGTCCTGCACAGTGGTCAGAGGGATTTTAAGCCATTCTTCTTCCAGGATAGTGGCCAGGTCACTACGTGATACTGGTGGAAGAAAACGTTTCCTGACTCGCTCCTCCAAAACACCCCAAAGTGGCTCAATAATATTTAGATCTGGTGTCTGTGCAGGCCATGGGAGATGTTCAACTTCACTTTCGTCTATTATAAATGGTTCGGTAGTCCTTGGCAGTGACGCGCCCATCTAGCACAAGTATTGCGCCAAGGGAATGCCATGATATGGCAGCCCAAACCATCACTGATCCACCCCCATGCTTCACTCTGGGCATGCAACAGTCTGGGTGGTACGCTTCTTTGGGGCTTCTCCACACCGTAACTCTCCCGGATGTGGGGAAAACAGTAAAGGTGGACTCATCAGAGAACAATACATGTTTCACATTGTCCACAGCCCAAGATTTGCGCTCCTTGCACCATTGAAACCGACGTTTGCCATTGGCATAAGTGACCAAAGGTTTGGCTATAGCAGCCCGGCCATGTATATTGACCCTGTGGAGCTACCGACGGACAGTTCTGGTGGAAACAGGAGAGTTGAGGTGCACATTTAATTCTGCCGTGATTTGGGCAGCCGTGGTTTTATGTTTTTTGGATACAATCCGGGTTAGCACCCGAACATCCCTTTCAGACAGCTTCCTCTTGCATCCACAGTTAATCCTGTTGGATGTGGTTTGTCCTTCTTGGTGGTATGCTGACATTACCCTGGATACCGTGGCTCTTGATACATCACAAAGACTTGCTGTCTTGGTCAAAGATGCGCCAGCAAGACGTGCACCAACAATTTGTCCTCTTTTGAACTCTGGTATGTCACCCATAATTTTGTGTGCATTTCAATATTTTGAGCAAAACTGTGCTCTTACCCTGCTAATTGAACCTTCACACTCTGCTCTTACTGGTGCAATGTGCAATCAATGAAGACTGGCTACCGGGCTGGTCCAATTTAGCCATGAAACCTCCCACACTAAAATGACAGGTGTTTCAGTTTCATTGTCCAACCCCTGTAATAATACAAGACCAGAAATCAGTCGGGCTACTGTCTATCTGTCACATTTACAGCAATCCAGCTGCAACACATCAGTTCGCTTTAAGTCCAGCTGGCTATATTTTTTGATTTTGCATCAGTCTGTTATTTCTGCGACAGGATTAAGGATGGTACATCCCTATGTTTTTCCAGATCTGATCAGGTGATGAGGCAGAGTGATCCAGCCGTAGGTCTCAGCCAACATAAGATCACTCTGTAACAGGGCTGTTTTGTTTTGCTCAAAAGAACAACAAACATTGACTAATATAGGGTTGTCTCCCATGAATATCAGCTTTTCAGTTTCAGGTTGTTCCAAATCTGTTGACGCATGTACAGAAGATTCTCTTTCTTCTTCGTCTGGCAAGAAGGAGGCATAGATGGAGTGACAGCAGACATTTTTGCGTCCCAGTTAGTATCTGCATTTCATAGGTGCTAGATGCAAAAACAGCTCCCTCTGTCATTGTTTTATGAAACCGACTTGACCCACATGGAGAAAACGCCAAAGAGAATCTAGATGGTTTAATAGGTTTTATTGTCAACTAAGGTAGAATCAGGTAAGTACTGGTCGGGAACAACCGCCAATAGGTTGGGGATGTGGACCGCCAGGAGGAGAGGTATATTCGGGGACTGGAAGCAGACACGAGGTAGAATAGCGAAGGTAGCTTCGTAGGATCTCTCTGTCACTTGACCTTGGTATCCGGGGCTTGGTTTTGCAGTGCTTGTACTAGACGTAGGTCGTGGAGTGCGATGGGGGGTGGACAGGGTTCGTTGGGTGAGGAACTTGATGGTGGAAGCCAGGTAGCGACCAGCTGGTGATTGATCCGGTTGAACCTCGGCTCGGTAGCGTCTTGTAGGCAGTCAGGAATCCCTTGTAGTTCGGGAACGAAGTAGCCCTGGGAGGTAGTCAGCTGGAGGCAAGACTGGGTACGGACCAGGTCATCTCCGGCGTAGTACACTGTAGGCTAACACTCGAGCAATGAGATGCTGGCTGCTTCCTGCTTAAATACTCCAGGAATAATCACCAGGAATGGGGTACACCTGTCTCCTCACACTGCGGTCTCCAGCGCCCTCTAGGGACTAAGCACAGTCAATAGCGGGCCTCCCAGAACCCCGACACCCGCAATCCGTTTCAGGTTTGATAAATTGCGTTGTGGGTAGTAAGGGATTACATTTTCATATCCCCCTAACATAAACTTGTGCAGTTTGGTCATTATCATATGTTTTACCTATTTATGAAGGCAAACACGCTAAAAAGTTTGCACCCACTGTTCCATTGATTTTGCACACGCAATCCGATTAGCTCCGCATTAGTAGATCAGCTTTGTGGATGAAAGCAGGTTTGCTGGTGTTTTTGTACACGCAACTTTTGAAGATCAGGCCCCTGGTTTTTATATTTTTTTAACTGCTAAGAGCTAATGTAGAGTACAAACCTGGATGACATTAAAAGAGGCCACTCAGGATGTTACATTTTGATGAAATGCAACCATGTTGCATTTTCTCAGCATCACAAAGTTTCAGACTGGGGGTTTTCTTGAAGGAAAGATCCCAACAAGCTGGTTAGATATTTGAAGCTGACCTGCAGGGACATGCTTCCCTCTGGCTCAGCTCTGTGAATGGGTTTGTTCTTGTGTAGTCTAACAGAAAACTTGCTTTGGTAGAGGATGTAATTTCTGTGTGGGTGTGTGTGTGTGCAAGCTCGTGTGTTTTGGAGTGTGAAGCCATGCCGAAGCCCAGCCAGCAGTATGTGAAAAGGTTTCTGAGCTCTTACATGTCTGCGCTGGCTCTCGTTTCAACTCTGTTCCATTTCTACTGTGTTCATGACTGTTATAGATATGCTTGTTAAAGTGTTTATAGCTTTAATTATAATTACTACCATCCCTTTGAAAATCAGCAATTAGCCTTGCCAGCACTTTAACGTGGATAAATGAATTTCCCTCTTCACTGAGTCTGTGCTGATTACAAGGAAGGACACAGAAGTTCCTCATTGTTGGTAAAAATCTACATTCCTTCCTGGAGCGAAGAGAAGAGGTCTCTGCAGTTGGGGTTTTGAATCACATCTAAATCAGAATTTGTATGCAGTTAAATATTTTACCTGTGATGTTTTGCTGCACCTCTCGAGCTGCTGGGCGGCAGGGCAGTGATGTTGCTGTGTGCAAAGCTGGACTTACAAACATTTCCCTCGCAAGATGTAGGGGGACGCTTGCAGTACTGGGAACACAAAGGAGAAACAAATGAGATGTTTAGTTGAAATTTACATGCGGTCTGAAATTCTCCAATTCTGCAAGAAGTTCTGCAAAATGAAGACTGGAAACTCTTCCTGTTTTGAGAATCTCTCCAAAACTAAGTTCAGATTCTGAACTTCAGTTTGAAGAAAATTTCCTGATTTTATGAGCACAAATATATCCATTAATTAAAAAGACAAAATTTACATATTGCTCTTTTATAGTCTGAGCAATGTAAAAATGCTTTGACAAGACAGGATACATCTGATAGCTGAGAAAATGAAAAAATACTTCAGATTTCAGAGACGACAGCAGCTGCTATATCTGCAGCAACTTACCAAGAAAAAGACAAAGAAAGACGTATTGTAGAACTTTGATTGCACAATAGACTGTAGGTAAAAAGGAACAGCAGTCCTCAATCCTTCATTTCTGTTCAACAAAAGACGATCAAACTAACTTAGAAATTTAAACGATAATATTACACATTTGTGATGATAAACAAGTGAATCAAAGATGGTTGAAAACCATGACCGAAAGAGTGATGCAATATTACCATGCAATATTATTTATGTTTGAGAACTAAGGATTATCTTGAAGAACCTGGAAATGAAGTTAAGTTAGTCTTGGAACTTACTTAGGCAATTATTGGTACACCTTTAAACATTCACTATGCAAGATCAGATAAAACATTAGTTTAATAAAATAACATTTTAAAGAGTGATTTGCTGAATAAAACCAACCTTCTGGATGACCAGTTCTCAACAAGATTTAATTAGCTGCCTTTATTTATTAAAATTATATTTAAGGAAATATTTTGAATAAGAACCAAACCTTTTTGGATAAATGGGTCTTAATGGTGGTTAATTAGCTGGCTTCGTCTAGTATAAATAATATTTAAGGAAAAACTTTAAGGAAATGTTAAAATAATTTTTGAGAAAATTTTATTTTGAATGAGGACCAACAACCGTCCTGAGTAGATGTTTTTTTTAGTGAGTTTAGTTAGTTATCACGTTTAGTAAAACAATATTTAGGGAAATATTATTTCCCAGATTGGAAACTAACAACCTTTCTGGGTAAGTGACCTTCAGCTGACTCATAAAGTGGGCGAGCACGTGTTCTTAGCCGTTAGCGGTTGGAGCTAACAAAAGAAGCTTATAGTTGTTACCAGAATCAAACATGTACCTTTAAAATACCACTAATACGGCACATTAGGATCGATCTGTGCTTAAGAAAAAGCAGCCTTTAAAAAAGTTTGTCTTCACTTTAAAAACACAACACAAAAGCAAACGTCATTAAACAAACATTATTTAGATTATTTACCTCTAAACTAATCTTGTCTGCCCAAACACCACTTCTTACGTAAACGGTGCTGAGAAGTTGTCCTGGGTGTTGAGGAAAACATCCACATGTGGGTAAACACACGTGGATGTTTTCCTTTCTGCTACCTGGACGTGCAAGCAGGAAGGCGTGCAATGCGGTCCCGGCCTTCTTTTCCAGGCTGTGGGGGAAATCCGCTTTGATTAGGGCTGCTTCTGGAGGCCTCAGAAGAAAAGTCAAGTCACGCTTGTCTCATTACACCCTTTATATGAATGAATGCCGAATACGCAAACGGTAAGTCATTACTTAACTGTGTTGCATGTGATCTTAGTTACTTTTGAATCCAAGTTGGAGAGTCATGCCTGTTTGCCACCAAGGAGACATTAGCACGCAGTCTCTCCTTCCAGCTCCGCTGGGGACCTGCGTGGAAGAGGTCTGTTTGTTGGAACGCGGGGTTTTAATTAAAACAGTGACGTCACGGGAAGTCCGCTGTTACTCCCTTTTTGTTTTTGTTCCTGTCTGTGCTGGAAGTAGGTTAATGTGAATTATTTTGAAAGTTCCAGAAAAGTTCTTACTGACCTTTAAAGTTGTAACCCATGGCTGGGTCCCAACAATAATGACCATTATGATTTAACCATAATCCAATTTTGTTAAGGCAATATTTAGTATGCAATATGTTCTTTAGGTTAGTGTGAACAATTCTGATCCAGCTACCTACAGCAGTCCAGAAGATTTGTATTAAACACTAGATCTAACCCCTCCTTTAAGAACACACCATACTCTCTAGGATCTCCCAAAATATATCTGAATGCCGTTGGATCACAGCTAATTTGGAATACCTTACTTAAGTGTTAGGGTTAGGGTTATGTCCATCCACTCTCATCACACAGGATTCTACCTGAAGCTTTCTTTGCTATCTCATCGTAGTGATACTGCCAAGGGTATCACATTTGCACATGGATATTTTCTCAGAATCTCAGAAATACCTATACATTTATCACAGGTTTCTATGCCACCACCATCAATTTTTTCCTTGCATTGGAAAAATAAATGATATCAGCGTTTTGATCAGCTTATCTGCAGAAAAACAGCATGCAGGTGGTGTCACCAGGGCTGCTTTGGGACTTTCTGACCACTCTCTGGTAAAACTTATCCCAACCTACAGACATAAATTAAAAGCTTCCAAACCTGTGGTTCAGACTGTTAAGAAGTGTAGTGATGACTCAAAGCAGATGTTACGGGACAGCTTTGACTGCACAGATTGGACTGTTTCTGAAACTACAGACATGTTACGGCTTGCGTTATGTGGGACCCCAGAATGCAGACGAGCAGGCAGCGTGATGGTAGGTGATAAAGGATTTAATTAACAAACAAAAACTCACCCTCAGAAGAGGCTGGAACAAAACAAAAGAAACACTCCACCATTATACCAGTACCCAAGAAACCCACCATCACAGGCTTAAATGACTACAGGCCTGTCGCCTTGTCATCCGTGGTCATTAAATCCTTTGAGTGACTGGTGTTGAAGAACCTGAAGGACCCCCTGCTGGACCCCCGGCAGTTTGCCGACCGGGCAAACAGATCAGTAGATGATGTAGTCAACTTGGGACTACACTTCATCCTGCACCACCTCGACCACCCAGGGATGTATGCCGGGATCCTGTTTGTGGACTTCAGCTCAGCCTTCAACACCACCAACCCAGACATCATCCAACAGAAACTCACCCAGCTCAAAGTCCTGGCCTCCACCTGTCAGTGGATCACCAGCTTCCTGAACTCCCCACTCCTCTTCTCCCTCTACACAAATGACTGCACCTCAGAGGACCCGCCTGTGAAACTACTGTTGGGACCACAGTCATAGGTTACAAAATAGAAGGCCAGTAATAACTTTTCTGGAACTTTCAAAATAAATCGCATTAACCTACTTCCAGCACAGCCAGGAACAGGGAATAACAGCGGCCTTCCCGTAAAGTCACTGTCCAAATAAAAACCCGGCTTTTGCAACAAACTGACCTCTTCCACGCAGGTCCCCAGCGGAACTGAACGGAGGGACACAACGTGCTAATGTCTCTTTGCTGGCAAACAGACATAACTCTTCAAACTGGATCCAAGAGTATCATACGATAACGAAGTTAAGTAGGAATAATTTGCTGTTTGTGTATCCGGTATTCATTCATGAATGGGGTAATTAAGGTACAAGCGTTCCCTGACTTTCTCTCTGAGCTCTACAGAGGCAAACTGTGTTATAGAGAGCTCCCAGCAGAGACCCTTTCTCTACAACGCTGAGTGGAGCAGTTTTTCCCGGTCTGAAGGAAGGACAACGGGACCGCATCACCGTGGTTACAGCTGTAGCCTGCAGTTTGGCAGGCCGACAGAACGTGCCGCCCCACCCCACAGCTACTTAGGTTAGGTGCAGCTAACCCTTTGTTCACTGTGGATGTTTTCTTCAAACTTCGTCGCCCTGGACAACGTTTCCTCTGCACGGTTCACCTAAGAGATTAGGTTATGGCAGAGAGAAGTAATTTTGAATGAAATAATCTAAACATTATTTTTGTTTAATGAAGTTTGGTTTTGTTTGTGTTGAAACTCAGCCACCTTAGTGCTAGCAGATTATCTGTTCAGCACACGTGCTCAGTTTGTGTGTTCTGTGTTATTGTTTTTTTTTTTTTACACAAACGTTAACGGACTGACTTTATTTAAAGAGTGAATTTAAATACAGAAGATCGGCCATAACGCGCCGTCCACGCTTATACATTTTAACCCTTTTATTAATGGTATTTTAAAGGTATGTGTTTGATTCTGATGATAAGCTATAGCCTTCTTTTGTTAGCTTAACTGCTAACAGCTAAGAACACGTGCTTGCCTGCTAAAGATCATTTACCCAAAAAGGTTGTTAGTTCTCAATCTAGGAAATAATACTTCCCTAAATATTATTTTACTAAACTTGATAACTAAGTAAACACCATTAAGCCCCATTTCTCCAGAAAGATTTGGTTCTTCTTCAAAATAATCAGTCAGTCATTTTCTACCGCTTATTCCATCGTGGGTTGCGGGGAAGCTGGTGCCTATCTCCAGCAGTCTATGGGCAAGAGGCGGGGTACACGCTGGAGAGGTCGCCAGTGCATCGCAGGGCAACACACAAACAACCATGCACACACTCATTCATACACCTAAAGGCAATTTAGAGTGACCAATTAACCTAACAGGCAGGTCTTTGGACTGTGGGAGGAAGCCGGAGTACCCGGAGAGAACCCACGCATGCACGGGGAGAACATGCAAACTCCATGCAGAAAGACCCCTGGCTGGGAATCGAACCCAGGACCTTCTTGCTGCAAGGCAACAGTGTTACCAACTGCGCCACCATGAAATAATATTTCCTTAAATATTATTTACTTTTTCCTTAATAATATTTCTCTAAATATTATTTGAATAAATAAAGGCAGCTAATTAAACACCGCTGAGAATTAGTCATCCAGAAGGATGGTTTTTAATCAGCAAATCATTCTTTAAAATATTATTTTATTAAAATAATATTTTATAATATTTATAATATTTTATATTATTTTATTAAAATAATATTTGATCTGATCTTGCATTGTGAATAGTTGTCTAAAGGTGTACCAATTATTGTCTAAGTTAGTTCCAAGACTAACTTAACTTCAATTCCAGATTCTTCAAGATAATCCTTGGTTCTCAAACATAAACATTGCATGATAATGTTGCATCACTCTTTCGGTCATAGTTTTCAACTGTCTTTGATCAACTTGTTTATATTGTACATAGCCCATTAGTCTTCCTTATTCTTTCATTCTGCTTGGTAGTTTAGTTGGATTGTTTTAGTATGGTAAAGAGTTTGTTGATTGAAATATGTTTGACTTTGAGTTGACTTATTTTTGTTAATAAATTATTTTATTTTAAGAAATTGTGTGAATTCATTCTGTGTGTGTACAGAGTTTTGTTTGTCAATAATGTCAGAGCTTGGCTCATCCCTTCCAATTTTGTCCTAATACTGCCTTATTGGGCTGGTATTCACAGGACAACCCTTAACAGAGCAAAATATAATTTAATAAAATATTAAATTATTAATATTAAATAATATATTATAATAATATATTCATAATCACAACACTACTGAAGTTTACAGATGACACCACTGTTATTGGACCGATCCAGGACAGTGATGAGTCTGCACACAGACAGAAGGCCCAGCAGAGACTGTACTTCCTGAGGCAACTCGAGAAGTACAACCTTCCACAGGAGCTGCTGGTCATCTTCTACACAACCATAATTCAGTCTGTCCTGTCTTCGTCCATCTCAGTGTTGTTTGGCTCATCCACAATACAGGACAGGTCCAGACTGCAATGAACAATCAGGTCTGCAGAGAGGATCATCAGGGCTGACCTTCCCTCTGTCCAGGACTTATACAGGTCTAGGGTCAGGAAAAGGGCAGCTAAAATCTCTGCAGACCCCACACACCCTCCACACAAACTGTTTAGGCTTTTACCTTCAGGTCGGCGCTACAGAGCACCGTCTGTTAAAACCAGCCGCCACAGAGACAGTTCCTTCTCCCAGGCTGATTCTCTGGTGAACACTTGACAGTCACGGTTTCAGAACAACACCATGCATTCTCGGACTGATCTCACATTATATTCCATTGTAAACTCAATTGTGTATATATGTACATTTTAAAAGATATTCTTTATTATTGAGATCAAAGTGTACCAGAGTCAAATTCCTTGTTTGTCTGTACATACTTGGCAATAAAGCTGAATCTGATATAAAACATGACATGTACTTAAAGTGGCATGATAAAAAAAAATGCAAAGATCTTCTATTTTCTGGGCTGACATTTAAGAGGTATTCATTTCACCATGAACTAAAAACATTAAACGTGATTTAGACTATCATATTTTAAAGCATTTTATATGGATTTAATAGCACCCTTGACAGAAAGGATCCATTCTCATGATCAGTTTTTTCTGTAAATAAGGAGAAACTGCCATGAAAAAAAAATCATTGAGTCTTTCATCGTCACACTAAAGAGAGAATCTGTCTGGTTAATATCATATTCTTTCTTTGTATTTTAAAACTCTTAGACATATTTTAAATCAAGAGCAAGAATCTGAATATTTACAAAGAAAAGAATCACAGAAGAAAAATGTAAAAAGATTCAAATATGAAATTGAAACCAGCAGATACTCCACTGTAAAGCATTTATATGGTTTCAAAGTGATTATATAGATAGCCAAATGAACATTACACTTCTGAAAAGAGTTTGCACAGTCCATTTTTCCTGTAATACATCAGTATGCCTTTTGTTTTATTGCTTTGAATCCCTTTTGAATCTTGTCCCATCAATGTCGATCCTTCCTTTTTCCCCATTCATTTCAACTTTCATTCTTAAATCCCTCTTGATACAATATATATGAATGAACCCTGAAGTAGAACAATGCAAGCTTCCTTCTTTTAACTCTTTTTATGCCTTTCCATATCTCTGAGAACACACATATGCAATGAAATAAAAGCAGTCCTTTGATTCTGTTCTGTGAACACATTGGAAAAGGCTGTTTTGCTGTAAACTCCTCAAAAGAATTCAGAATAACATAAAATGTGCTTTTTGACTTATGAATTTCAATCTTAGTGTTGTGTAGTAAGACCTGGTTTTAGCCATATCTGTTACAATTACTGTACATGTTTTTGTTGTTTAATTCATGCTCAAGTGACAGTTTTCTCTGTTCAGAAAGATTTCACCATCATTTTCCCTGAAGCTTCTAGAAATCTGGCAAGTGAGATTTTTTTGGTGCTATTTCTTCCTCTAAAGAACTACTTCCAACTTCTTCCTTGTCAGTTTTGATCTCTGACTAAATAGGCTGTCGCTGACACAATGCCATTTGAGGAAACTCTGCAGGACACCAACCTTATCAGCATCACACATGCTGTCATAGTGATTAAAAGGAGTTTAGAGAATAATATGTTCTTAAAACCATGACATATGTTCTCATCAAAGTCAAACGATGCATTGTCTATAGTAGAGTTTGAAGTAATTTCTTGAAGTTATATAAAGTAAAAACTAACAATCCACATGTTTTGCTTCCACAAATTGCAGAAAGGTTTAACAAATCGTAATCTGTGCTTGAAAGACTGGCGTTAAATAATGCAGTCTAGGTTTGACTGGTTTGTTTTTTGTGGTTTTTATGCTTCTTTAATTCTAAGTTGTTCCCAATGCCACTAAAGCACTAAAATGGTCTTTTATATTTTTTAATTAGTCAATAAGAGTGATTTGAACAATCTTACACTGTTTTAATGAATCTCAGAACAGTGTAGACATATTTTCAGGTAAGGACTGCTCGGTCCAAGTATTGTGGATTAAAAAACTAAAATCTAATTGGACTTACAGTAGAAGTTTCAAGTTTTCAAATTTTGCTGAAATTAGGTGCATATTACATATGAAATGTGCTCAAGGTGACATGCTATTAAAAAAAGGCCAAAATGGCTATTTTCTGGTCTGACATGTCATTCTCAAGATCTTTATATTAAACTAGTTTTCCAGGGATTTTCACACTAATTAAGGAACAAACCCAATGAAATGCATCATTAATAAGTCTTCTGCTACAGCCAGCTGACTATAGTGCAAATACATACTTTATGTCCCTATTTGTATTTTATAAATGCGCTGGATTGTTGGTATTCAGTTGAATCAATCAAAGCAATAACAAAAATTGCAGCAAGTTTCACTTGCATCGGTTTTGTCGATGCCTGCAGTCGATGCAGCAAAGTGTGCACCAATACTGCTAGTATTTTTAGTTTTAATTAATTTAGGCCAAATAATATATTTTTAGGAAATGTGTTTGTATTGTAAATGAAATATGAACAAAGTATTTTTTAACATGAGCTAATGGCAATTTTGTATTGTGAATTGGTTTATTGTGCATACTTGCTCAGAAACCGCAGATGCAATGTAGCTTTTATTAAGTCTGGTACAAAGCATCTTTTCTTATTGTGAGTTTAATGTTTTTTTGTACATGGTCCCTGGAAAATAATAAACTAAATTAAAGCAGCGCTTGTTCTTCTTGCTTGATCAGTGGTTATGTTTTATAAAAGTAACTAACCCAAATGGGGTTCAGAACCAATACATGGTAATAGAGTCTAATACAAAGTTCCTAAATAATGATGTGATTGAATAAGTTAAATGTGATATTTGGGCACTTTTATGATTGTTTCTATTTCAATTTTATAAGAATTCCTATCCACAATAACAAATAAATAAATATGCCATAATTTAGGTAATTGGGTACAGAAAGGTTAATTTTCAGAAATGAATGAGTTGTAAGAAGGGATGAAAAAACATTGCACAGGTATAAAATTAAGATGCAAAGTGGCAAATGGATAAATTGACCCGGAGCCTCACTATACGAAGTCGCACGCTGACAACAACTAGATAGCACTTCACTAAAAGCTGCACTTTGAAGATAAATATAGGAAGATCTTGCGCCATGAGATCTTGTTTCACCCTGGTAGATGATCGAAAGAACAAGCTCTGATAAATTTGCAAAATGTACAGTATTTATACATATATGTTAATTTTGAAGCTATATTTGGAACTCCTATTGGTCTTGATCATATTAAACTGTTGATTGTTGCAAATAAAACATGCCTGAAGAAGAAAGGTGTAAATTAACTGCAAAGATACTTGAGAAAAAATTATAATTAACATTAAACCGCAGGGAAGTCTATGTCACTGTTGGGACCATGGATTTCAACATTAAAACTCCGGTACAAACTCGTCTGGAGTTTTTAAAATAAATGGCATTTAACAGACTTTCAGCACAACTTCAGAAGGGGAAAAGGGGGGTAACAGCAGACTTCCCATGATGCCACTGGCTGTATAAAAGCACCCCCTTTCCAATGCCCCGACCTCTCCAAGCCGGTTGACCATCGGACAAGGAGCAGACACAGCGCGCTGAAGTCTTTTGCTGGCAAAAAGACTTAACTCTTCAAACTGGATCCAAGAGTCTCATATGATCACCGATCATATGCAAAAGTTGAGTATTGAATGAATTGCTGTTTGTGTATCCGGTATTCATTCACAAACGGGGTATTAAGGTACCAGCAATGTGTGACTCTCTCTCCGAGCCCTGCAGACGCACGCGGTTTTCGAGAAAAGTCCCCAGCAGAGACGCGGTCTCTACAACCCGAGTGAAGCGGTTTTCCTTGCCTGAGAGAAGGACGACGCCGCATCACCGGTAACGTGCAGTTTTGTCCGGCCGACAGAACGGCCACCACCCACAGCTTCGTTAGGTTAGCCGAACCGCTTGTTGACTGTGGACGTTTCTTCAAACTTCGCCGCCCCAGACATATTTTCCTCAACATCGTCAGAGGTTAGGTTTGGGCAGAATAACAGTTAGGATGAAATGATCTAAACGTTTTTCATTTTTTTTATGAAGTTTGGTTTTGTTGTGTGAAACTGCTATCTTAGTGCTAGCAGGCTGCACACGTGTTCAGCTTTGTGTTCTGTGTTTATGTGTTTCTAAAGTTAAGACAAACTTTATTTAAAGGGTGATTTTAAACACAGAAGATTGCTCATAACGCGCTGTCTGCGCTTATGCATTTTAACCCTTTTATTGACGGTATTTTAAGTGTGTGTGTTTTGATTCTGGATGCTAAGCTATCAGCCTCCTTTGTTAGCTTAACTGCTAACAGCCTAGAGTACCTGCTTGCTGCTGAAGAGTATTTACCCAGAACGGTTTAGTTTCAGTCCAGTAAATAATGTCCCTAACATCATTTTACTACATTTGATAACTAAGTAAACACCATTAAGCCCCATTTCTCCAGAAAGATTTGGCTCTTTTCAAAGATATTTCCTTAAATAATTTACCGTTACCTTTAATAATATTTCTTTAAATATTATTTCAATAAATAAAGGCAGCTAATGAGACACCGTTGAGAATTAGTCATCCAGAAGGTTGGTTTTATTCAGCAGATCATTCTTTAAAATATTATTTTATTAAAATAATATTTTATCTGATCTTGCATTGTGAATGGTTGTCTAAAGGTATGCTGATTACTGCCTAAGTCGGTTCCAAGACTAACTTCACTTCATTTCCAGATTCTTCAAGATAATCCTTGGTTCTCAAACATAAATAACATTGCATGGTAATGTTGCATCACTCTTCTGGTCATGGTTTCAACCATCTTTAATCAACTTGTTTATATTGTACATAGCCCATTAGTCTTCGTCATTCTTTAATTCTGCTTGGTAGTTTAGTTGGATTGTTTTAGCATAGTAAAGAGTTTGTTGATTGAAATATGTTTGACTTTGAGTTGACTTATTTTTGTTAATAAATTCTTGTATTTTAAGAAATTGTGTGAATTCATTCCATGTGTGTGCAGAGTGTTGCTGTTCAATAATGTCAGAGCTTGGCTCACACCTTTCAACTTTGTCCTAATACCATCGCCTTACTGGGCTGGTATTCACAGGACAACCCTTAACAGACAGAAATATTATTTGATAAAATATTAATATTAAATATTAAATATTGTCAGATTAATAATCACAACATCACCCAGTGCCACCATAATTGATACCGACCCAAAGTATCCGGTAGTACAGCCTAAAGTGTCCACTCTAATAAAGCTTGACCAATAAGATTCACAAGCTTTAATTTCAAGACCGTGCCAAGAAATAGTACGAGACAGATTTGTCAAAGGTTGTTTGGAATGATAAGAGAGACAGAGTTTCAGTGGAGAAGTTTGAGGAATAAAACTAACCCCCAAACTTGATTTTACTTGGAACAAAAAAAGCTTTAGAGATAGTCATCTTCATTCTGCAGGACTGACCTCCATCAAAAGGACTCAAGTTAGGGGTTGGGGGTGGGTGCCTTTTAATCGCTAGAAAATACTTGTGCTGGGACATCTGTATCCATCTAATATGAACATTTCAGCAACCTTTAGTATTAAAGTATGAACAGGTCCATGTCAGAAGGTATACATAAATATCTTAGCTTTATAACCCAACAATGATATCAACCACTTAGCCCAGCTCCACCCCTTCAACCCACTTTGCAAGCGGTTCCATTACTGTACCGTACCGGTGAATAGTTTTTCCCTCCCTGCTCCTGAGCAGGTCCGACCGAGGCTGAGTAGGGACTAGACGTGACATGAACAGACTGCTGTTCACTGATTGGTCATGGGATAAGGAGAAATGAGAACAGCCCCCTCACATCAAAACCCCTGAGCCTTATTGTAAAAGTTCTGGTGGGGCTGTTGTTCAGCTTATTATTCCAGTGGATCATTTTATACATGAAAAAACAAATACTAGACATTCTTATATACAAATATACAAACATTATTTGTATTTCGTTTATTTATATTTTTATTTTCTATTTACTAAATAAGGTTATTTATGTCTCCGGTCCTGTTCATAACTTTTATGGACAGGATTTATAGGCGCAGCCAAGGACCAGAGGGGGTCTGGTTTGGGGAGCAGTGGATTTCGTCTCTTCTTTTTGCAGATGACGTGGTCCTGCTGGCCCCCTCTAGCCAAGACCAACAGCATGCACTGGGGCGCTCCGCAGCCGAGTGTGAAGCAGCTAGGATGAAGATCAGCTCCTCCGAGTCCGAGGCCATGGTTCTCGATCGGAATAGGGTGGCTTGTCCTCTTCAGGTTGGAGGGGAGTTCCTGCCTCAAGTGGAGGAGTTTAAGTATCTTAGGGTCTTGTTCACGAGTGAGGGGAGAATGGAGCGGGAGATCAACAGATGAATCGGTGCGGCTTTCGCAGTAATGGGGAAACCGTGCCGGTCCATTATAGTAAAGAGAGAACTGAGCCGAAAAGCGCAGCTGTTAATTCAATCTGAAAAGACTCACACAGAAAAGGGATGGCAATTAGAAAAGTTTTAATGATGTGAAATTACATGGTTATTTCTTTGGCGCTCGGACCTGGGAGGAGGACATGCATGCTGAGACTGACATGAGCTAAGATGAACATTTGTAAGGTTTAGATTTAGAGATGTCTTCCCACTGATCCGATCCGGGAGCAAGGAAGCCAGGAGTAGATGTGAAGGAAGACGGTGGAGGTGGGGTGGAGGAGGGATGAGCTCAGCTGACAAGCGAGGATGAACACTGCTGAAGGTCCTTTAAAAGCAAGGTGTTGGAAGGTGATTAGATGGAGAATCAGGCGGACAGGATGCTGATTGGAGGCCGGGAGATGCACAGAAGAATCATTGGAAGGAGCGGGTGGTGAAGGTGAGTCTTTCATTCTGAATTTTCGTCTAAACTCCATTTTACCAGTCGGTTTACATTCCTACCCTCACCTATGACCATGAACTTTGGCCATGAACTTTGGGTCATGAACGAGATCCCGGATACAAATGGCTGAAATGAGCTTCCTACGTAGGGTGGCTGGGCACTCCCTTAGTGATAGGGTGAGGACCTCGGCCGTCCGGGAGGAGCTCGGACTAGAGCCGCTGCTCCTCCACATTGAGAGGAGTCAGTTGAGCTGGCTTGGGCATCTATACCGGATGCCTCCTGGACGCCTTCCTCAGGAGGTGTTCCAGGCACGTCCCACCGGGAGGAGGGCAGGAGGACACCTTGAAGGGACTATCTCTCTCGGCTGGCCTAGGAGTGCTTGGGCTCCCCCCGGAGGAGCTGGAGGAGGTGTCTGGGAAGAGGGATGTCTGGGTATCTCTCTAGTCTGCTGTTCCTGCGACCGGATCCTGGATGAAGCAGAAGACGATGACTACAAGTAAATAAGGTTATAGGATTACAGCTAAAATAATAAAAACAACTAATTATGTGACATGAAGGTGTGCTAGTGGTACTCTGTAAAAGGAGCTTTGTTCAATTCATCATCTGAAAATAGAAAGAGTAAGGCACAACTGCAAACATGAAAGACATAGCCGTCTTCCTAAGCTAACAGAACATTAATCAGACAAGCAGCCAAGACAACTTTGGTAACTCTGGAGGAGCTGCAGATATCAACAGCTCTGAATGGAATATCTCTTGACATGACAACTCTAAACTATGAATCTGGCCTTAATGGAGAAGTACAAAGAAAGAAGCCCTTTAAAAAAAAAGTAAATGTTGTTTCCAGTTTGCTACAAGCCATGTAGGGTACACACCAAACAAAATCTCAATCCTCTGACAAACAAGCAAGCAAAACACTGCGTGACAGACCTAAAACGACCTAAATCAGCCAAGATGCCATCCCTGCAGTGAAGCAAGGTGTTGGCACCATCACACTGCATGGATGCTTTTCTTCATCAGGGTCAGGAAACTTGGTCTCAATATAAGGGAAAGTGGATGGAGTAAAAATACAGAACAATCCCCCCTAAAAAAATGCATCGAGGTTTGTTGCTGTAACACGTAGAAATTCAACAGGTATGAATATTTTTAGTTCAGTACATAGTTTGACTAAAGCAGCTATGCACTAATATTTAGACCCTAGTGGTTTAATTTGATACATTGCAGAGAGGGATGAGACATCAAGCATCACTGTTTTGACTCATCTTAGTTTCTCTCTGGTGTCCTGACACGATGCAAAGCCCAAGCTGCTAATTAATACAGAAACTTCCATCCAGGATTTGCTCAACTTCCTGCCTGTGCTAAAATGGAAGCTTAACATTTTTAACAGTGAGAAGATGCATTTGCATTGCAAAAATGTTGGCTTCATTTACAGCGAGAAATCTGTTCACGCATCAATGAGTTGCAAGTAAACAGTTTTATGTTTTGTAAGAATTAATACAACTACAATAACCCTGTAAGCTATGACTGAAAGTTTGGAGATTGATTCGTTTTGATTGTTTTTACCGTTGCACATATGCATGAACATGTTTCACACAAATAATGAGCAGTCCCTATCAGCTCAAAGGGTTACCATTGCTGACACCCAGTGTGGTTCAGGCTCTATTCTGTCTCAGTTTGAAAACAGATTTAGGCTTCAGACAGATTGCCTGGAGGAAAAACTAGAAACTGTCTGCATAAATCATCCTGCTCCACTGACAGCTTTTAAAGGGCATCAATAAAATTGCAGGAAAAGAACCGATTCAGGTCCAAAACACGAGCAGATACGTTAAGCAAAAAGTAATCATCCCGTTGACTGTGACTTCATGCCCGGTCTGGACATTGGTGTCTAAAAAAAAGAGTGCATGGAATGGCTTTTATTGAAGGAAATGTGTTCAAGCCTGCATGTAGTGTAATGCGAGTACCAGTCTCTGAAATGGGGATTAACACACACCGTATGCCTGTGGACATTTTTTCAACACCCTCAGACTATCTGGTCCAAACATCAATATTTTTTTTATAATCACAGAGGCAGGTTTCACAATATATAGGGTGGCTCTCAAAAGCTTTTGTGGCTTAAAATAATGACATGCTAAGTGATTTCAAAGCATTATCCAATTTAAATTAATAATCCGTACAATAAAAAAAAGCAAATATATATATATATATATATATATATATATATATATACACATATATAAAAGCTGCAGTTACCTGCCTTTATAAGTTTGCCTGAAACAAATACTTTGCTTCTAAGGACTCAGCATTTAGCATTTAGCATGAATAACTAAAAATATCAACACTGAGGTATTTCTGTCAAGTGCTGTCAACAGCATCCTGTACTCTCCAAATGTTTGAACTAAGCTGCGCAATATCAGTAAAATACATAATTGCAACACCATTGCTGAACACTCCAATAACAATATTAGGGTTAACCCAAATTTTTCAGATATTTTGTTTCTTTCCCATCATCACAATCTCTCAAAACATGGTGATGGCATGATTATTTTCAAAAAAATAAATGCCAGCCAGTTAGCCCTCAAAACCTACAGGTGGTTCCAGAAAACTGAAAATAAATGCATTTTTTCTAAGCATCACAGTGAGACCAAGCATATATCTGACGTAGGAATGATGGCAGGACAGGCCCAGTGCTTGGAATTACCTGAAGAGGGTTGTGGCCAAGCGATGTCCTGACAGTCCTATAGATTTGGAGAACTTTTGCAAGATGGGGTGGGCAAATATTGTCAAGTTAAGATGTAACATTCTGATAGACTCCTTCCAAAGAAAACATAATTTTTATAAAAAGGTGCTTGAACGATGTAATAGTTTAAGGGTCTGCACACTTATGTGAACAGATTTTTGCATCATTTGTATTTGTTACACTTTTAATCTGACAGATTTCCTTTAGATATTTATCACGTTAAAGTCAGGAAAATTGTTTAATTGTTTAATTATTTATCAAGATCCCAATACCTGGTATTTTAACCAGGGTGCCACTGTAGCCACTGTAGCCACTGTAGCTAAACACTAACAATCTTGAGCTTAGCCAGGTTTAACAAAGTCCATTATAAACACATGAAGAATTCCTGAGCTAAGCAGTATAACCCTGTTGGGTTATAAGTCAGTGAATGGCTTAGCACCAAACTATATTAAAGATCTATCGCTGTTGTATCAACCTTCCAGACCACTCAGGTCTTATGTCTCCAGTGTACTTTGCATCCCCGGAACCAGAACCAAACAAGGAGAATCAGAATTCAGTTCTTACGATCCACTAAACTGAAGCAAACTTTCAGAAAACTGCAGAGCTGAATCCCTGAGTTGTTTTAAATCAAGGTTAAAAAACCATTTGTTTAGAGTTACTTTTGATTGTTCTATTTAACCCAATAACTAAAAAATAGTTGGTAAAGATTTCTAGCGGGGATAAAGGTTAATTAGAATTTTCCACCTTGGGACAGACAGTGTAAAGGACCTCATTGTCCACAGTGAAAAGTAATTCAGCATAAAAGAGCAACAGGCCGTGGTTGAGCAAGGCTCTCCTAGAAGAAGTTTAAAAGGAATATTCCCCCATTATTGAGATGGGGTCAGAACAGTTCTAAGGAGTTGCCTTCTCCCCAGAGAGAAACGTTTGATTTTATGTTAAGAAAATATGGGCCTGAAAGCATCGACTGCATTATTTGCTTAATACCTCAAAAAAAGCTTGCAAAACAAAATATAATCAAAGCCTCAAATCAAAATTAAAAAAGATTGTAAGTTATAAAGGTTTAAAAGCTCCTGCTAATCAGATTAAAAGTTTAAAATTAGAATAAGTTTTCTAAACAAACAGAGCTGTGAAAAAAATATATAAAAAAACACGGACCCAAATGCACAGAGTACGTCAATGAATAGGTTAAAACCTCAGAGTTTCCGGCCTCGTTCAGCCCTAAAATATTAAAATTCAGTCCAACTTTTCTTTAATTTCCTTTATCATGCCACTGTAATGTACTTTTTGAAGTTTTTTTGTCACTGCGAAGTACTTTTATTTCTTCATGTAAAGCACTCTGAATTGTCTTGTTGCTGAAATGTGCTAAATACATAAACTTGCCTTGACTTGACTCTCTTGTTTGCATTGGTTCCTGCTCTTAAAACACCGTGGTTGGTGCTCTGTGTTCAGAGATTTAAGTAAATGACTGTCTGTACGAAAAAAAAATCAAGTTGACTTACTGTGAGAATGCTCCAGACAAACAAATGTTTCTTTAAGACTTAGACAGAAAATGAATAAATATAAATAAGCCAAACTTGATGCACAAAGGATACGCTTTTTTTTTTGCTCAACAATACATTATAGAGTCAGTAAATGTGCAATTACAGAACCAAAACGAACATATTTTCCATCATATTATTTTTGCTGTAAAATATGCTAATTTACGGAGAATGTTTTTCATATATTCTAAATGACTTACTGTCTGATATACAGTTCAAAATAAATTAGTGTTTGTGCTGCCGAGCAGATGTTAAATTAAGTAGAGATTATTAATCTGAATGTATAACATACAGTAGATAATTTGCATATTTGCTATATTAAAAATAATTGGGCATAACTCTGACCACCAGATTGCAGGAATGAAATTCTGTTACAAAGCCTGGTGTGTGTAGCTATGCATCAGCCGGCATTAGTGGAATACATTTGCCTCATTAAGACCAGAAGTGGTTTTGTGGCAAATGTGGTGCAATAGTCTACAAGGGGTTAAATCATAATAGAACATACAGAAATTGTTTATGTTAATCATTAAATTCTCATGTTTAAAAGTATAGTTTGGATTTTGTGAAGTCTAACACACTGTGGCCTCCAAAGAGCAGATTTCAAATATCTAAAACAACTGACACTAACATTTTGCGATCCAACACTATAGTCCTGTGTAAAAGTATTTGCCCCCCTTTGAGATCTCTGCTGTTTTTGTTTTGCTGTCACACGTTTCTGATCAATGAATTTACACTGAGACAAAAATAACCTGAGTAAATACAAAGGGCATTTTCCAAATGATTTCATTAATTAGGGAAAAATATATTCCTATAAACCTGACCCTATGTAAAAAAAGTAATCACTTTGGCTTGTTGAAATCTAAATTTATTGTGATTAATGCATTCTCTGTGCATGGCTTGAGGGGCCAGCTTCCACATGCATAGCATAGCATTCTGTAGCAGTTTAGTACATTTGCAGTACATATGGCGTGCATCTTAGAATTGTGATGCTTGTGCTTTATATCACAAAAATCCTTGACAGCCTAGCCACCTGTTATAACATTGTGTATTCTACAGTAACAGATGAGCATAAGATGAGCATAAGACACAAATTATTGACCTTTTTTAACTGTGGTAGCATATTCTAAGGCATCAAAGTGCAAGACGGATGTGAGATATTCTGAGGGCGGTTTTAAGATTCCTGTTTCTGTCTTTGCAAAAATAGTGATTGAGCTGGAATAACAAGGCTAAGTTTTGAGGTCGAACAAAATTATTCTGTAATACTATGAATCTTAGACATTCTTACTGTTCATGGGGGACAATTCCCAGCCCTTGTTGGTGATGCTGTTTTATACTAAATAAAAAGTCTAAAAATGTATTCTTTTATACAGATTTGTACGAACTACATTTTGTCAGAATGGGAGGTGTGTATAAAGAATGCATATTTTCTAAATAAAGAAGATACATGGATGTGTTGTTTGAGTACTATAAGAAGAACTATTTAAAACTTGAAACCTTAACTCCATTAATCCCCGGATGCTCCAGACCAAAAAGATGTGACTTTTATTTTTCGGCACACATTGAGAGAAAACAATAATTGTTTGGTATTCACTTTTGTATATTTGGGAAAAATGTTTGTCCTTGACAGACGCTTCAGCTTGAGGGTAATATGAGAAGGCACTCTGACGTTCGGTCCACACAAACACAAGATTGTAGAGATTACTTTCAAGCCCTGCTTAGCTGTGCTCAACACTATATCTCATACATCTGACAATCTGCAACTAAAACTCAGGAGCAGAGCCTCAGGCAAGAATGTCCCTTTGCTTTAAATTCTTTCTGCCCAGCATTGAAATTGAGAGGGTCTGTAAAGTCCTGCTCTATTCAGGCATTTTTAATTCAGTGACCTGTTCATGAATAGAGGGGGTTTAAGCTTTTTATATGGCATAATGTCACCTTTATGGTCTCTACCTGCTAAAGTTTATTATATGTCAGATTCCAAGATTTTGAGGTGGGCATTAGAACTCGTATACGAATATGATTTTCAGGATTTTGAAACTTCATGCTTTTGTATACTTAAAATTAAAAGAAATACTAGCAATTTTTAGAATATTCTGGACTTTTCTGTTCAAAAAGTTTACCTTGCTGTATGCTTGTGTCTATATGTTTCACCAAACTAGTGTAGTTAGATTCCAATTCCGCAGTGTGGTCAATTGTGTTTTTTTTCTATTTTAAAATCTATGTACTTAAACTAGACTGAAATAAAAACAGTTTCTTGAAAGCAAATTTCATTCTGGTTATAAAAATCTAGAGTTATTTGTGGCAAAACCAAACTCAGTTTAAGAACCACAGATCCAGCAAAACCCTGACCTAAGATGGTCTAGAGCCCCCAAATTCGAATCAACACTCTTTCCTTCATTGTTCTTTACCAAGGCCTTGGACGAAATGCACCATTAGTCCAGTAAAGTCATATAGGTGTAGGTTCTTCACACATCTTTTATAATAAACCTATATAACCTTATTCCTTCAGAGAAAATACAACCAAACACACAGAAGTCACCTTCTTCTTGTGACATTCAAATAAGGGTATGGTTTCCCATGCTCCCAAATCACAGAGACACAACTGCAGGAGATGTAAGAAGATGATAAATGATTCCACCAATCAGCACTGAGCTCCTAAACCACCGAATGAATGCTCTGCTCAGACCCACGAGCCTCACACAAGTGGCCTGGGTGAGACAGGGGAATACTTACAGATCCATATTCTGACAGAAACTACAGGGAGATTATGATTTTTTGATGATGATTGAATGTGTTTGGTATGTCTTCAGTTTGCGGACATACAATGTCTGGAGATCTGTAATATTATAAACTAGTGGCATTTAAATCTGTTCTAATTCTTTTAGATATTTCTCTTCACTTGAAAAAGAAACATTCTCAAATTTGGTCAGCACATGTCCAACAATGTTAAAACCTAGACAAATAACTTTATCATCTCTGATGACAAAGTACTGGACCAGAACATGTGGAATATTATAGCAAAACGTATATTTTATGATCTGCTAAACCGAAGGTTGAAACTAGAAAATACTTTTGTAGTGAACCAGTTATTTAACTGTTACAAAACTCCACTAACTTCAACAAATTCCTTTAGGTTAGTTGAATTATGATACTTTACAGAGGCAGGTAGATAAACTCTTCAAGGACATGCCAAGAAGAGAGAGATGTTAGAGATCACAGAATCAAAAGCTAAGTCATAAAACCCAAAATACCAACACCTCTGCACAAATGAAAAATGCTTTTATATATGAATTTAGTGCCTACTACATACAAACCGCTTAAGGACATTTTAATAGAATAAAGAAGCTTTCAGATGTATCAAAGCTAAAGTATCCTGTGTGCCAACAAAATTTGAAACCGCATAAAACTTCATAAAAGCGAGGTGCTTTCTTTGTACCATATGTCATATTATGCTAGATTTTCCTGACCCACATGCAGAACCACGCACACCATGTCATGACACCATGACTGTACATTAAATGTGTTTCAGACAGAAAAACAGCTAGGAAAATGTTAAGGACTGAAATCTTTGCATTTATAAAAAAATATATATCAGAGTCTCTGACTAGACTCAAATTCCAATGCCTGTTGTTACAATTTATACACTTACTGGCCACTTTATTAAGTACACCTACCTAGTACCACATTGGATCCTCTTTGTCTTCAGAACTCCCTTAACTCTGGTTCAACAAGGTGTTAAAAAGGTTCATCAGAGATTTTAATAATGTCACACAGTTGCTACAAATGTTTCAGCTGATGTAAATCTCCTGTTCCACTACACCCCAAGGTGCTCTATTGGACTGGTGACTATTGAGGCCATTGGTGTACCGCTAAATCATTGTCAAGTTCTGGGGACCATGTTTGAGATATACAGGGGTTGGACAATGAAACTGAAACACCTGGTTTTAGACCACAATAATTTATTAGTATGGTGTAGGGCCTCCTTTTGCGGCCAATACAGCGTCAATTCGTCTTGGGAATGACATATACAAGTCCTGCACAGTGGTCAGAGGGATTTTAAGCCATTCTTCTTGCAGGATAGTGGCCAGGTCACTACGTGATACTGGTGGAGGAAAACGTTTCCTGACTCGCTCCTCCAAAACATCCCAAAGTGGTTCAATAATATTTAGATCTGGTGTCTGTGCAGGCCATGGGAGATGTTCAACTTCACTTTCGTCTAGTATAAATGGTTCGGTAGTCCTTGGCAGTGACGCGCCCATCTAGCACAAGTATTGCGCCAAGGGAATGCCATGATATGGCAGCCCAAACCATCAATTATCCACCCCCATGCTTCACTCTGGGCATGCAACAGTCTGGGTGGTACGCTTCTTTGGGGCTTCTCCACACCGTAACTCTCCCGGATGTGGGGAAAACAGTATAGGTGGACTCATCAGACAACAATACATGTTTCACATTGTCCACAGCCCAAGATTTGCGCTCCTTGCACCATTGAAACCGACGTTTGCCATTGGCATAAGTGACCAAAGGTTTGGCTATAGCAGCCCGGCCATGTATATTGACCCTGTGGAGCTCCCGACGGACAGTTCTGGTGGAAACAGGAGAGTTGAGGTGCACATTTAATTCTGCCGTGATTTGGGCAGCCGTGGTTTTATGTTTTTTGGATACAATCCGGGTTAGCACCCGAACATCCCTTTCAGACAGCTTCCTCTTGCATCCACAGTTAATCCTGTCGGATGTGGTTCGTCCTTCTTGGTGGTATGCTGACATTACCCTGGATACCGTGGCTCTTGATACATCACAAAGACTTGCTGTCTTGGTCACAGATGCGCCAGCAAGACGTGCACCAACAAATTGTCCTCTTTTGAACTCTGGTATGTCACCCATAATGTTGTGTGCATTTCAATATTTTGAGCAAAACTGTGCTCTTACCCTGCTAATTGAAGCTTCACACTCTGCTCTTACTGGTGCAATGTGCAATCAATGAAGACTGGCTACCAGGCTGGTCCAATTTAGCCATGAAACCTCCCACACTAAAATGACAGGTGTTTCAGTTTCATTGTCCAACCCCTGTATATGCTTTCTAACATGCTCCATTGTCCTGCTGGAAGTACCCATCAGAAATTGGACATTAACAGATTGGAAAAATGTTGCCTGGTCCGATGAGACTTGATTTCAGCTGGGACATTCGGGATATTAATCCATCCTGCTTTGTATCAGTGGCACAGGGTAGTGATGGAGATGTTTTGGTGTTTCTGCTATTTAATAGCACTTTAATACACTTTGAGCCCTGTAGTACCAACTGAGTATTGTTTAAGGACCGTAGCCCATCTGCTTCTGGCCGTGACGTGATGTGTTCTGCAAACCTTGACTGTAACAAAGGTTAATTTGAGCTACTGTTGTGTTTCTATCATCTTGACCCACCCTGCCCGTTTATTTTCACGCACAGGACCCTTCTTAGCAGCGGTTGAAGTTGGCTCAATCAGAATTTATTCTTCCATTTTCCCTCTTCAAACCTTTCCTAAAGTTAGTCAAGTATTTAGAACCTTTAGTACCTTTCCATAAAGAGACCATTTGAGAAAAAAAATCTTTATTAGCTGAAGACAATCTAAAATCTCCTCTAAGAATTCCCTTCAACTAGGTAGATTTCATGTATGTTTGTTTATGTCCTGTTAGTTAAAAAGTTATATTAGTGTGATTACTGATAGGCTATTAATTTATTCTATATTTATTGATACATTCAGTTTAAACTTGAGGTGTTAAATAAATATATATTCAAATATATTTTTATAAAATATTCCTCCTTCCTTCCTTTCATGTGCAGCTTAGGCTCCCTGTAAATAGTTTTTATCCTTTAGCAGACAGAATTGACTTGACTTGAGACTAAAAAAATGTATATTTTAATGAATGAAACTGATATGTTTTTAATACATACTGATGCTACCCAGCCATTGTGTGTGAGTTTTAGTAGTGAGATATTTTGTCCACTATCTCAATTACTCTACACTAATGATTCTGGGTTTTCCCTGTTTTTTACCCTTTACATTGATGCACACTTTAACAGACAGACTGAACTGGCTGCTAGAGCTTGCTATTTGTGTGGATCATGTGACCTGATCTGCACCTTTTACACATGGGTGTGTTTTCATTGTTTTAAAATAACAAATGAAGCTTTCAATGTGTTATTTGTTAGGTAACATAAGGAATGTAAACCAATTAATTGGGTCACCATATGGAAACACAGTGACTATTCTGTATGTTCTACTGTTTTATTTTAAACTATCTAATTTAAGCTGCAAATTTAAAGCTGTTCTTCAAAGTGAACCTTATGGTTATAGGGAATCATAAAACAGCATCTCTGAAAAAAAGAGATGGAAATGATGGAAAAGAATGATGGAAAAGAAAAGTCACCTCATGCATTTGCAGGTTGGCGTTTGGGACCCTCATCTTGGTTTCTAGGGGTTTGATGGAATTGGCGGTGTAATTTTTCAAACTCCGACTTTCCTTCAGGTGCGCCTGGAGCTTCTCCCTGCGCCTCCTAAAAGAGAAAAGAGAAAAGAGAAAAGAGAAAAGAGAAAAGAAAAAATAGTATAGATAAATTAAAAAAATAATAATAATAATCTTTATTGGTCATTGCACATGTACATTACAACGAAATTTGTCCTCTGCATTTAACCCATCCCTTAGGAAGCAGTGGGCTGCCATTGTGCGGCACCCGGGGAGCATTCTGGGGCTAAGGGTCTTGCTCAGGGACCCAGAGTGGCAATCTGTGGGATACGAACTCGGCCCCTTGTGTCCCCTCTGGAACACAAACCTCCTGCTCTAACCACTAGGCCACCACTCCCTACATGTACATGTATTATGTATTTCAAAGCATTCAGGTTTTTATTTAACTGATGAACCTACAATATTAACAGCAAAAATGTACTAGAATGAAACGAGTTATTCTGGCAAATAATAAGCTAAAACCACATGTTTTAAAACTGCTCAAACAAAACACAATTTTATATAGTAGAGGCTATATTTTAGACTTAGGATAAGGAAACAGACACTAGTTTTCTGTTTTTAACCTATGAAGGCCTGTGAGTTTTTCTAACTTATTCCAACATTTGGATACTTAAATGACCAAACAATTAATACTTGGGAAAAAAAGCCTGTATAAAACTTTTTGTAAAATGTAAAAAATAAAAACAAAAGCCATTTATGTTGGGGAATACATTTAGAAATCTTCACAATTTATTATTATTTAAAATCGTTAAAGTTGCATATTTGTATGTCATATCAACTGCACATGATTAGAACACTGTCACACTGTATTTTTAAGAAGACCTATTTAATCCTGAAACTATTAGTTTGCAGTTAGCACCTTTCTGAGATTGAAAAAGGTCCTAAGAAAGTTGACTGTAACAGCATATAAGTCTGATAAAGAACTGGAATAGGTTTCAAAAGGTCACAAAATAACTTTAAATAACTTTATGAGCCATTCCATTGTGGAGGACGTTCACCAAATGGGACCTACAGAAAAGTTTGCTCTCCAGGAAAACATAAAGGATAGAATGAAGTTTTCCAGAGAGAAGTTAGAATAAAGACTTGTGAAATAATGTTCTTTGGAGTATTAAGAGACCAGAAAAGAAAGTACTTATAGTGTCAACCAAATACAGCCTTCCATTAAAAAGGAACATCATACCAACTCTGTTAAAATAACTAAGATGCCTGAGGAAAAAATGAGACCTTCTATAAAAATAAAGCTTAAGCAGGACTGGATCCTGAAAAATAACAATGATCCATCCAAAACATACAAACACACCCACCATGGTCTGGCTGAGAGCCACTGGAATCAATTCATGTAAAGCACTTTGATATGTCTTGTTATTGAAATGTGCTATACACAAATAAACTTGATACTTGAGCTTGAAGAAATGGAAGGTCCTGAAACGAGTCAAAGCCCAAATTTTGACCTTCCTGAGATGCTGTAGGCTGACTCGAAACACACTGTACATTCAAGAAACCTTCATATCATTTTACAACTGAAGGTGAGGTGTGGGACAAATCTTCCTCAGACTGATGTCACTTGTAGATGACCGCAAGAAGTGTTTCACTGAGGTTATTTTAGCCAAAGGAGGTAACACTGGCTAAGTGAGTAAAACAAGGTTATTTTTTGTTTAGGTGCAATAAAATTATTTTCTCTTTCCAAGGATAAATTAAAAAAAAGATTAAACATCTGTATATGAACATTTGATTATAAAGAACTGAATATTTAACTGAGTGTCTAATTTTTTCCCGACTATATCTTGATACCTGTAGTATTTTAAAATGGATGTGACTATAAGAGTAAAGTCTTTTCCTAAATCCTCATCCACCAATACTTTAAATAAACGCGTCAGATGAGAATATTATTCCAACTTATAGTTATTCTTGATAACGAGACACAGGAAGACATTTTGCTTCCTAAGAAACCTAGAGTGTCCTTCATTAATTTCTCCCCAAGCATTAATTAAAAGAAACGGAAGACAATGAGTGTTTGAGTTTATAAGATGCAACTTGATTTCGGTTAATAATTATGTTGAGATGTTATGAGTCAAGACTATTTCTCAGCCGTTATTTAATTAAAACCAGTTCAGTTACAGTCGTCTCTGACGTTATAGCGAAGTCACTAGAAGACTATAGTCACTGACCAACAAACCGATTAGCTTGCCCTTAACCTTGCGCAGACGCAGAGCTGACCTCATGATGAAAGGTCAAGAGATAATCACATTAGAGGAAGTTGAATAATTAGATCTGTTGTCTTAGAGGGGTGTAATCTGATTTCTTCTATTCATCTTAAAATGGTGTTTCTGGTTTGTTGCTCTGACCAGTGCACTTTACATGATGTTAATTATGGTGACACTAGCTGCCCAGGCTTGTGCAATTACATTGTCCTAGAGGAAAATGCACAGAACCCCTTGTATCAGGACTCCATTATGCTGTGCCAGAGGTACGCTCATTATCAGATTCAGCCGATAAAACCCTTACTGCTGCTCTCTGGGAGATTCTCTGCTGCGTGACAGCAGTGTAATGAAGTGTTTGCAAACAGCCTCATGGTAAGCTCCTGTGCTCTCCACCTTTATGGCACTTTAATTATATTATGTCAGATGAAGGCTTAAACTTATTGTACACACTATAGTACTGTTGGAAAAGTTTTTTACTAAACAAGAAGACATGTAGCCTTTCTAAGGCTTTGTCTAAATAGATTGAATGTCTTAGCCTGCAAAATAAGACTATGAGATATCCTCATTTAGAGGATTTAAATTTTTAGTAAAATTTTTATCACAGTATTCTTCATTAAATCCTAATAAAACACCTGAAAATGAGGCTAAACAAAATTTGATGTCAGCAAGTATTGGTGTTAAACCAAATGAAAACTTAAGTAACATTATTTTGTCTAGTTACAGCCACAATCTTAGTATTTTTTTGTGATTCTATGTGATAAATAAACACTAAATAGCGAATAATGTGAGATAGAAAGAAGAAAACATATTTGTGTTTTAAACTACACATCACACACAAGATTTCTTCCCATTCATGTTGAATATAGTACATCTCTGAATGGCAATTATCAAGTCTTGCTGGAGATTGTCAGTTGGATTTAGTTCTGGAATTTGGCTGGACCGTTCTAACACATGAATAGTCTTTGATCTTAACTAGAAGTGTTTAAAGACAGTCCTCAAGGACTGGTGTCATGCATGGGGATGGGTACCAAATTCGGTACTTTTATAGGTACCGACCGAAATCCAACGGTACTACCAAGTACCGATTCCCGTATAATTTTGCAACTCTAACACTGCGTAACATTTCAGAGTTCATTCATGGCATGCATCTGCATGCATCTTTATTAGTTAAACATATATACTGATTACACACACACACTGATTATCAATTATTGTTTTGTTTTGGCTCAGTAAAGAGCTTAATTGTTTGCACCTGTCTCTCCATATGCTTTTGTTATGGCTAAAAGAGCAGAGCCTTAACACCTTCACTGCAATGTTTGTGACGCTAAGTGTAAGACCAACGGCGGCAATACCTCTAATCTGAGGGAGCACCTGGTTAAGCACCAATTTTTCTCAAGGCTGAAGAGTGCACAATTTTGGACAGCCTCAGATCTACCGCTAGAACTCCTGCATTTAGCACGCCTGCATCTGTAAGCAACTAGTCGTCTGCAACCAGCAACATGGCTGAGTTTTAATTTATGCATTATTAAGAAAAACACTGCGTAGTTAGTTCAAGGTTTTCATGTTGAAGAAATGTTTGAAACAACTGAGATGTTACAATACAAACAGCTGTATGGTGTTTTGATACATTCATTAAAGTTTATATATTGAAAAATAAATATGTTACATTGAAAATTTTGAAGATTTTACTAATAAACACATTCACATTTATTTCCACATAAAGACACACAAAAGTGCCAAAAACTGGTACCATTGAGTACTGGTATTGATTCCCAGGTACCGGGTATCAGTACCGTATCGGTTCAAATGTTAAAGGTACCAATTCCCAGTCATGCATGGTTCAGAGGTTGCCCTGAATGAACACACTAGAATTAAATGAAGGTTCATTAGCAAGCCTCTGCAGAGGTAGTTGACATTCTGAAGAGTTAATTCAGCCACCTGAATCAGTTGTTTGAGCAGGGACACATTTAAAACCTACAGGACACCAGACCTTGAAAACTGGAGCTGGATACCCCCGATCCACTGCTGCATTCCATTGCGGCACTTATATTTAGGGTGCTTGAACCTTTGCCCACATCTCAATAATTTTGCAGCCTGTTATAGGTTTTCTTCAAGTGGTGCAAAGCATACAAACAGCATGATGCTGCCACCACCATGTTTCACAGTGGGAATGCTGTATTCAGGGTTATGTAGTATGTTAGTTTTTTGCTGAACATGGTCTTTTCCTGTATCCCCGATATGGCTTGAGGCACACTGGAAACAAGATTTCCTATGACTTCCTTTCAACCGTGTTTTTTTTTTTTCCATAATGGACAAATTTATTGACAACTAGTTGACCTGTCGCCAGATTCTCCCACCTGAGCTGCAGTTATCTGTAGTTAACAATGGGCCACTGCTTCTCTGATTAATATTGTCCTCTCAGTCAACATGTCTTGGTGGGTTTGCAGTTGTACCATACTTTTTTTTACAACTTAACCCTGTTTTAAACTTCTCCACAAGTTCATTGGATTTATAGTGAGATTTACTCACAAATAGGTGGCCTTTGTTTTCTAATTACACTGCTAGACTGACGTCTAGAGGCAATAGGTTCCACTGGATTTTATTTAGGGTTATCAGAATAAAGGGGCTAAATATAAAGGTCACTTTCCTAAGTGCTTTACACTTATGTGCTACTTTTTGTTGGTCTATCACAAACTCTCAACAAATACGTTAAAGTTTTTTGTTGTCACATGACCTAATATGAACAGGTTCAAGCGGTATGAATACTTTAGCGTAGAACTGAAGAATTGTCAACATCTTGAAACATAGCTTAAGGTATCGGTTGAATAAGGAAAGAGACTAATTCCAGTTTGTACATCTATCATGCTAAAAAAATACTTAGGAAAAAGCTATCATTTGATCCCTCCTGTTAAGTGGTGCTAATTATGCCTCTTATCCTGTTATTTAATCTTTAAACCATTTTGTAGAGCCATGTCTTATCAAAAAGAGCTAATAAAGAAGAGATGGTGAGATACGGTACAGGTCCTCAGGCAGACAGGAATCAGGACTGTTATGCAGTGCATGCTAACAATAATTCCTCATAAGATCAAAAATGGCTGCAGAGAAGCTGTGAAACTGCCTATGTCTGCAATTGTCCATGTTTTCAAGATCAAGTCGCTCATCAGGTCTTAAATACGTATTTCTCTTGAAGTTTCTCTTTTGGCTTTGACTATCTTTTCATTCACTTCTATTTCAGTAGTTTTTTGTTTGTTAAAGGCCCATCAGTATTGCGTGTCTGACCTGTCCACATGTTTCTATGCATTTGACACTGAAACATCTGCAAATTGTTCACCAGATTCACCATTTTTGGACATGTTGACAAAACCTTGGCGTCCTGCTGCGTTCATGGACTATACATACCATACATGTGCAACACTACTACAAAGCTACACCACTGCTTTCTGTTTGCCCTCACCCATCTGTTACTGACATCCACATTTTGCAATAATGTGGGGTCTAAGGGGTATTTAACATGACTATAATCCACACATTTTTTACCATAATATGACCATTATATTACTAATCTTACTATTTAAATGAATACAAAAATATTTGTTAAAAAACATATGGTGCAATGCAGAACATAGTTAAACTGTATAAGCATTGGGATATACAGTGCATTATATCTGTTATATAGAGCAGTGCGTCTGATTTTAGGTTGACCAGTGATAACTGAGCTAAAGAGAACATTTATCTGGTTAATAGTCACTTTCATTTGACTTTAATCATCTTTTTAACTTTAAACTTGATAGAACATAGAATATGTTTTAATTAGAGGTTTTAGTAAAGAGACGAGTGATGTTAAGTACTGGAGCATGGATGGCAGCTCCACAGTTAGTGTTAAACTCGTTGTATATGTGCTGGTAGTGATACAAAAGGACCGACGATTTGTCCATCTATAAATGCATGCACACTGCAAATTAAGGGGCACTGGCGAAGGCATGAATTGAGGAGTAAGCTGTCTTTTATTCATCAGTATTTGTGTCAGAATCTTTTCTTCTCTGTGTGAAAAAACTGTTGACTTCATCGTCATTCAGTTCGTTTGGATTTGCATTAATGCTCCCTCCCCTTCTCCAGATCTGCATACATCTGCTCGACTGAACAAGCAACTTCCCTGACTCAATTATGGATTCATTGAGAGCGCCTGTCCATCATGTCTTGATCCGATTATCTTGTTGTCAGGCTGCTCACTCACTCACACCATTCTATTACAGTGGGAAACCTATGGAACTGCAGTTCCATCTATCAGCCTGCTCCAGTCTTTGCAGTATACTCTGACAACAGACAGATGTTATTTGACATGTTTTATTCATCATGCTAAGATTCTCACAATTAAATATATACAAAACAGTGTTCAGATTATAATTATTATAATTATGCACACAAAATACGTTTAGCCAAACAGACCATGACCTTTAGGTTATGATAAGCTTTAAGCATGTATGTTGACATAATTATCTTTGTGACTGATTTGAGAATTCCAGGGATTTAGCTGAACTTGTCTGACACTTCAGGATGTTCCAACATATTAAGCTTCCTTTCACAACACTAACGAAATGGCCTTTGACCCTTTGGTCTGTCCACACCCACAAGATACTGTTTGTTGGTTACCGTGATTGTTGGTTAAAGTTATGAACTGTGGGACAGTTCTCAAACATCAGCTAAGTACGTTTTGGAGCATTAGAATGATTGGAAAAATGTTTTGTGTGTGTGTGTATGGGGATGAAGGGTGTAAAATGTACAATCTTTCTCCACCCCAGGATGGGTATGAAAGCTAAATTTCTTTTTTGTAGAGTCTATATGGGCCCATAACCCAAATATGAATTATTACCTAAAAACAGAAAATAGGCTGAAGTGTCATCAGGCACTCAGGTGAGTGCCTAGCTGAGTGGATTTTTATTTATGGTGTCTCAGACTTGCAACAATTATGCCGCAGAATTTATTGACATGCTAGCAAAAAATGAAGGCAGCCACGCATAGCTGCAGATCAAATTGTGAATGCAATGCTTTTTCAGGCATGGACATGCTAACCTGGAGCGATATTTACCTGGAGTACATTTTCCTACACCATTGAAAAACAAGGCAGATTTGCAATTCTGCGATTGGGATATTAAGTTTGAAATAAAACTACTTAAGAAGTAACGGTTGAGAAGATGTTGCTTCTGGTAAAAAATTATAATTCTTATAACACTTATAATTCTGGATGTTAGAATTGTGTGATATCAGTCAAAAACAGTCTTTCAGTAATCAGCTGTATTTCCTAACAGAATAATAAATATAAATATGTAACAAATTCTTACAATGAAAAAGTTGAACACAGCAAGAGTCACCTCAGCCTTTATGTTCAGCAAACTAATTCCCATGAAAACAGCGGGAAGAAGCAAGACATGATTTTTTGAAGACTTTGTTGCTGTATGATCAGAATCAGATAAAAACATAGCAAAAGATTACAATAATATGCCCATTTGAGGTGCAGCACTGCCAGGACCCAATAGTTGCTCTCATCAAACTCAGGTAGCCTTGTTAAAATTCCTGGGAGAAAAAACATCAACTGTTGTGAACAAAACAGGATATATTGCAGCACCCTGAACATCATCATTGGGGAGTGAGTTACACTAATGAAGACCATGCAATACTGATGAAATGTAGTGCGAATTTTCAGTTTCATACAAAATAGCTTGTTTTTAGAAAAAGGAGGGATGAAACATACGCCTTTTCATTTTTTTACCAGTGATTTTTTTATGAATAAAATGTTTTTAACAGTTTGTGCCAAAATATATTTAAATTCGTCGAATTTGGAAAGTTGTCTTTATAGATCAATATGAAATTTTTCTGTCTTTGAAACCTATCTGAGTCATATAAGACTAGGAATTGATCTTAACAGGTCACATACTTCATTGAACTTAATCAAATCAATGTCATCAAAATGCTTGAAAACATGTTTTCAAGCAACAGTTTTAAGTAACACAATACATTTAGGGACATCCCATTGAGATATATAGCTTTATGACGAGTTCCAATGATACACTAAATTGTTAAAAGATTATGCTCATCTGCCTTAACACAGATGTGAAGTTTGGTGACAATCCATTGCTTTAACCCATTGGGTTTAATATGAGGCCTGCTCACTCTTCTCAGGAGTATGTTTTGGAGCACTTTTGACCATTCTTCCAGAAGTGCATTTGTGGGGTCAGAGACTGATATTGTACAACTTGCAGTCTTTGCTCTGGTTCATTCCAAACCTGTTCTATAGTCTTGAGGTCAGAACTCAACCCGACAGAAGGCCAGTCAAGTTCTTCAACCAAAAAGTCGCTCAAATATGCCTTTTTGGAACATGCTTTGTGCACTGGTGCGCAGACGTGTTGGAATCACAAGGGGTCATCCATAAACTGTTTCCCCCTTTTTATACCACTAATGTGGAAAGTTTTGTAGTGAGGGGATTTCACAGCTGGGCTTATTGCACAGGCGGCATCTTATCATTGTACCATGGTGAATTTCACTGAGCTCCTGACAGCAACCCATTCTTTCACAAGTATTAATAGAAGCAGTGTATGTGCCTAGGTGCTGGATTTCATACACCTCTGACATGGATGTAATGCAAACACCTGTAGTCAGTGATTTGGATAGGTACCAATATTGACATGCAAAGCAGTTAACTGAAGTCCTAAGCTAACCTAGCATGTTTACACTCTGTTTTGATATGACTTGTTGATGATTTGCCTTATTAACTATTTTAGTGGGGTTCCAGTTAATCATGTGGGCAAAGCTTTTAGAAAAACCTGTTCTCCTGAAACGTACCACTTTGTTTTAAATGCCATATAACTTATCGACTAGTGTGTGAGCTGCTGTCTGCAGCTCTTTGCTCCACCAATATCCTTCTGCTGATGTCAGAGACCACCAGGTCAGATGACACAGAAGAACAGTCTCTCTTTCTTCGTAAATCACTGTAAAGACTGAAAAATTTGATCATGAAAATAATGTGCGGAAACTATAATATACATTTAAAATTTAGAGGTGCAAAACACAGCTATGCACCTTGCTGGGAGTGTGGAACATAATCAGAATGTTGTTTCATCAGTGATTCCTGATATTGATCATGATCTCTGATACGCTGTCTCGCACCAGAGCATCCCTGTTTGAAATTGTTGTTGCCCAATACATCATTTATTTGATACATAAAACAGGGGGGCTGCATGGTGGCATAGTTGGTAGCACTGTTGTCCTGGGTTTGACTCTCGGCCGGGGGTCTTTCTGCACGGAGTTTGCATGTTCTCCCCGTGCATGCGTGGGTTCTCTCCGGGTACTCTGCCTTCCTCCCACAGTCCAAAGACATGCCTGTTAGGTTAATTGGTCTCTCTAAATTGCCCTTGGGTGTGTGAATGAGTGTGTGCATGATTGTTTGTGTTGCCCTGCGATGGACTGGCGACCTGTCCAGGGTGTACCCCGCCTCCCACCCACAGACTGCTGGAGATAGGCACCAGCTTCCCTGCGACCCACTATGCAAGAAGCGGTATAGAAAATGACTGACTGTAAAACAGGGAATTCAGAAAAATAAATACAGCAACAAAGGCTCCATAGGCAAAATGGAAAATAAATCTGATGTCATAGGGCCTGGAGATTTTCTGTTTTTGTCTGTTGATACACTTTTCATGCATTCCCAGATCTTACCAATAAACTCTGCCTAGAATTTTTACAAGTAACAAGGAAAGAATTACTGTTGTTTGTGTGAGGCCCAGAGGATGAACAAAGGCCCACACTCAATCCGACCCCTCACTGAATTTACGTTAGAAATGGGGTGTAGCACGTGTTTGTTTCTGTGTTTATCATCATACTTGTTGCGGCAGTAGAGGGCCATGCACAGCGTTCCCAGAAGACTGATTGCCATGGCGATGGATGTGATTGACAGCACCTGTCTCTTGTACACAGCTTTGCTCTCTGTGGAGAAACAAAACAGAAGAAGACACCATATTAATGTTTGAACAGCACACTCCTGGGAAATAAAGCCATAGATGTTATACGTGTTTGTCTGCATACACGTTTCAGACACAAAGGATAAAAAAGAGGGAGAAGGAAAAAAAGATTTTTTTTTGGTGTAAATCTGCCATTCACAAGAAGTGTGTTCAAGCTAAATTAATATGATTCTGCAGCCTTGCCATTCACAGGATTAAACATGGTTTTGAGATTTGTTCTTATCCGCTTTTAATTTCTGATGTGTTTCTCTGCAGCATCCAAACAGCTATTTAAATCATCAAACAAGCAGTTATTGAACAAATAGGCTCTCTGGGGCTCCCCCCCCCCTCCCTTTTTTTTCAATCTGCCTCGATTCTTTTCAAGAATAATTACTTCTGTGATAAACAAACCAAATACAACTGACATAGAGTAACTCAACTCTCATTTGCGCAAAAATAAAAACCACATATTTACAGCTCCCTCCACTGTGCGTGGCACTCCGAGTTACGGTGCGGCCCCTTCGGCTCGTTTTATCAGCTCTGCCACATCGAGTAATGGTCCGATAGACACCAGACATTGCTTTTGAAATGGATGCCACATGTAATGGAGCCTGAACACTTGGAAACAAGAAGAGTTATGGTGCGGAGGGACACCATTAGTGGAGAAAAATGAAAGCTGTCTTGTTTGTTCCGAACAAGTAAATCACGGTTGCCTTCGGAAACATTAACAGGCGATCAGTCAGGGTTTATTTTGCAACACTTAGACCTTGGAAAGCCATAAAGACAACGGGCGTAAGGGTTTTACATTGAGACAAATTTTCGAAGAATTTTATTTTGTGCAAAAAATATAGCCATTAAAGCTTTGAGTCACTGAATATAAAAGTATTCCGATGTAGTCTGGAAATTTATGGGAGGGTATGAAATTCGATTTTATTATTTTCCATGTTGGGAAAGTATAGAAAAGTATGACATTAATATTTTGATTTCATTGATATAATTTTATTTTCAAACTTATTCTTTCTTTTTACTTCCTTCTTAATCCCCATGTCCTCCGTTCCTTACTGTGGCACTACTTCCTTTCTTTATATTTTCCTTCCTTTCATTTGCCATTTCATCCTTGTGTCCTGCTTCCATTCCCTCTGAGTCCCTGTCATTCTTTTGCTTTTTCTCTTTCTGACCTTCCTTCTTTTTGTCCAGTTTTCATCCTTCCTTTTGTTTGTCCTTTTTTCTATTATTCATTGAGTCTTCCTTCCTTTCTTCCTTCCTTCAATCCTTCCTGGTAAAGTTTTTGTTTTTGTTTTTACAGATTTTGTACTTAAAGTCTTTCTGCTGCAGAAATATCTACCATTATTTCACATATTTTACATTTTAAATTGAAAGTAAAGAAGGGAGAGCTGTGGACAGTTTAGTTCGGTTAGGTTTTACATGAAACATGGCAGGAACCCTGGTACAATCAGAGTTTTCTCAGCACTATAGCAACCCAACCGCAGCCTGGTTACATCTTGCTCAATAGGATCCTGGCAACTATCTTAGGTGACGAAGGTAATTCAATAATTCTTGACTAGATCTTGACAAGATATTTAAGCCTTTCTTTAGATATATTTGCCTATGAAAAAATTCTAGCTACTCTGCCCCACACAGATATAATCCATCACCACTTTAGATTCTTTATCTTCTCTAAAAACAACAGATGCTGCAGAATCTCTCAAAGTGATATTGTACAGCGTTTTTCTCCATCTTTCTCCACCTATGTCTGAATGACATGTCAGGCTGGCATTTTTCCAATGGTGCTAATCAAGCTGCAGCATCAGACTGGCTTAAAGAGTATAATTACTGTATGTAATAAGGAGGAGATGAGAAGGCAGACTGAACCTCGGAGCAGGACAGGAAGAAGAGGGACGGTTTGGGGAAATGTGGCAAAGGAAGATGAAAAGAGATAAAGTAAGGAGGTTCAATGGGCAGCCAAGATATTTCAGAGATGAATCCAGCCCACTCTTCTCTTCTGATGTAGATTTTGGACATTGTCTAACATGGTTTTCCACTCTAGTTTAAAATAGTAAAATATGCCTCATTTAAACCTTTATAGGGCTCTAGGAAACCTCTTATCATTTTTTCATTTTTCTTTCTACATAATTAATGTGTTTTCCCTTTTGTCCTTGCAATAATGCAAAAAAGAAACCATAAAAACATACAGTGGCTTGTAAAAGTATTCATACCCCTTGACCCTTTCCACATATTGTCACATTACAACCACAAATAAATATATTTTATTGGAATTTTACGTGAAAGACCAACGCAAAGTAGTATACAATTGTGACGTGCAACGGAAATTATACATTTCTTTTTTTTTACAAATCAAAAACTGAAAAGGGCATTGTGCACAAGTACTTTAGTACTTTCTACTGAAGTACTTTGTGGAACCACCTTTTGCTGCAGTTACAGCTGCAAGTATTTTAGGGTATGTCTCTACCAGCTTCGCAAATCTAATGGCTGATGTTTTTTCCCATTCTTCAAGCTCAGTCAGATTAGATGGAGAGCGTTTGTGAACAGCAATTTTCAGATCTTGGCACAGAATCTCGATTGGGTTTAGATCTGGACTTTGACTGGGGCATTCTAATACATTAATATGTTTTTTTTTAAACCATTCCATTGTAGCCCTGGCTTTATGTTTAGGGTCGTTGTTCTGCAGGAAGGTGAACCCCCCAGTCTTAAGTCTTTTGCAGACTCCAACAGATTTCCTTCCAAGATTGCGCTGTATTTGGCTCTATCCATCTTCCCATCAATTCTGAGGACCTTCCCTGTCCCTGCTGAAGAGAAGCACCAAAAGACCATGATGCTGCCACCACCATATTTGACAGTGGGGAAGGTATGTTCAAAGTGATGTGAGTGTTAGTTCTCTGCCACATAGCATTTTCCTTTTTAGCCAAAAAGTTAAATTTTAGTCTCGTCTGACCAAAGCACCTTCTTCCACATGTTTGCTGTGTCCCCAACATGGCTTCTGGCAAACTGCAAACGGGACTTCTTATGGTTTTCTTTTAACAATGGCTTTCTTCTTGCCACTCTTTCATAAAGACTACATAGACTAATAGTTGTCCTGTAGACAGATTCCCCCTCCTGAGCTGTGGATCTCTGCAGGATGTCCAGAGTCACCATGGGCCTCTTGGCTGCATCTGTGATCAGGGCTCTCCTTGTTCGGCCTGTAAGTTTAGGTGGACGGCCTTGCCTTGGTAGGTTTACAGTTATGCCATACTCTTTCCATATCTGGATGACGGATTGAACAGTCCTCCATGAGATGTTCAAAGCTGCTAGGGAAATCTTTCTATAGCCTAAGCCTGATTTAAACATCTCCACAACTTTATCCCTGACCTGTCTGTGGTGTCCCTTGGACTTCATGATGCTGTTTGCTCCCCAATATTCTCTTAACCAACCCCTGAGGCCGTCACATAGCAGCTATATTTGTACTGAGATTAGATTGCACACAGGTGGACTCTATTTAGTCATTAGCAATCATCAGGCAACTTCTGAAGTTTTTTATTCGTAAAATTTGTTTTAAATCATGTATAATTTTTGTTCCACTTCACAATTGTACACCACTTTGTGTTGGTCTTTCACATAAAATTCCAATAAAATATATTTATGTTTGTTGTTGTAATGTGACAATATGTGGAAAAGTTCAAGGGGTATGAATACTTTTACAAGCCACTGCAGATTTCAGAAAGAAAACAAATTATTTTGATAAAAAAAAACATAAAAAAAAACATTTCACATGGCTTTAGTTTTGCCTTATTTGACCTTTTGTGGTACTTTTCTTATTTACATAATAAAGGGTAGTATGAGATTCTCATGGTATGATTACCTTCAGTAAAAATCTCACAGTTTTACATTATCCACACAAGCTTTTAAAACAAAAATGTGTAACACATCTACAACAATATACAAAACGTGTTGCAGCCTTCTTGCAGCCAGCTGGCCAGCAGTGTGCACCAATAGGGAAGTGAGGGGCAGTGCTGTATTACACTATGCTTAATGCATCCAGAGAAAGCCAGGGTCACTCTGGCACTTTCTATTGCATCCTATTAAAAGAATTAGATTGCAAATCACCACAATTCTTTATCGCTTGTGCCCAAAAATAAAGCTTTGTGAAGACAGGGGGCTCATTATATGTGCTTGGGGTGTTTTCGATATTGATACTTACTATTTGACAACACAATTTGTCGGTATGTAGCACCGGCGTTAAGAGTATATTTCAGGGGTTAAGTTAAAAAGTCATGAGCCGTTAATATCTTACCATGTGCCTGGGTGCTGGATTTCATACACCTCTGGCATGGATGTAATACAAACACCTGTAGTCAGTGATTTGGATAGGTGCCAATATTGACATGCAAAGCAGTTAACTGAAGTCCTGAATATACTGAATATCTTACCACTTTATGTCTCAATATTTTATGAATTCAGATTAGATCAGGCTGGAGCTAACAGCTCCACCAACAGAGACCAAGACCAGAGCAGACTTATATACAAATAAAATAAATAAATATTTAGAAACAACTCCAGTCTAAAAAAACTGCTTATTCAAATGATACTTTATAAACCTTCAAACTGTCATCACTGTTGGATTGGATGATTATTTACGCAGAAGCCAATGATTGTCTACACAGTAAATCGAGGTAGAAGTTGGTGTTCCACCATGGATCTAAATGTTAGAGACTTGTACAGAGAACCGATGTATACTGTTTCTGCTCAAAGTAGAAACTCAAGACAGTTTTCACGGCTTTAATATTTTTTTATCTTTTACCCTCCTCTACTTTTATATCAGGCAGTTACTTTGACCAGTTATTCTTTGCATGTTTCAAATCAAGACAAACCATCTTCTAACTCAATTTCTAGTGTATATAATAATCAGCTCGTACTTGTATTTGTCGTCTTCCGCTTCCTAGGCCGGGTCGCGGGGGCAGCAGACTCAGTAGAGACACGCAGACGTCCATCTCCCCAGACACCTCCTCCGGGGGGAGCCCAAGGTGTAACCTGGCCAGCCGAGAGACATAGTCCCTCCAGCGTGTCCTGGGCTGTCCCCTGGGCCTCCTCCCGGTAGGATGTGCCTGGAACACCTCCCGAGGAAGGTGCACCTAGAAATCCTGTCCATGAAAGTTATGAATAGGACCGGTGACAAAGGGCAGCCCTGCCAGAGTCCAACATGCACCAGGAACAGGTGCGACTTAGTGCCGGCAATGCGGACCAAACTCCTGCTCCGCTTGTACAGAGACCGGATGGCTCCTAATAAAGGGCCCCCGACTTCGTACTCCAGGAGCACCCTCCACAGGACACCATGAAGGACACAGTCAAATGCTTTCTCCAGGTCCACAAAACACATGTGGACCAGTTGGGCAAACTCCCATGAACCCTCAAGTACCCTGCAGAGGGTGTAGAGCTAGTGCAGTGTCTGGGACGAAAACCACACTGCTCCTCCTGAAGCCGATGTTCGACTATCTGCCGGACTCTTCTCTCCAATACCCTGGCATAGGCCTTACCAGGCACGCTGAGGAGTATGATCCCCCGATAGTTGGAACACATCTTCCGGTCACCCTGCCAACTTTCTCCTCTTCCAGCGGATCCAACTCACCAGGTGATCAGTAGACAGCTCAGCCCCTCTACACCCAAGTGTCCAAAACATGTGTCCAAAGGTCTGAAGACACGACAACAAAGTTGATCATCGACCTCCTGCCTAGGGTGTCCTGGTGCCAAGTGCACTGATGAACACCCTTATGTTTAAACATAGTGTTCATTATAAACAATCCGTGACTGGCACAGAAGTCCAGTTTGTGGAAAATAATTTATACTAAATGAAAATGCCAAGGGAATGATCTACTGTAAGTAAAACTATAACTGCCTGAAAACAAAGATGTACTAAGAAATCAGCTTGTGATTGGACTCAGCTGATATTTAGCTTGACTGATCAGTTGGAAACTTTGATCTGATCTCTTTCCAGTCACTGAACCCATCTTTCCTAAGCACTGCCACACTGTGGTAACAGCAACACTCTTGGGTGAGGGTGCTGCCACTGAGTGTAGTGTTAATCTTGTTAAATCTTTTGTGCTTCCCCTGTCTTCATTTTTAAACACTTTACTGAATGTAATACAGCACAGTTGCTCTTTTATGTGCATTAAGCTTTCAGCCTTTGTGTTTAATGGAACATGTTGTATTTGGAAATGTTGGCTTATATTCTCTAGAATACATCACATGGAAACTGTTGTTTAAGAAATGCTAACTGTATTAATTGTACTAATTGCTTACATAAGATGCTAATGCTAATTCCTGATATACATAATTAATGACAGCTATCAAGAAAGGAGGATTTTTTTTAAATGCTGTTCTTATTTTTTCTTATACCACAGTTCTCAAAAACATATTGGAATCGTCTATAATTGGTATCCACAGGAAACCAACGATTGAAAACAGCCCACAAAAATGTGATTGGGGCATCTGTTTGCTTTAGCAAAACTTCACTTTAGAAATACTGAACCATTTAATGTTCATGCTCCATGCATACACATTGTTTTGGTCCTATAATGAATCTCAGTGTCAAAAGCCAAGCACATAAAGTGAGTTAGTGTAATGCGAGCGTATCTGCTGTTATAACTCAGTACTAGCTGTCCTTACCCTGTTTCTCTTGCAGGTTCTGTGTAAAGGCCAATTAGTGGCAAATGCAACACCTGAACCCGCTGCGTTCTTCCATAAAACACCTCTGTCCGTGGATCCTTCTGTCTGAGGTGAGATCCAATCTATCAATGCAGGCTCAGCAGCAAACCAAAAAAATATCACTTCAGGTAAACAGTTTGAAATTTCCAAATGATTTGACTCATGGTTACTAGAGAAGGCAATATACTACACTGTTTTATCATAAACATTCACTATGAAATGGTACTGGAACTGAAATCTCAGTGTTTTCTTGTATCTTCGAAAGAATGTCATCTGAAATGAAAAAATGTTCCTCCCTAAGGGCAAAACTTTTTGATGGATTTCTATCTTTGGCAGCTTTTACACCGAAAGCTTTCATTATATTTGGTTCTTTTTGCTAATAATGACTGACTGCATATTTATCGGTGAGGAAAGGCTAACTTTTAAGACGTGACATTGATTCATATATATTAAATTTAAATATAAATCCAGCCACGCCTGCCGGGTGCTACTAGTTGCCATGCAACATGCTGCTTTCTCCAAGTTGTTATTCTTAACCTTATAGAGTCTCGTAGGAGCTGTCTATTCTTTGTTTAATAAGAATTGTTACACTTTTATTAAAGTGCCATGTGAAATTATTCAAAACCTTTTAACTTTTCACAATTTATCTGTTTACAAGGAACTTGCAATGTTTTCTCATTGGGATTTTATGTAAATCAACACAAAGTAGTACATAACTAAGAAGTGAAATTAAAATATAACATGGTTTTCAATTTGTTTATGCATGAAAGGGAAATATGGGGTGTTCATTTTTATCTAGCAACCTGTAATAATCGCTCCTTTCAATGCAGTTACAGTTACAAGTCTCAACCAGCTTTGCACATCTAAAGACTGACCTTTTTGCCTATTATTCTTTGCAACATAGGTCAAGCTAAGTCAGTTTGGATTTAGGTCTGTACTTTGACAGGGCCATTCTAACGCATTAATATTGTTTTATTTATTCTAAACCATTCTCGTGTAGTTCTGGCGGAATGTTAGGGGACATTAAGAACATGAACCTCCACCTCTAACCGGTTTTCTTCCAGGATTACCCAGTATTTGTCTATATCTATCTTCCCATCAAATTTGACCAGTTTTTCTGTATTTCTGTAAAAGCATCCCCTGATATTAAATAGGATTGCAATGTATTTCCACAGGGACCAATACATTATAATGTGACTCTTTGTTGGTCCATGTTTTCTCAAATAGCAGCTCTAGCCATTGAGAAATTTGGAGGAAGACTGGTGGACCACTTAAGTATACTTTCCAATTTTGACACAAAATGGCAAAAACAAATTTGCAGTTGGTTGATGTAAGGAAGACATTACTTTGACAGAGTGAACAAAAGGGTGACAAAAAAAGAGATTCTGAGGAAGGGGAATTGGACTGAAAATATATTTTTTTGCATTGTTCTAACTCTAGATTTCTGTAATTCTGAATATATTTGGAGGGCGCACAAATATTTAAAAGGCACCTATTACGCAATATTCACTTTTTGATAGTTTTTATACTTCCATTTGGGTCTCTAATGCTTTTACAAACAGTCCAAACGCAAAAAAAAAAACCATTCACCTGTTTTTTTGGCTTTGAATGAATGTTTCATTTTTTCTACAAAACGCACAGCTTCAAAAGCTTGTGACGTCACACTTACAATGGCACCTAGGAACGTTACCTGAGTCCCGCCCCTGACTAGCAACTGAAGCGGAGCTCCACCCACTTGACTTTCAGTAGAGGATCATGTCTCGCCGGCTGGTTTTTCCTTACACACGCTTTACTATGGCTACCCTCAAAGGCAGATTTTCTGTTGGTGGCTGTAAAGAGCCACATGTATCCATGCACATTCTCCCGCTGTCGGATAACTGAGATTCATGGCTTCATTTTATTTTTGTGCAAATAATGTAATTCACATGTTTTGTATAGCCTATAGACCCATCCCAAATGTTTTAAAGGAAGTATAATAGGTGACCTTTAAAGAACTTCATTAACTACACAAAAACATGCATTGACTAAACCTAAATTAGTAGGTAAAAGTTCCCTAAATCCAAGACATTATGACTAAGATCTTACCCATACTGCAAACTCAGGGTGAGGGTACTGATGTGAAGGTCAGGTTGTGCTTTAAGCCTCCCTCTTGTTCGCACACACCTACTGTTGCCTGCACTGGCACACACTCTTGATGTGAATAAATCATTCGGCTCAAGAGAGTGAAAGCCTGTTCTTGTTCCGTCTGTGCGGCCTCAGGGTCACATCTTCTATTTATTCACACTTCAAACCCCCCGATCTGCCCTGCTGGTCAGTTATTCGTAGCAACATTAAAGACAACTGTGATTAATATTTTAAACTCAAGGTGACAGCAGCTGTAACTGTATCTGTGTTTCTATGTGATCTTCTTGTATATTGATATAGGGCAAGTTCAGTTTATGCACATGCATGTCATATTAATATTGCGTTATTAATATTGCGCTATTCCAAGATAGAACAGAGATACAACATGCACTTTTTTTATAAAGTTTTTATATATGCAGTTAAGTTCTAAATTATTCAAACTCCTGGCAAACCTAGGTTTGAAATTATCTCATTTTACCAACATGTTTCTTGACTTTAATCTGTCAAGAGAAGAAAAAATTTGGGTGATGGCAAGGAGGCCTTCCAACTACCACAAATAAAATGTCAAAACAACAGTGGAAATCTGCAAAAAGCTGTTTGGTAATTATAACAAGAGTTTGAATGCAGTAGGGCCAATGAATTATAGAGAAGGCCATAAATAACTTTTGACAGGCTGATTTGCACCTTCTGCTGTGGTTGGTGCTGTCAATAAGAAGCACCACCTAACATCAGACAGTGTTAAAAGGACAATACTGTCCTAGCCGTTAACATGCTGCTGTTTTGTGTTTTTACATTGAGAGAAGTTATTTATTTCGGTGTTTCTTTTAGTTTGCATAAAAGAATGCTCATCAGCTAATCAGACTTTTTGACTGATCCATTGCTTTTTAAGGCTGGGAATCTTTATAAACTTCTCAATTCCATTCCATTAGGGTTCAGAGATGAGATTGATCCATTTGTCTGTATCTAGAACAAAATCCTTCTTAGCAATCTGCCATTTACTGAAACCTTTTTGGGGCACTCAAAATGGTAACCACAACGCTTTATAAAATACTAAGTTACAAAACAGAAAATTCTGTGGCAGTAGTTGTCCATGTACAGACCGATCCATAGCATTAAAGCTCTGATTCTTAACACATCTCAGGTCGCAGATCCTCAGCAGCAAATGTTGCAATGAACTTTGAGGTTTTTACCTTCTCAGCTTTAGGGTAAGCTTGGACCTTGCCAGCTTGGTGGTCTTCCAGTTCACAGCCTCAGGTAGTATCAGGGGTTTTACCTCTGCCTCCACCTTTAGTTTTGATGTTGAAATTAGAGCTATTGCTCCTTGGTGTACCGCCCTAATTTATGGGGGTTTTTTTATTTCAAAATGAAGTTACGAGTACAGTAATCCCTCCAATCTGTACTTTACACGGAGCTTCCTCAATGGCAAAGGTGTTTTTTGTGTGTATTTTTGTTAGGGACTCTTTTCAACTTAAAATGAGTAAAACCTATCATTTTGGGACAGGGTGTGATTTGTTTTTTAAGTCATTATCAGCCTGTGATTTCAAAAGACAATCCGCACCTATAAACACACATAGCTGTTGGCAGCCCACACAGATAATAACTGAGGTGACAAAGTGTGGTGACAGTGTGAGGTGGCATTTTGATAGAACCTCTGAGGCATGCTGAAGTGAGAGTGCTTCAGTCCGCCGAGTGGAGTTCATGACATAAAAACAGAGACACTGGACAACACCCTTGGCAGCACTTTCATTTAAATCACTGATGGCTCCCTCCTCTTAGAGAATTTGGGATGAAAACCTTTAGTCAAAAATGTGGGTCCTCGCTCTAAATGTCTTCCATTAAGCTACACTTGCTCTTCAGATTTATCTCAGTACCTTCCCAGCATAACTAAATCATGTAAATTACTTTTAAAATTCAATCCAGATAGAATAGATAATAACTTCCATAAAATGATAACCAGTGGGAAATCTGGGATTCACAAAAGTATTTTCTGAATATTTTGAGCATTTGGAAAAGTCTGACAGCGTCCGAGGACTGACCGACTTAATGTTAGTAATAGACTTGTATGAGCCATCATACAAGTCTAATCTCCGCATTTTTATTAGTATTGTAGTTCTGTGACCCGGAGTACCATCAAGAATACATCAGTTTACTGTTTTCACAAAGTTGTTGTTGCCAATGTGCTACTATGATAGCAAGCAACTGCTTTGCATTGTTTTTGGTCTGTTTGTCATCCAGTCACAGAGCTAAAATGGTAAATGCATGGTAGGCAAATTTATTCAGTGTGCCTTGTTGCATATGTTTTTGTTTCCCTTTCAGGATTCCAAACCATTTAGAGGCGAATCTTTAATTAAATAATTGAATCTATCAGACTAAACTGCTAACCTATTGCACTGTAAAGTAATTAGTGCCAACTGCATGTTTTTCCAAAGAGACTTTGGAGATTTTTCTCTTTTATGCAAATTTATTTGGAATACCAGAACAGTGAGTTATTAAACCACATATACACAATGTTTCTTTTAATTTACTTGAAAACTTCTGAAATCGTAACATGATATCTATGAAAGCTGCTACCAGTTTTGGTCCATGCACAAAATTAATTTCTGGAATATTTCTGCCCACATGGCTCATATTTCCACTGGGAACAGTCGCTGGAGTGGACAGACTGTGGGGATAATTATATGTGTGGTAAAAGATTATGTTTTATTGTTATTCAGCTACATCTTTATTGACTCTTCCTCTGCTGCATGCTGTCCAATTCTGAACCATGAAAAGTTTATCTGCAGTGAGAAGCTATGTGAAACTCTTTGGAAGGTGAAAGTTTATTCAAGTTAAATACCATAACAGGTAATCAAATTCAAACCTATTTGGACTGTGTTGTAACATTGACAGTTTTTTGTTATCAACTACTCTGAAGTGCTGCTGGGTCTTTGTACTGGCTTAAGTAGACTGCTTTGGCTGGTTGTGTTCAAGAATACTGCAGCTGTTTTGTATCTTGGCATGTATGTTGGCAACAAAAAAATGTTTTTATGTGGGCACAGATCAGTAAAAAAATGCACATTTTGTGGAACATCATGTCCTGCCTCGTCTATGAGGTAAATATGTTGCATTTTATGTACCCATGTTTTGCATATTGTGTGTGCATAGAATTCCAGTGTTCTATTGCGTCAGGATGAGGTACGTTCATATTTGTTGAGATGTTTATATTCAACGATCACCTAACTATGAACATTTAGTCTTCTATGCACAATTTATGAGGCCCGAAAATGTTAAAATAATTATAGTGTAGGTCAGGCTGCCATGAGTTGGAGCTACTGGCGCGAATCTTTATCAGTGCAGACAGAGCACCCGCATAGCGCACCACAAGATTAAGTAACGTATTCAATATAATGATTATTGCTTGCATAAGTTTGTCGGCAGTGTGTGCTGTATATATAGTGTCTCAGAGTTGCATCGATCATGCTTTAGACATGACATTAGGGGACATTATGTGGCATAGTCCAAATGGTGTTCAGAACAATGTAGATACAGTGTTAAGTATAATCTGCACAAAATATTAAACAATTAAGTTTCAGCATATTTATAATATAATTGTTGACCAAAAACACTTAACTACCAAAAGAAATACACTGATACATGAAGGATGACAAATGTTTCTATGATGTACCTCACAACTACAACCATTCAACCCTGAAACCAGTCTACAGAATTTTTGGGTGCTCCACATCTCTGTTCCTTGTCCTTATAAATCAGATTTCTTTAAATGTTTCTATAAATCTTTTACAACATTTAGCATTGTGCTTTTTGTGATTTATAAATAATGCAAAATGGCTGTTAAAAAATAATGCTTTGCGGGCACCTTCACCGGGGAATATTTTGGTATCGCCTTCCTGTTATGTGAACATTTTGAGGTTCACGGATTCTGCAGTTGCTCATGGGGTTGAGTGTTTTTTTTATTTGCACTTCAGTTTCAATCTAAACCTTGTCCTCCCCACAAATGCACACTATATAAAACTGACTTTATTAAGATTTTCAAATTTAGAAGAAAGACAAACCACACTTAAATCTATTAGTAATATTTTCTTACACGGACATGAAAAGAGATCTCTAGGAGCATGAGATTTCATTGATCTACTAATCAATCAATTATGCAGGACTAGAGAGGATAAAAATGCAATTATGCATTCCTTGCAGTTGGTGTCAACCACCACAGTGTTTGTGTGCAGGGTGCATGTGCTGGATGCACTGGCAGGCCCTTGTAGTCTGTACAGGTTCCCTCGTTCATCCTAGCTTCAACAGTGTTGAAAAGTAATTGTGTTTCAGAACAAACTTTCTCTTGCTCTCGTGGTTGTGTGTATCAGTCTGAACCAGCATTATGACACAGAACGGGCCTCACCAGAATGACTCTGCAAACACAATTGCGTGAAGCCGTTTCTACATCAAGGCCGGGTTTATAGGTCCAAATCACGAAAAGTGTACTTAGAAAAACTCTTTCCCAGCAACAAACATATTTTACAACAGTCATCTTTGATTCAATGGCCACCCAGTTGCATGGCTTTATTAGCAATGATTTTCTGTTCCACCGCCTATCCTGTCCCACCAAAGTTTTGCTTCCTCTCCAGGATCGTTCACGTGCGTCGTGAACTAACTCCCCCTCCTCCAGAACCTCTTTTATCGGGTGGCATCTAGAAAAAAATAACGGTTTTGCCTCCAATGTTCCCTTATATTTTAATAGATCGCCTCATTTTTTTCCCGAGACGATGTGAAGTAAGATGTCCACTATTAATTGGTTTACTTTTCAGGATCAGGGCTTTAAGGTGGGCTGCAGTCATTATGATGAGAAATCTATATAACAATACACTTACGATGAATTCTCTATTCTTATTCAAACAAAACTTTTCACTGGACAACAGAAAGAGGAGGCAGCCAAGAAAAAAATTATGGACCTTAAGGACAAGGCAGTAGGACCTGTGGCTTTCATGGCCATTGAGTATTCGGACTAGCAGCAGAATCTGGTGGATTCCTGCCTAAGAGCGCTTTTTTAACAGCTAAACGAAAACCTTAAGAGAGATTACTACCATGATGAAAACCAAGTACCGTAGCGGAGCCAAAATCTCGCGATCGCATTGATAATGCTTACAAGAAAGATTAGGGTCAGGGGTCCGATGTTCCCTCTAAATTGCAGTACTAGCTCGGTGTACCCGCACGCTTAGGTCAGACAGTAGGCTCCCTCATGAGCACAGTGCAAATAGGGAGAGCTCACGACCTTAGAAGGAGAGAATCAAAACGGAAAGGAGAGGGTCAGTGTATATATTGATGGACTGTTGGTCATTTTCGTGCTCGCTTGCCCCCGATCGCACAAGAAGCAGCCGCCAGTGATTTCCCGGGGGGCACTAGCGGGCATTAACCAAAGAATGGGCACCCCTTGGTCACTTTCTACGATTTTCCTCTGTTATAATAGGGAAAGATTCAGCCTTCTACACGATTTTTTTATGTCAATAGATTCGGGTGCTTAGAACAAAAACTTAATAAACCAGGAGCAGCTTTGCAAAAAGTTCAAGTTACCGGTTACACTTTAGAGAATCCCCTCAGAGTAACTTCCATGAGGGGAGTCTTTAAGTTCGATCTCTCAGAGTACCAAAACCCCCTCAACCGTACACAAGTCTACTTACCGGAAATCACCATGTTACCAACCCCACAAATGGCCATCACTCTGCCGCGCGATTCAGTCATCACAACTTAATGGAGACCTTTTATCACGAGCCTGGATTCTAGGTAATTCGTGGTGAGAGCATCTATTATTGTGGGCCCACACATCTACCTGTCACTTCACATTTATACCGAGTTACTTTTTTCGTTAACTCAGATATGTAGTGCTCATCCGCACAAGCTCGGGAAATTCGAGATTATAAATAGTTATTGCAATGACTCCCTCAAGGCTGCATATGTCGTTCGTCCTCGTTGTCAACCATGGAGCTGGGTTTTTTTGTGTCAAAAGGAAGGGAGCTATTAGGACGTGCATAGACTACGTGCCACTGAATGATAGCAACATAATTAAACAAACACTAATATTCATTACCTTGACTTTCTTCTGCTTTTGAATCAGTTTCAGGGGCCAGAGAATTCACAAAGTTGGACTTGCGTAAGGCGATACACGAATCAGGATAAGAAAGGGTGATGAATGGAAAACGCTTCAAGGACTAGTGTGGACATTTGAATATTTGGTTTTGCTTTTGGACTACGAACGCCCATGCCTCGTAATGATGTAATCAGGACTTCTAAAACATTTGGGTTGTTTATTGGACGACCATTTGATTTTTCCAAGAACACGGAGCTACATGAATGGGAAGTTAGTTTCAGAGGCACCGAGAAAATGGGCCTGTTCGTCAAGCTGAGAAATGCGATTTTCATGTGTCATATGGGACTTTTCTCGGTTGTATGTGAGGGTGGACGGGTGAAGCCGGAATTCCAACAAGGCAGTGGTCGATTGGCTCTCCCTCGGATCGCAACAGTGGCAAGTTTTTAGGTTGCTAAGTTACCGCTGTTTATAGGATACAGCATCTTGGCTGCCCACTTACTGCTCTCACTCACCAAGCAGCCATTCATCGGTCTCAGAGGCGATTAAGGCTTTCGGACCTAAAAAGTTTCTCCTTGCACTGTTCAGTCACTGATCCGAGGAGCAGTGTTGAGGTTGATTGGTCAGAACAGGGATGGCGCCGGCTCGTAAAGCCCTCCGTAGAGGTACGTCCTACTCCACTTGGATCTCTCCAGACGTTTCCTCCAGTCGACGAGTCATACTACTGAAGTTGGTGGAGATCGATGCTATGATTGATCAGACGATTAAAGTTGGAGCTAATTCAGAGGAAGCGAGATTACTATCTGGCTTAGCAAGGTCTGTCTAGCACAATACACTGCATCTCGGCGATTCATCAGACACCCTAGAAACGCTCATCGTCGTCCTAGGGCCAGGGAGCCTCAATCCAAGACAGTCCGCTGGTCAATTGGTTTTTTCCCGCTTAATTTTATTATCTCTTATCGAACCAGGGCTAAGAACACTAAACTGAGCTTTATACTAGCACGTCGTCTCCCTGATATAGAGAAGCCCGAGCCAGCTGGTAACCCATCTCTCCTCTCATTCTATTTGCGCTACCGGGTGCAATCTTCGGTTAGGAGATTAGGCCGCAAGTTCCCACGCCAACGCTCCCGCAGACCGAGACCGCACTCAGGTTGTCGTTGTCTCCTCAATGTGCTTTATGTCCCACTACTGTAAGGTCTCAAGTGCTTTCTGTTGGCTACCGGTTGCCGACCATCGCTACCGTTATCACGTTACAGATCTCCTGTGCACACTCATCAACGTTTTAACGTCTCACGCAAACCATAGCTTATGCTTTCGCAGGTATTCTGGACTGGTACCAACACTTAATGTTGGATGAGTTGAGTTTGTGTCTGTCTGTAGTAAGAATGCCCCATAAAAAAGTCTTCTACCAACGCGCACACTAGAGGGACTTCTCCGAGCACTCTCTCAGTACAGCCCACACGATGGTCTCATTGACGCCCCTTAGTATTTGTTCGGTCTCCTCCCTCTCAGAACAAGACAAGTTATTTGTCTCTATTGACCGTTTTTTAAAGCTTTGTCCATTCCACACATACGCAGTTATACCAACTTCCCTCAGCGCCGCAAACTTATAGTGTCCTTCCCAACGACACCCTCATAAACCATGTTTCGCCTACCCGTGTAATCCCCAGATCGATACTCTCTGACAGAGGCCTCAGCGAGGTTCTCTGTACAGCTTTGGAGCCAAGGCAAGTTATCTCGGGTTTCCACCTCAGACCAATGGTCAGTGTGGACAGGCTCTATACCCTAGTGTGATATATTTGTGGAGCATCATTTTATTCCCGCCGTTTGTGCACTGACAAACCCCCACCTCCGGCGATGTTAATATTACGTGCGTTGGCTTGATGTTGTGATGTTTTCATAACAGCCAGTCTCTGCAGCACGGGTTTGATCTTTCAGAGGCTTACGTGGTGTTAACAACACCTCGTCTCCTTCTTCTCCCTCACTAGCTTCTGATCGGGTTTCCCTCTGTCCCGCACATCCTAAACATACGCAGCTTGGGCGCATGAGCTGTTACCAGCGTGTGAGTCCCTGAAACACAGCCCCGTACCTCCCACCACACGAGTTGTATAGAGATGTTCCATCACACAGCAATCTATTAACGACCAACTCCTCCACCAACTTGCACTCGGAGGAGGATTCGCCTACAGTCTATCACTTCACGTGCTGTGGTCAGAGGTGTGGTTGTCGGCGAGAGATTTTTTCCCTTAGGGCTTTCTCCAAGAAGGCTTGCACCCGTTATTTTTTAGGCCCCTTTCAAGGTGATCGACACTGCCACGCTCAGTCCTTCCCCCCCCGGTCGTCTGAAAACGTCGCACACCACACGCCTATATACAGAGTGCACCCAGGTGTCTTGTCACGTGGGTCCACAGGTCTCTTAAACCCATGTCGTCACACAACGTCCGTTGTGCCCACATCCTTCCGACGCCCCCTCACTCAGCTGCCAGCGGACATGATGGCCATCACGCCTGCCCTACACGGTCCGTAGGATTTTAGACTATAGGCCGTAGGGGAGTGGTGTTCAGTCATCTCGTCGGCCTGTGCAGGGTCTATGGCCCTGACGTGCAACCCGCCTTGTTCGGGTGCCTGTCCGCAGCAGCCTGATTCATGCCATTCCTAGCGATCATGCTCCCTCCACATTCTTGGCAGTTCTTGAAGGCTTCTGCCCTCCTTCCACCGCCGGCGCCAGGAGGCGTCCGTAAATTGGGGTAATGTCAACCATCACATTTGTTTTGGGGGAGGTTAGGGGCTGTGGGGGCCTTGCTGTGCTTTTTGGGGGTTTTTCTTTTTTTTTCCTTTAGGGTGGACGGGAGGTCTTCTGCCAGGTTTTCCCTTTCCCTGACAGCAATCGCTGGGTTTAAAGGGGGAGGCTGGGAAGGCGCACCCCGTTGTTTTTTAAAACTCTTTTGGTAAAAGGCTAAACCCCTGTTCCCAAATGCAGTTTGGTTTTTTCCCCGGGAAAATAATTAAATTTCCTTTATCTTTCCCTGTCCAAAAATTTTGCCCTCAGGGTTCTCATGGAAAAACCCTGGCCTGCTTATCCCTGAATCGCGTTTTTTTAAGGAGAGGGGAAAAAACTAGAAACGTGACGCCTTCTGACCATGCCCCTGCTCACTCCTCCAAACCCATCCTCTCAAGAAGAACCGTAAAAATCCTCGGGGGAAACATTCCCCTGCCCCCCCACCCCCCATCGTTCGCCTTTTCCCCCGGAAGAAAGGACGGTTTTTTTCTAACTGGAGACACGGTACCAGCGGGCTCACTGCCTGCCAAAACCACAGACGTGGGGGGAGGCTTTCCCCTTCCTACCTCCTTTCTAGCCTTCACCAGCAAGGATCAAATAATCACTTACGAAAGATCTTTGTTTTTTCCCCCTGAGTCTGGACCCGCTAAACTTGTTTTTTGTCCCCGTCAGAAAAATCCGGGAATTGACCCCTTACCCTTTCCTGGTTCTCGTTCATCCTAGCTTCAACAGTGTGAAAATAAATTGTTTTCAAAACTTTCTCTTTGCCTCTCGTGGTTGTGTGTATCAGAGTCTGAACCAGCATTATGACAGTTGGAGCACTGGCTTATTTGAAAGGAACAAGGCTTTGCCCAAAGGGATTGGAAACTTCCTCACCAGATTGGCCTTTTCTCTTTCTACTCTTTTCTTTTTATTTTCTTTATTGTTTTGTCCTGTTTGACATTGAGCAGCACAGGCCATTTTGCATCCACACTACATTTCAAGTTGTCAGGAATCAAAATAAGTGAAATGAAAATCACCTCACTTTCACATATGAAAAACAACTAAAACCCATACATTTTTCTGTTAAACATTAACAGAAAGATGGCAGGTTAAAGGCCTCAAGTTAATCACTATTACCAGATTGGCTGAGGAGCTCAGTGCTGACAGACTAGCATGTGACAGGTAAGTCCAACATTGGGCGGTCAGCAGTTCTTGATCCAATCCAAGGTACAGGTTCGAGGTCCCATTTAAGGCTATTTTAAATTATCAGTATGGTAACCCTCAATTTATACAGCGTCTGTCTTCACTCCGCAGTAATTATGCACACTTTATAGTCAATGAGAGCATTTTCACTGCTCCGCCTTATGCATCGCCATCTGCCAAAATTCAACCCAAGTCTATTTTTGCCAGACGCTGAAAGGAGTTTGCAGTCAACCTTCACAGCACCAAGAGGAACCTGAACAAGTACAACATCCATATTTTCAAAATATTTTGTGGTGTCTTGGTCAATGGCAAATGCCGTTTTTTAAATAACTCAATCCTGACAAGGTTCCTGCTTGGTGTCAAATACATTTTTGGTGTGCCAACTAGACCTAGAAATGTCCATACTGACATCCACCAGAGTCCGTACATAATTATGTGTGTGACCTCTGGACCAGCATTCTTAGATGTAAAAAAAAGGTCTCTTGCAGAGCAAATACATGTGAAATGTCAGGGAATGTTTTTACACTTTAAACTGGCTAACATAATCATACCAGTCCATTCCTTTTTCAAATATCGGGAAGATGAAAAAGAATGGCTTCCAGTTACGTATACTGGCATATTTAGCTGCTTTATAATATGTTTTTCTTTTGTGGATTTCTGTCAGGCTTGGTATGGCAGAGGACCCCAGAATGCAGACGGACAGGAAGCATCGGTGGTGAGTAATATGATTTAATGAAACAAATTAACTACAGACGATGAAGGCAAAGACAGGCATGAACAGACCCTGGCATGAACAACAAGAACTGGCAGAAAACATTGTGACATGATCTGAAATGTTTCCACGAGGAATGAACAGAACAGAGGTGTATATATGGAGCAAGAACAAGGTGAAACGAGGAGACTGATTTGCTTAGTGCAAGTGAACCGAATAAAGTTAACTGACAGACAGGACAGAACACAACGTGACTGGAGCAAAACAGAAATTCAAGGATACAAACTAATAGAAACATAACTAGAAAAACATGAAACTAAAGCATAAACAGATTCAAAAACCTAACTTGACAAAACATGAACTGGAAGACAAAATCTAAAGTATGACCAGGAAAATAATAAACAGAAGCATGATTCAAAACCTTAACTGTGAGAAACATATGAGGAAAAACCCGCAACCAAAACCCAAACAACCTCAAATCATAACAGATTATAATATGTTATGGTTGAGGTGCAAACACACCCTCCATTTCTGCTACCTGTATGACCCCCTCTCTTTTCCAATAGTTATAATCAATCTGAAAGAGAGAGGTATCCCAATCGTTGTGGTTTTTAGTATAACAATGGCCATCAGTGGGCTCTAGATGGACAAACTGTCTACTTTTAAGGCTAGGCTTAAAACCTTCCTTTTTGATAAAGCTTATAGTTAGAGTGGCTTAAGCTGTCCTGAGCTATCTCTGTAGTTATGCTGCTATAGGCTTAGGCTGCTGGAGGACATAATGACCACTCTCACCCTCTTCACTACATTCTCACACTACTCTCCAATTTTGCATTATTTGCTGTTATTTCAGCTTTTAACTTTGTTCTCTCTCTTTTCTCTTCCTAGAAGCTACACCTGGCCTGACTCTGTGTCTACCTGTGACACCTTTCTGGAGAGGGGGATCGTCCAAGCTTCTGCTGGCAACAACTTAATGCTCACCTTCTACAGATAATCCACTTGGCCCTGTCTTTCAGTGTTTAACCATTACTCTCTCCTAGACATAGCTATTGACTGAGCTTTTGCTGTGACTAACTCTATGTGCTCTCTTTCAGACTCTAACCTTGAAAACTGGCTCATAGTTTATCTGTTCTTTCTTTGTAGGTGAAACGACTGAAGGAGCTACATCCATTAACATTTACTTTTCCTTCCCATAGAAAGTACTCTTTGTTCTCTTTGTGTCTCTGCTCTGTTCTCTCTAACCCGCAGTCGGTCGTGGCAGATGGCCGCTCACACTGAGCCTGGATCTGCTGGAGGTTTCTTCCTGTTAAAAGGGAGTTTTTCCTCTCCACTGTCGCTACATGCATGCTCAGGATGAGGGATTGCTGCAAAGTCAATGCCAGTGACTGTCCACTGTCTCTACATGCTCATCCGGGAGGAGTGACTGCTACAAGTCTCTGACTCGATGCAATCTGTTGGGTTTCCTTAGATAGAAAAACTTTTTATCCAATTTGAATAAATAACTGAATCTGACTGCACTGTTCAATGGTTAGGACTAATTGGAATATATAAATAAAACTGAATTGAATTGAATTTCTATCACTTTCTGGCATTTTTTTGTGCTTAGAAAAAAAATTTGTGTCATCATTCCGATGAAACGCTTAATTTGTATTTGTTAGGTAAAAACCATGGTATGTTCAGGATTCAGCAAAAATATGACCTCTGTCCAATTGAATGCTTCTCTCATCAGTAAATAAATGTCTAGTTCCAGTGAACACACACTTTACATCATTACCATGAGCTAAAGAAATCCACCCAACATCCACCTAAAAAAAGCTTCCTACAACATTTTGCTTGAAAACCAATTTAGAATCATCAGTCAGGTTTTGGCACCAGATTTTCCATCAAGAGACCACTGACCTCTCATGGAAAGGAAATATTGATGGATGCCTGCATGACTGCCTCATGAGGGAGGACAATTTTATCTCCCCCTTGCCCTGGTACTTTAAAGATGTATAAAGAGGGGAGGCAGTATCTGAAAAGTCTTAAATATATTCCAAGTTTTATTAAATGCTGGGCGGGTGATGTCCCGGATGGAGAAATCTTAACCTTTATGTGCTTCTTTTTTAATTTTAGTCACAGAAGTTGAAGGTTGAAGGAGGGAGATTCACTGGTTATAAATCATAGATAGGATATGGACTGTCTTCTTACACTACCAGTCAAAGATTTGTCATTCAATGGCTTTTCTTTATTTGTATTGCTTCCTACATTGTAAATACATACTGAAAACTCAAAACTATGAGGCAAAATATATGGAATTATGTAGCAAACAAAAATTTGTGTACTAACTAAAAACATCTTTCATATTTTTCAAAATAGCCTCCCGTTGTTTTAATTACAGCTTTGCACACTCTTGGCTTTCTCTCGATAAGCTTCATGAGGTGTTGGTTTTTCAACAGTGTTGAAAGATTTCCCGGAGGTAGGAATAAAAATAAAGACAAACCACTGAATGAGAAGGCATGTCAAAACTTTTGACTGGTAGTGTACATACATTGGGTTAAAATTTTTTTAGATAAACCGACAGACTTGCACAACAAAAAAACACAAATCAAATTCTTTTTAAATGATTGCAAGAACGCAGGTTCAAAATTACACACATAAGCTAAAATCTATACCTACACCACCACCAATATTTGCAAATATTGGTGTGGGTGTAGAAAATGATATTTAACAATTTAACCATAGTTAGATATCCCTTAGCTGGTTGCAGGGATAAAATGGATAATCAGTCTTGTTGCAACACCTAACTGTGTCAATGTTTCAACCATCTAGCTTTAGATTTTAAGGCAAAGTTGTAAACCTTGGAGGTAGCCTTCCATATTCATTATTCTATCCAATTTATGCAAAGCCCCAGTACAGCTGGCAGCAAAACCGACCCTCATCATGATGCTGCCACCACCCTGCTTGACAGATGGTGCTGTTTCCCTTGGTTTGGAACCTCACCTTGACTTCCCCAAACAAGCTTCTTATCATTGTGGCCATATAACTCAGTCTTTGTCTCCTATGACCCTAAAACATTTGGTTTGCTCATGTGGGCAGCAGTAAATATTATTGTAGCATTTTGTTTGAAAAATGTATGGAAGATATCATTGTTTAGTTTAAATCATGTTTATGTCTGAAGTTCTACTAAAGTTAAGAGGATTTCTAATTCCTATGTGTTGGGAAAATGTATATAAGTTATCATCTGTTTAGTTTAATACACGTTTATGTTTGAAGTTCTACTCTAGCTAGATGATTCTTATGATTGTTTTCTTAGTGTGAAAAAGGTTTGTGGAAAGGTTAAGGAATGGGTCGGAGTGGACACCCTCTGCGACATGGACAAGCTAATAACCATATATGGAATGAATACTCTTTAGGTTGAAATCTCGTAAGAAATTGGCTGAAACCAATTCCGCTTTTTGCTTGTTGGAATGGAGGTTGTAAAATTAAAAGGCTGGTGCAAGGATTTGCCTTTGTGAGGAAGGGAAGTCGCGTATGCAGAGGGACTGTCTTAACCCTTGGTGCAAGTCAAAACTTGACTTGGTTCACGTGTGGTCTTTTTTATACTTGTCTGTATTTTATCAGCGTTCAACTCTATCATTTTTGGTCTTCGGCAGCCGGATCGCTAGGAATCTGACGCCCGTGTGGCCCTGCGTTGAATGTGGGGTTTCAGTCCTGCGCAGGCTCAGAACGTCTGCAGAACGAAAATCCTGCACAGTAAATTCTGTGTATGTAACCGCCGATCGACCGAGGGGCAGCGGCAGGGCGGTTGTATCAACGCGTTTGACAGACAGTGCTGAATGAAACGCACAGGTAAGACAGAACCAATTGAGTATATAAAAAAGAAATACGCAAAGCACGGTATGCTTGGCGTTAGCACTATATGAAATACGCGAGCCAGTTATCTCTGCGTTTGAAGAGGCCTGATAATAAACAGTGATGTGTGTCTGAATGCAGAACCACATGATTCACTCAGTGGAGACAACTGCAACCTTGCTGGTGTTAACATAAAGGTGTTGACAGCTGAGATGTGTCATGGGGGAATTATGATTTGGATATAGGTGCCATCAAATCTCAGTCTAAAACCCCTGCGATCTCCGAGCGTAGAAATCAATGCGAAAAACCGGATCAAAACTCATGTGTTTGATCTAGAAGCCTGTTTTCTACGGGAGATGTTGGGGGGCCCGTTGAGGAATTCTGTGTGATTCGTAGTAGCGCTACAAAAATATATATAAACTTACTATACCCCTTTTAGATAAATATAAAAAATTAAATAATAAAATAAATAAACTAGAGTAAATAGGATAAAAGTATATATAATAAAGCACAAAGAATCAAATAAATAGCGCTAATATTAATTAAAAGAAGTAGAACTCAGTTTTAACAATAGTTTTAATGATAAAAAGAAACAACTTAAATTGCGGAAACTGCCTCTGGAATCAGCCCCCGTTAGGAGGAGATGCAAAGTTTATGCACTCAAAAAGATCCAGATACAGTAAAAAACCTCGCTAAATGGTAGAAAGATTATAATTTTAAAGGAGGTTTTTCGTTACCTGCTTGTACCCATTTGGTACAGAGACTAAAACAGAAAGTCAAACTTAAAAAAAAAATTAAAATAAAAAAGGCAAGGAGGTTTATTTAGCAGAAGCCAGAGAAGAAGATAACGATGATTGTGTACTAAGGGGGAGGGGCAGGTATCCACAACCCCAGGGCGCTGCTGCAGCTGCGACTCCCCTGAGCCCTTTGCGCCAATTGAACAGATAATCCATGATTTGAGGTGTTGTGGGAAATGTTAGAAGGAGAGTTTAGACAGAGAGCAGATTATACCATCATTAACCAGACTAAAACAGAAAATAGGGGAGCTAATCATTGAGTATAGAATAAGAATGTAGAAATGTTTAAAGGAATTAAAAAAAAAAAATCACACTAAAAAAAAACAAAAAAAAAAAAAAAAAAAAAAAAAAAAAAAACACCCCCCCCCCCCCCCTCCAACCAAAAAACAAAAAAAAAAAAAAAATTCCAAAAAACAAAAAACCCCAACGGACTGCAAACATAATATCTGATGATAGTCCCTATCAACAGAAGTTAAAAAATGCCCTCCAGGCAAATGCTTTACCTTAGTTTCGTAACTGGGTCACAAAACATAATATTGATCTACCCACCTGCTCGGTTAGCAGTTGGCCGAACTGGGCAATGCATGCTGAAAATATGGTCAGTGGAAAGAAAAAACAACCCCCTACTGATACCTTCTATGCTGAAGATTAAATATTTTATGCAGGAGCAGTAAGTAAGGGGATGGGTAGAATGAGAGGAAGAGGAGGTGATAATGACACATGTTGGTCCTGTGGACAACATGGATACTGGGCTAAAAACTGTCCAACTGGACAACCCAGTCAACAATGACTGGATAAGGGAGAACAGAATGTTGTTAAAGAAGGAGAAGGGAAAGTTGATGAGGACGAGGAGATGATAGACATTGCAGCAGCATACATGGATAAGCCGAGATTCTCTCCAAATGAAACAGTATATGTCAGTCTACATGAGATAGTAATAACTTCACCTACTGGAATGTTTAAAGATCTGAGTGAATATGTGAAACAACCTGACTAATATAATAATGAAAGCTTTTCAAAAGGTGATGCTCATCCAGGAGGAAGACAGTGGGATGCAGTGATCTAGGAAATGCAGCTCATTTATTAACAATAATTTTTTCTCCGATAGGTGGAAGCTGGAGAAATAATATCATACTGGGGAAAGTTTTGCGACAATCATAGGCTGAGCATCTATGCAAACATTATGTCACAGACCAAATGACCAAGGTTCTGCTGACTATGAACCTCACTGACCTGACAAGATAACCTTACACTTCTCTGACTGGACGGGAAAAAAAATAAAACCCCAACAGAACACCACCTTAAGGGGGAAAGGGGATGGACCCCACTTACACACCTTATGATCCTTAGTGGATAAAAAGAATGAAGCATTCAAAAAACAGATTTAGTGGAAAACAAAAGGGTTATAAGAAAACAATGTGCATTTTAAAGAATATAAAAGAAAATTAATGGGAATTTTGCAAAATGAAAATTCGCTCTGAATAGAGAATATAAAGTAAGTAAGTAAGAAGTTATTTGTATAGCACATTCAGCGCCAGGGCAATTCAAAGTGCTTACATTATAAAAACACAAAATCACTAAAAACATTAAGCGGAGATTCTGACAGTGGTCCATGGGGGGAAAAGCTGTCAGTGTGTGAATGTGTGTGAATGGTGAATAACTGATGTTCAGTGTAGAGCGTCTTTGAGGACCTTAAAAGCGCTAATAAGTCTGATGTTCTGATGATCATTACCAAACTTCTATCTCAATAAGGTTTCCAGAATATTCCAAAAATCAATAAAAAATAGCAATAGTTCTACCTGTATTGAAATCTGATAACACAAGAAAGTCATAAACCTGTCTCAATTTTTCACACTTCTTTTATAAACAAGATTAATCAAACTTATATTGTGGCCAATGTTCTAGTCCATTTTGTCTGTCTGTTTTGTGAAATGAATGTCTGTTTCATGTTATGTAAAAATTATGGTAGATGGCATGACAATATCAAAGACTACAAGAGCAGTCTAATCTCAACAGTACCATAATAATATTAGGTCAGTCTTTATGGTAAAACAAAGGATTTTAACAAATGTTAGGATTTTTCCAGTCAGGTTAGACGATCAAATTAGAGTCAAATTTAACACAAGATGAAATGTACCTTAAAACAGAAGTACTGGACTGGACTGAAAATGGAAAACTGAGTTAATTGAAACAAACTTAGTTACTTGAAAATAAAACCAAAGTCTAAATTAAAGGGGAAGTTTCTATAGCCTGACTGAACTGACAGAGTGTTTATAAAAACTGGGTAAGACAACTAAGATATATAAGGACATAACATTGCTCTTCCATTTTGTGTCATCAAGTTTATTAAGCTTCTAAACTGAAGAGGAGTTAGTTTTTTTGGACAATGAAACCTAAAGTAAACCAAGCATTATTAAAATAATAGCAACTAACAAAATTAGTGACCTCAATATAAAATATAATGAGGATTTATTGCATAAAAAAAAAGATAGATCAGAATAGATGCATCTAAATAAAGCTAGATTAGAATAGATTATTCAGAGCTGTTATAATCTTGCTAATGAATACCAAAAAAATGAAAAATAAAAAATTGTTATGGAACCAGATGATTAAAAGAGAGCAACTTTATCATGGCCAAACGGAAACGTTTGTAGGAAAGATCCAGTTTATTTTTTTTTAACCCTATCTATCATGACACCATACAGGTCTTATTAAACATCTTGGATGGCACATATTATGTATGGAAAGAAATGAAAAAAAGGTATAATTGGTAGCACAATGGAAAAATGCAGAGTTATTACTGAAATTATTAGATGCTGTGCTGTTACCAGCTAAATTAGTTAAGGGTAAATGTGAAGGGATTATTAGATGCCCTGAAGGAAAGCCTATATTACCTAAAATCAATGTTCCACTGGTGGCCAAATGTGAGCCATGTGCAGAGCCATGTCTCAGCAGGAGAGATGATGGCCTAGTGAACAAACAAATTTACTACATATGGATTTAATACTTACTAAAAATTTACAAAAAATTTTTTTGTGCATCTTGTTTGATATGTCTAAACATACTCCACAAGGAAATCTTTCTTGCCAAAAGGACCAGATGCTATAACAGTGGCAAGAGGCTATGTACTTTGGAATTCCAAGAAGGATTTATATGAAACTGAACAAATTTTAACAAAGTCTACAAGAACTTGGTAAATGTTTCAAGATTGACCTGAAACCACATTGTAGCTACCACCCCAGAGTGCAGGGTGGTAGAAAGACAATGGACAGTTAAAAGTAAGCTTAGAAAAGACAGTGAATTAACAAAAAGAAATGGAGTTGAATGTTTATATATAGTAAAACTTAAACTGAGGGTTTAACCCCATCAGCTCAGGGTGGACAACACCTTTGAATAAGACAGGCAGACCTTATAAATCCTGATCTACAAAAAGACCTAAAGATCACACAAGATACGGACGTTAGAAGATATTACAGCCTAGAGTACATACAAAATGTTAATAATCTGCCAAATTTGTTTTGAAGCCATAACAGGTTCCTTGTGACGTGAAGAAGGTGGATTTGGGTGCTGATTAAGACCATAAGAAGAAACGTGGTCTGATCCAAAGTGGGAGGGTCCATTCCAAGTGTTATTGACAACTCCTACCGCTGTGAAAATCCAACAGGGGGCTACTTATACAAAATCATACTGGTAAAAGGTAAGCCTGTCAGTCTTTCCACCAAAGGCTAGGGAGGTGATAAAGTCTGACTACAAAGGGGTTGTCGCCATCTAGTGGAGGCTTCGTCTCCAAATCAGTGAAGAAAAACAACGATCCTTTTCCAAGGCCCTAGGGGTGAGAGAGAGACTGACAGGTAAATCTAAAGGAAAGATGTTGTTGAAACATTTAGTTTTGTTTATCATATGTGCCCTGATTGTGTTAATAATATGCTATGAAATTTCCACAATCTCATAATCTCCAGAAATTAAAGAGGTGGATAAATTAAGATTTCCATGGAATGTTTATACAAGATAAAAATTACTTGTATGAGACTAACAACTGGTACCAATATAAAAAATTGTAACTAAGTCCAGGAACATTTCTGGTTGTTATGTATGTACTGAGCTTCCTATCTTTTCCAGCCAGCCCAGGTTGACAGCTAGACAAGTACCAGTGCCAAGAGATGAGGGTTTATCAGAAACAGGTTCTGGTGTTCAGTACCACGTTCCGCGTGGTAGTGAGTAATGTAACATTTTACAACTGTGATGTTACAGAGTTTAAACAGTTTAATTTTACACCCCTGTGTCCAGCTATGTTGAGCTTCTTGCAGGCTCCCATTTTTCCCATTGTGTCGTAGGCACTGGTTCCATCCCAGTGGGGACTATTCCAGTGTGCATGTGTAACACGACTTACTATTATTCTTCCCACCAAGCTGAACCAGGAGGAAAGGTCCATGATCTAAAGGGCACTTATGCAATAGATCGACTTCACTGGATGTGTGGAACAGCCATTTATTTGCAGAGTGGTGTTTGTGCACCTGTTTATGTCACTGATCACACTTATGTCATTTCAGTTCAACCTTCCCTAAATAGGAGTAAGAGGGAACTCATCTGTGTGAAGCCACATGACTGAGTGTGGGGATCACATGTTCCTGAGGAATTCAAGCATAGATCAACAGGAAATAAGATTTTGCTAAGTTTATTCCCATGGTTGGGGGTAGGAAAGAACATGCTTAGATTAGAAACTATAGATTATCGACTGGGACTGTTTGTTAATGCAACCACAAAAGCTCTTACAGGACTGTCCACAGAAGTCACAGCTCTTCGAACCGCGGTGTTGCAGAACAGGATGGTGTTGGACCTGCTGACGGCTTCGGTTGGGGGAGTTTGCGCTCTCCTGAACGAGACTTGCTGCACCTACATCCCCGATGAGACCAATGGAGAAGATGGACAGAGAGCAAGCGATGCTATACGCCAATTAAATGAAATTAAAAGGGGTATGCAGCAAGATGTCCATCCCGGCCGAGGAAGCTTTTTTTCCTGGTTTACTTCAGGACCGTGGTGGCAATTGTTTTTGAAAATCACGACCCCTGTCATTGCTGTGTTGTTGTTGTTTGCCTTTTTACTCTGTGCGTTGTTCCCTGTATCAGAGCAATGATATTAAGGATGGTTGGAGGAATTGTTGGTACAATGTTGTCCCAGTATTACCAGTTTCTGGACAAGAACCAAGACTATGATGACACTATGGAGGAGAAGTCACTAAACTTAACAATAGTCTAATGTTTAATGAAGTGTATGTATAAAGCCTTTTGGAAGTGTAAACATGGATGTGATATTAAACTAATCAATAATAAACAGGAGGGAATTGTTGGGAAAATGTATATAGGTTATCATTTGTTTAGTTTAATACACGTTTATGTTTGAAGTTCTACTCTAGCTAAGATGATTCTTATGATTGTTTTCTTAGTGTGAAAAAGAGTTTGTGGAAGGTTAAGGAAGGCGGTCTGGAGTGGATCACACTCTGGACATGACAAGCTTATACCATGCATTTTAACTCTAACACACTTCTTTGATATTAATTTTGCTTCACTGTGGACAGGAACTCTTGTATTCCAGCTTCTTCCAATTTATGATCAGCTTGGATTGTTCCTCAAGGTCCTAACCACTTTCCTTTCACCAGAGGGTGAAAGTTTGGGTCAAATGGTTCAAAGAAAGTTAGGTGTTCCAAAATGACAATGATCCCAAACTTCATCAAACATCAACATCGAAAACTGGTTTGGGTAAACTTCCTGATTGGACTCCCCAAAGCCCTGACCTAAATCCTATTAAGAAATTTGCTTAAAAGATGTGTCAATGACAGGAAACCAAGCAATTTAAATGAGCTTTACAATTTTTGGGATCAAAAATCCATCTAGAATATGCCAGAACCTTGCTTTCGGAGAAAAGAATTTAGCAAATTTACTGCACTTTGCTCATTATGTTTATCCAAATACCCATGTGGGTGAATGTGTGTATTTAAGCATGTATGTAGAACTTTATAGTTGTGTGGATTAGAGAAAATTATCTTTAAATTCAATCATTCCTATGTAAACTTCTAAATAGCAGTGGACCTAAATAATAATTTCTCAGCATGCATCTGAACACTGTGTATCTCAGCTTCTATCAAACATAGAAAGTCATTGGAAAAGAAAATGTAAGATGTGTGTTCAGATCTTCTTTTGAATGTTTGCTGTTTCCTTTTTTAGGAGGGAAATCAAACTCGCAAGTCTATTGGAAAGCATCTTCAGTTGATTTAAATATTTATCTTTTTTCTCAGGAGAGACAGTTTGCTAAGCCACAGACATTGAGATGTTACAGTCAAGTGTGGGAGGTGCTTATCTTCCCATGCACTGCTTAACACAATGCTGGGGAGGATGTTGGCAGGGCTTGCAACGCCAGCAAGGTGAGGAAAATGTGGCAGCCTGAACAATGTTGCAAAGGCATAAAACCTCACAGTGAATGTAAATGGTTGTAAAAACCTCCAAGATAGCTCTATGTTGAAGATCATCTGTCACTGCCAAGTTTGCAAAGTCTCAGCAGGCTTCAGTACTTTTGAGAGCAAATGCAAATGTGGGGCAGAAAAAAGGAAAAAAAGAAAAGAAAAAAAAACTGCTTGCCCTTTCAGAACATGAAGAATGCAGTGAAAAAGTGGGAGGTCATTCTTTTGGATTTAATGACGTTTTTATGATCAGAGCTTCTGGAAACGGTCCTAACGATTCCAACTGAGAGTGTGGAGGGCTGGAGCTAACAATAAGCCTCCACGGCATTCACTATTGCTGCATTACCCGACACAGAGCGTACAAGCAGAGCCAGGAACATGAGAGAGGAGCTTGGCAACGACACTGTGAATCTGCTGGCCTCCACCCATCACAGCCCACGGGCATGTGCCTGGGAGAGACAAATCAACATTCACTCTACAAAGACTGGAAAAAAATCTCTACCCAACCATATTTGTACCAAACTCTGGGTTTTAGATCCACACTTTTGAACTTTTGCCATCAATGTGCGCACAAGTACTAATGAGGAATTCATTTTCTAACAGTGGCAACGTCACCAAAAGCACCAACAGCCACGATGCAGCCTCTCTGTTCTTTCCGTTTCCAAGGAGACTGCAGCACATTGGTATTCTGAGGGGACACTTCATAAGCAATTGTGAGTGAAAGAAATGTGAGATAGCGCAAGAGGGAGAATGACGGCTAGGAGATAGAAATGGTAATAGATACATAAATGCATTTGTGTAAAGAGATATAGACAATGGACAGTTTTACAAAGAGATAAGACGCAGGGTGCGAGGTTTGTTCATGTAGATATGTAATAACACATTCATAGCTTCTCTGCTTCCATGTCAAACGAGATAATAACAGCATGTGTGATTAGACTCATGAGAGTGTAGCCTTATTGCTGGGTGTCAATCCGCATGCTGCATGTAAGCAATCACACATCATAATGTTGATGCAAATGAAACCCCTACGATGTTTACAGGCGTGAGTCATGCATATGCGAAGACAAGAAAAGCTTCCTTACCCATAAACTCAATGCCCAAGTGGTCTGTTGTTCCAGGTAGCCAGACAGAGAAAAAAAGAGAGAAAACAGACGTTACTAAGATAGACTCATCGTGTCAAAATACAGAGCTAGGCGCAGTGTAAACCTCTGAATAAGGAAGAATAACTAAATATCATTAATGTTGCAAGAAATGATGGATGCAAACACAAACTGTTGCATTTTATGTCCCATCTTCATGTTAACTATTCTGTGTTTGCAACAGGCTATGACAACTATAACTACAACAAGCAAAAGAAAGTTTAATCTGTTGACAGTTTTTTATAGTTCATTCATATTGTTTGACTAGTAATAGCCCAGTGGGATAAATTAATCTCAAACAAATATATATTAATTGATTGAGTCACTGATTTTATCGTTTTGCTCTACTTTAGGTGTCAAAGATTTCAATCAGCAGCCATGTGGTTGCTTCACTGTCCAGGCTGTTTCTGTGTGTTTGGATCCATTAAGGTGAGTATTCGTGCAAATGCAACCTCTAATATATTTGTTCCACTCAAGAAGATATTTACTGAATGCATATTTTAAAATATACACAACAGTTAGGTATGGGCAATATGAGACTTTTACATTATAAAAATCTTGGGTAAGATTACTACGGCATCTGCACATTAGTTTAAAATAAAACAAAATTATAAAATCATGTTTTGCTTTAATTTAAAACAAAAAGCAAAAATTATTCTTGATGCTGCTAAATAATTATTTTGATGATCACATTATTAATAATCTATCATAGGTGTTCACAAGGGATTTTTTCCAAATCAAGTCTCCAATGACTGAAATGAACATGTCATTAAATTCACAGCATCTAGTGCACTTCTAACCTTGCACTTCTATAGGTTAAGATTCCAAACCTATTAAACCTTGGGCCTAAATTCGATATTTCAATCTTTTAATTTCTAATCAACAGTCATATTTTAATAATTTAACATTTAATATATCATCCAGGCCATGAAACCTCGTTGGACAATTTCAGTTTAAAGTAAAAACAACCTTATTCAACCCTTTAATAGAAATCTTCACTCTATCCACTCATTGTAATTGTGGCCTCAGCCTTGGTGCTTGTTTTCAGAGTGGTGTGCATTAAAAATAAAGACATTTAGTGCATGTCCAGACTTACTCTTTTTTTTTTTGTCTGTAAAAAATCTCCTACAGTGGTTATGTAAACAATATAGAATATTGGTAACAGTAGGGTGTTCATGGATAGTATGAAACATTTATACTTTTTATATTTGGTATTTTCTGCATAGTCTAAAAACAGGTTACATTTGAACAACGAAGGCCTCGTGTAAGTCAAACCTAAAGCATAAACCCAATGCTTTGCTGAAAAATGTTTAACATTAAAAAACGACTTGTTATGTTTCATTTGATTTTTTTTTCCAGGGAGAACTTGCAACTTCAATGAAATTTGGAAACAAAAACAGAACGGAAGAAAAAATAGAAACATATAGAAGTCCTGCATGTGCTTGCCCACAACCTCTATTTGGGTGCTATCAGATGCAGAAATCTAATGAAAACTGACTATATTATCTTCTCTATTATTTTTGTTTTGTTGCTCAATCATCCAGGTGTGTGAACTTACTGGCAACACAAGAATCATAGGGAAATGACTTAACATTGTTTTCATTTTCAACAGCAAATATTAATTCAACATTAAGGAAATACAAATAAACATAAAAAAACCATATGAATTTGATGGAGTGGCTTATGGGAATTTTAAAATGACAGGTTTCTTACCTCCTGTAGCAGTTAGCTATGCTGCAGTGCTAATGCTAGTTTATATTTATTTACTGAATACATGCTTTGAACTCCGTTATTTTTGTTTCTGTCTTTTTCAATATCAATAAAATAACCAAGAACATTTTGTTAGTGTTTTCTTATGTACAGGGCTTATACACTTTTCCCACACTAAAAGTTAAGCACTTTTCAAGCATTTTTAAGGTAAATTTTCAAACTTTTCCAACACAAAACTTCGGAGCAGTCTGTATCTCTGTGCGGCTTATTTTCTTTGAGCTTTATAATCATGACACACAGCATTTCCTATATGTAAGGAGCTTATCAACAATCTACAATACTGTGCAACTGATTAAAATTCTGAAAATATGAAATGGACATATAGGCAGAAGGACCCCAGAAGACATCAGAGTGAGGTGACCAGATTTTTGAAATCAAATCTAGGGACATATTCATGTAAGAGAGATTAAAAGAATTAAGTGTTGTAAAGATTTATTGAAAACATTGGTACAGTTACGGTTTCATTTATTTAAAAATATTTATTCATAATTAAATAATACAAATCAAGTGTATTGGCAGAAAAAATGTCTATCCACACTGTTTTCACACTGCATTCCATAAGAGTAATAAAACAAAGTAATTTTAGCAGTAATGCCTGTCTTCTTCCCTCTCCTCCTTCCTTCTCCACCTCTTTCTTTCTCCTTTCTTTCTTTCTGCTCTTTCCATCCTCTTAGCTTTACAATTTTTTCTATCAGTCTCTTTTCCTCCTCTCTGATCTTCTATCAGTAGTTTAAAACTCTAAAACAAAGACAGAATATAATTACAATCCTCTCCAAAAACATTAGAACATATAACAAACTGAAAAATTACAATTTTACAAATAAAATAAGATTTTTGTTTCAGACACCCTTTAGAAGTAGGTTATTTTTAGATGTAAAACGTAGTAGTCAAAATAATTAAAGAAACGTTAATTATATAAGATTATATTAGTATTATTCTAGTTTCTCGTTTCTTTTATTATGTTGAAACAGTGGTTTCCTCAGCTGATGAAATGTAAAAATTGCTATATGTAGCCAAAAAAAATCCCAATTATTCCTACTTGGAGCTACAAGCTGATACAACAGAAGAAATGCACATTTAACCAGGTAATTATCTCTCCCTCCTCATCAGTCTCAGTTCATGTAGTTCTTGCCTCCTTCAGTTTCCCTGTTACTGACTACTTTATTTTTTTGAGGAACTTTCATATGTCCAAACTGAGTAGACAAAACACCCCTTAGCCTGTGTTCACATATAACAATACATTAACAAAACAACTCATAACTAGTTTTGAAAAACCTAAAGGTCGCCAATCAATTCAAAAACACTTCTTATTTTGGACAAATCCTTGTTGACATTGTAGCACTTGACTTTCCTAAATCAGGCAGCAGTTGTTCTGTTTGTTTATAAATTTAGTTTATTTGCACACCCAAGCATTTTCTTCCCCCTGGGGACAGTGAACGTTGACAACACTAGTAACGTTTCCTACTGTGAACCAAACCATCACGGCAAGGATCGGCCCAGTCCAAGGCAGCGACCTCAGCTCTTCTGCTCTGTCTGTAACGTTAACAGCAGTGGGACCAGCTACTGTAACAGCTGCTGTTGCACCCAACAAGCTTACTTGCGCTATCTACCCCCGGGTATCGTAATAAAAGGCTCTCATTCACAAAATGCTAAAATCTGGGACATTTCCGGGTACAGCTTTAGCCAGGGCCAGGTGGTCTACAACGGGGAATTGAGGAACATTGCCAAGCCACAGCTACTTTTTGCTTAATTAAACCATCAGCTAATCACCTTTACTAGTGTTTTCAAACAAATGTTTTGTTGTTGCACATTTTAAAGTACAGTAGATCACATAAAACTCTAGCTTGATCCATCCTTCAAACAATCAAATTGCAATTGACCTGTAAAGTTGCAAGCTAGCTTAAATTTAAGATTCCCTCCCACTACTAACCACTTGAGAGCACCAACTCTCCCATTGCAAAAAGCTGGAGGTCCTTCTTGCATATAATAATAATAATGCTTTATTGATCTCACAATGGAGAAATTGTCCGCTGCATTTGGGTATTGCTCAAGTACCAAGAGTGGCAGACTGTAGGATTTGAACCAGGGTACTTGTGGCTTCTCCGGGACGCAAATGCCCTTCTCTCTAACCACTAGACCACCACTCCCCCCTATGTAGCAGGAAGCTACTTGAGGATTTGGTCCTTGTTTCAACCATGTTTTGTATCTAGCGTTTCAGAGCCAGCAGTCATTAAAATGGCAACCTGCCTGGCATGCTGTTTTCTCCCGCTCACCGGAGACATGTGCAACTAGTGACACACAGCTACGAGCTCAAAGTAGGTCTGCTTCATAGCTATGCTAGAGGACACAGCCGGTCCAGCGGCTGGTCTGTTCATCAGGTGATTTCTGCTGATCACACACTGGTATTATGGAAAGGAGTGAACCCTCTCTGAGTGGCAGCAAGGCCTTATGAGACTTCATTAAAGGCAAAATGATTGGTCTCTATGTTGTGCCTTTAACATCAAAATATCAAACTGAGGTTTTTAATCAAACCATGAGGATGCTCTTTATTACAGAATTGTACAGTTAGATGATCCAGCACTTTCAAGGACTTCACACAGAAATCAAGCACTTTCCTGACCTCAAGAACATCCTTGTCAAAATTTAATCATTTTTAAGGATTTCAAGCACCCCTATGAACCCTGTATGTAGAAATCTGTCATTTTTTGCTGCTGCTTTAGTTTTTAAATGTAAAGTTGTTCAGTGAAAATCCTATAACCATCAGCCACCACAAGGCCGCTAATAGAGGCTGCTGCTTGATTGGGGTTAGCTAAAATTTCAAGCGAGCTGTACACACTTCCCATTTCAAATCCAGAACAAACAAAAAAAAAAACTAATCTTGTACAAGTCATTTCAGGGAAACAAGAGGTTGTTAGTAATCATGTCAAAAGTTGCTCACATATTTCACATTAAGACCCTGACTATGTTTTTGCTGCAATTTTCCAGCCACGCACGTTAAAATAGCTGGCAGGCTTCTAGCATTAATAGAAACAACTGGAATATGGAGACCCTGATTAGTCTCTTGTGTAGTGCAATTTCACTAATGAAAAGGAAAGAAAAAAAAAACTTTTACTGCTCTTACAGAAGACTGTAGTTTGTGCTTTTATGCTTGTAAGCTTTTTGAGACCTTGTACAGTTAATGTGCAGAATTTATTTCCATTAGTCCATCACTAAAAATGAGTGCCTAGCTTCACTTGAAGAAATTCTGAAAAGGCGAGGCAGGGAAACCGTTGCAGTAAGCAGCTGTGACATGTATTGCAATAGCTTCTCTGAACTGGAAATATCCTCCTCGCTGACTTGGTAGAATCTAATCTAAGGGAAGTGCAGGTGTCTGGCTTTAACCACACTGACAGTGACTTTATCTCCTGAGTAGCCCTGCCTGACATGCTATGGTGGGTGAGCTGGTCTTTCTAACACTCAATTCTACCTCACCCAAATCTTATCAGGCAATGTTAGCACACGTATACAGTAAGTGGATCATTTTTCATATCACCAGTGACCCAGAGAGCGCCTTCCAATGCCTCAAAGGATAAGATGAACCTGACTGATATTATCTTTATTCTGCAAAATATGAATAAACTGTAGTTTTTCTGTAGTAAGAAAACCATAAAGGTATGCAAAACTTTTAATCTCATATCTGTCAGATTAATTCTTCACCATGAAAACCCATATTAACGATTCCCTGCGAGAGTACATACCCCTTAGGGGTTTTAACACTATTGTGATGTTACAACCACAAACATCAAAGTATTTTATTAGAATTTTATGTGATAAATTGACGCAAAGTCTGACAACAAAATTTTTCCAAGTCTTGGCACAGCTTCTCAATATGATCGGAGCCCAGACTTTGACTGGGCCCCCCTAACACATGTATATGCCTTGATCAATTGTAGCTCTAGCTGAGTGTTTAGTTTCTCAAGTCTCTGCAGGTTTTTTCCAGGATTGTTCTGTATTTCGCTCCATCAGTCTTCCACTCCACGTTGTTTAGCTTCCCTTTCACTGCTAAAGAAAAGCTTTCCCACAGCATGATGCTACCACCACCATGTGTCATTTTGCACATGTTGTTCAGTGTGATGTGCAGTTTTAGTTTTTCGTCATATCCAGCATTTTATATGTAAGCCATATGTAAGCCATTTATATGTAAGCCAATATGATCTCGTCTGGCCAGGGCCTTTTCTTCTAAATGGTATATTTCCTAAATGGCTTAGGATGGCTTTCTTTCAACAACGGCTTACTTCTTGCCATTGTGGAGTAATAATAATTCCTGTTGACAAATTCTGGCACCTAAACTGTGGATCTCTGCAGCTCTGTGAAATGTTAAAAGCTCAGGGTAATGTTTTATAACCCAAACCTGCTTTAAACTACTCCATAGCTTTATCCCTGCCCTGTTAGATGTCTTCCTTGGTCTTCATGATACTGTTCGTTCAGCAATGTTCTCTAAAAAGGGAACAGCTGGATTATTCTGACAATACATTGCACATAGGTGGACTATTATAACTAGGTCACCTCTGAAAGGAATTGCGAGCACTTTTTAGGGGTACAAGGGTAAAGGGGGCTGAATCCAAATATACGTCACACTTTTGAGACTAATATTTTAAAACAATGTGAATCTTAATAGAACATGCCAGTGAACTATTGGGAACACAAATGTGTTGGCACTGTATATTTAGCCCCTGTGACTTCGGTGGCCCCTGGAAAACCGAAAAAAGAAATAACAGCATTATCTGTTCTTTAAAACTCTGCACTTTTTAGTAAGTCCTTTTGGGTGGATCCAAAAGCGCTGCTGTCGGGTTTGCAAACTCAATTTCCCATGGAGCTCAATGAGTAGAGCCTAGCACTAAAGCTGCCAAGGTTAGGGATTTCATTTTCTGTACAGCTTCATGGTTAAAGTATTTATCTTTACCAGGGGTACCAATACATGTGGAGGCTGCTGTATCTTGCAAGAAATGATAAAATGTGAACCTTTCCTGAGGCAAAGCAGTTCTCTAAATTGATTAGCAGCTAATTAAAAAAAAAACATTGTTACTAAAAACACAAAAATCTAGTGTAACATAGGAATTTTTGTTGGAAATATTATACTGCCAAAATCGATAAACCAAACCGGAAGGGTATTCTTGATAAACAACAGAGTGTGCTAAAGTTAATGTGTAAAGCAAAAGCCTGGCTGGAACTTGCTGCATGAACTTACCCCCAGGGGTCACCTCATGTAATTCATAATTTAACATAGATGAAAACAATAATCCCTTAGTAATCTCAATAATATTGTGATATCATAATTTGAAAACTGTTATTTAAAAACTGTTAACTGAAAACTTTTAAGATTTTCTGTGTTTAATAATACCATTTGTTTAAAGATATTAAACAACTATGGGTGCCAAAAAGACTAAAAGAGAGGAAATATGCAAGCAGACAAATACATTTTCACAGAACTGAATGTTGTTGGAAAAAGTCTGTGGTGGTAAAACAGATTGCATCGTCACATTTCCTCTGGTATGTTTCACCAATAAATGTGTTTCCAATAAATAATTAACTAAACATTAGGAATTAATATGGTTCTCCTGGTTGGTCAAGGACAGCATAAAAGGGCTTGAACTACACCCACACAAACAGAGAACCCTGAAAAAGCCACTGATATACCGGACAGAAACAAGGATGCACCAAACACAGTTTTTCTTCCCTCATATTCATTCATCCTGTCTATTCTCCCCTTATAAAGGCCGTGGCCATGCTTGAAACCGCTTGTAGTGCTGAAATACAAAAACTTCCACCTAATTTTTATGAAAACAGTGAAAGAGATAGATAAAGGTTATCATTTTTTTCATTTGAGAAAATACAAAGTTGGAGCCATTTAGAGTTATTAGTCATCTTCTGCAGAATAAAAGCTTGAAATACAAACCGACTGAAAAGAATTTATTAACACCTTGGATGTGCCAACTTTAACCGATAGACTGAGGGTTGTGTTTGTGTGACTGCCTTGAGGTAAATCTTAAACTATGCCTGTGGAAAAGGTAAATTTTAGCTTTTTTCTAAAAAGATTTATAATGTACTGAAAAATCATTGTCTACACACATGATATAGTGCCTTGAGAAAGAATGTATACCCCTCACAACATATTGGTTTAGATCAAAACGTATTTATTTATTAGAATGGCCCAGTCAAAGTCCAGACCTAAATCCAAATAAGAATCTGAGTTAGAAAAGAATGTTGACAGACACTCTCCTTCAATTTGACTGAGCCTCAGCTGTTTAAGAAAGGGGAATGTACAAAAATGTTACACACACAAAATTGTTGAATGTGATGAGACTAATCTACATCTCATTTTCCTTTTATTTTGCATTAGATATGCATTATGTGAACTCAAACTTTTATCAAGACACTTGGTGAAATGTATTGTGATAATGATAAGGATGACCTTAACAAGCAGTTGTTCATTGCACTCTTGTTGGCAACATTGTTTTCATACAGTCAAACTCTGACAAAAACCAACACTGGGCTATTTCACTACATCAGACACTTTAAGTAGTGCAATTGCACCATTTAATAGCAAACAGTAATTGTTTTCAATAATTTATTTAAATATATTGACAATAATTGATGCTCTAATGGAACCAGCAATGAAAAACTAGCTAGTGTCATGTTCACAACCTAACTGTCAGTTTTTGGAGCTTGCAAAAATAAATTAGATTTAATTAAGAGTTTATAGTTTTTATGAAAAATCACAGTTCTTGTAATGTTATTTTTTTTCACTGATAACAGTAAACAATACAATAACTGCCCAATAATACTTTTGCCACTGGTGATTTAGACAAAAATTATTATTTCTTATTACTAAAGTATTTTTGTTTTTCACTTGATAAACATACTTACATTAAAGACTGATTTTTATTTTTAAATATTTATTGCTGTGGTTATGCTATTAAAAAAAAAAGAAAAGGTTTTTGCACATCCTTACAAGTGAAGCGAGTATATGCTGAGGGTAATGGAGCTTTAGTCTGGTTTTGGTGGATAACTGACATTCACATGCTTTGTTATCTTGCCTGTCGTGTTTGTTTTGCTCTGGTTAATGTTGCAATGTGTCATTTTATGTATTGCACTAGGGGTTTGCACGAAAACGTCATTTCGTTCAACTATGTGCTTTGTATTTGAAGGATGACACTTTGCTTCTTGATCTTGATTTTTTTAGTTTATTTGAGTCCGTGGTAGATCAAAAATATACTAAATTCCACCCTTCATTGATTATGTGCATGCAGATCTTGTTTGTGCAGACTAATTCCCTGCTGCTGTCTTTGTTAATACAGATGATGCTTGTTCTTCAGTGGCTCCATGTGGAGCACAACACATAAACACTCATAATCCTCACCTGTTTTAGTTCCTCCTGTGAGAAAATAAAATGATTTATTGTGCAGATGGGCATGGAGGAACGATAACATTATTTTCAAATGTGGAGAGGAGAGATTTTCATCTGACTTTCATCAATTAAAGGAGGGATACTTTGGTGGCTGTGAAGGAGTGTTGGCAAACTGAATGGCGTGTTCACCCTTGATGAAATTAAACAAGTCTTTCATTGTTACTTTTCGTCATTCAGTTCTTTTTGAACACCTGATTTCACATCTCTGCTTACAATTTAAAGCAAATAAAACGTAACAATCTGCTCTTTAGATTGCTGTCCTACATCATGTCACGTCTGCCCTTTATAACAGAAAGACTGGAGGCATGCAGCAGCACGCAACCATCTCAACAGATCGATGGATGTGTGATGGGAGCACAAACGCGAGTTCAAACATCCCAAAAACTCTTTGCAGTCAGAGTGCCAGTCGCAACACTGAATCTGAATGCCATCTTTCACAGACCTATTTCATTATTTCATCATGTGTTCTTTGCCTTGTTTCACTCTTTTCTTGTTGTTCACTGTTTTTGCTGATAGCTGAGGCTGTGGCAACAAGGTATCTTGCAAAAATAAAAAGTCTTTCATCTGACCTGTCTGTTCTGCATCTATAAATCAGAGTGGTCAAGACAACAAGACAGAGGAGAATGCTGCTTCTATGGCTTATTTTACTAGATAATAAATTACTACTTTACTAGTTAAACCACAGATTGAGGAACAAAAATATACCCCAGAGGCATTTTTTTCGTCCAGACATACTGTAGGGTACATGACTTGTCACCAACACTGTCTTACTGTGAAGATTAGCCTCAGCACTCCCTTTAAGAAGCATACAGCCGAACATACATCATTTAACCCACCAATCTAAAAAGGCACACAAATACAGTGGCTCTCAAAAGTGGAGCAATGCCAGGTTTTATGACGTAAAAAATGTTTGGTCATATATTATTAAATCAAGATATTAGATGTAGATAGACGTCTAACAAAGAATGCTCAAGCGTCAAGATGTGCTTTAACAAATGTTTAGTTAAAGGTTGTGCAACCACCTTATTGAACATTTTCTTTGTTTTGCTTCTAACTAATTAGTTTAAATTTAATTTAATTTAAACAAAAACCTGGTATTTTATCAGGACTACATGTTTTAGAGCCACTGTATGAACAAAGTTGTGCAAAACTAGCTAAGCCTGACAAAAGATCAGCCATGACAAAATAAAGCAGTTCAAAGCTTTTATACTTTACATAACTGAATAACTCCTCATTTAAAATCACTTCATTAACTGATTTCTCCTTTGCTACCTACCCATTTAATTTCTTACAGTGAAAATAATTTTCATTTTATTTTTAGGATGTTCTGTCTTTTGATCTTGGTTATTGATTGACAAAATATACAGTGCTTTCCAGAGCTATTTATACCACGGGAGGTTTTCTATGTTTTCCCAGGTTACAGCCACAAACGCCATTGTATTTTATTGGGACTTTATGTGACAGACGAACACACAGTAGTAAGTAGTTGTGAAGTGAAGGCACAAAGATATGTGTTTAAAAAAACAATAGAATCGGAAAAGTTTTACATGCAGTTGCATCTGTTCCTGTTCTGTGAAGGACCACCCGAAAAAAGATAAGCCTCTTACAATCTTCTAACTAACATGGGCTGAATCAGGTGCTGGCAAGCTGAAAGAAATCAAACTGGCAAAGCTTGAAATGTTTGTCTCCATAAAGGTTGCACAATAAAGCTAAAAAGTGATCAGTGAGCTGTAGCCATTTCTGGATGTTCTTTAGAGTACATTTGAGAACAAACAACATCATGAAGACTAAGGAACACAACAGACAGGTCAGAGATAAAGTTGTGGGGAACTTTAAAGCAGGGTTAACCTATAAAACAACATCCTAACACCCTTTGAACGTCTCCCAGAGTGTACTGCAAATCCACTCTAACAAAAACTAAAAGGCCGGCCAAGGGCAGAATTAATCAGAGAAGCAGCCAAGGTACCTGCTGTAATTCTGGAGAAGCTGCAGAGATCCACAGCTCAGTTGGGAAAATATGTCAACAGGACATTTATTGGTCCTGTACTCCACTGATCTGGTCTTAACTGAAGTGTCTCAAAGGAAAACAATTGTTTTAGGAGTTTGCGTCAAGCCATAGGGCACACAGCAAACATGTGGAACAAGTCGCTCTGCGGAGATGAAAGTAAAGCTTTTGGCAAAACACTATCAAAGGTTGAAAACTAGCACATCATCTTGGATACACCATCTCTATAGCAACACATGTGGGTGACAGCATCATGCTTCGGAGATGGGTTTCTTCGACAGTAACAGAGAAGCTGGTTAAAGTTAATAGAAAGTTGGAGCTAAATACAGGGTAATCTTGAAAGAAAAACTGATAGAAACTGAGGCAGAGTTCTGACTGGGGCGGAGGTTTAATTTACAGCAGAACAGCAACCTGAAACATACAGCTCAGATATCGAATGATTTAGATCAGAGCATATTCATGTGTTACAATGAATCTGATTTTATTACCTTCGCAACAACTGATGAACAACTAGAAAAGAGCTCCAATCAAATGAGGCTGCATTTAACAGCCTTTGTTTTTGTTTGGACTTACTGTGCACAGATAAGATTTTCACTTTAATAGAGTAACTGAGTCTTTTGCTGCTTCACAAGGTCGACCTTCACATTAGAGATGTTCCTCGAAGCCTTGAAGTTGAATAGGACTGAATCTTCTTAGATTGAACTATTTATGAGAGTGGAGGGAAAGTGTATTTAACTTCTGCAGCAAGAAAACAAACAAATCAAACATGAAATGTCAAAACGATTGTTCTAAGTTGTAACATTTACATCAGAAAGGGGTATGTTGTATCTAAATGCATTCATTGGTCCAATCTGTTGGGGCTGGTAAAACAATCATCTGTGGTGTGGAACTAAAAAAAATCAACAGCTGATGGCAACTTCTGAATCACTGTATCAAAGCCTGCAGGGAACTGGCAGTCATCACAACTGAGAGCATGCATTCACTCAAGGCTGCGATGCATGCAAGCGCACAGCTGAACATGTTCAAAAAGGAATTATATTCATCTGTGTCATTCCTTTATTATTATTGTAAAAAGGTTCAGAATCAGCTTTATTGACCAAGATTGTGTGCACAAACAAGGAATTGAACTTTGGTTTCAAATGCTCACAGCGTACAGATATTAATTAAACATTTACAAACTTTAGAGGAAATAAAAAGTATAAACGGGCATAAAACAAGCAGTATGCAGAAGTATGTGTATGTACAGCCATTTCTTTATGTAACAAAAGACAAAAAAGGCAGGTTGTGGTAGGGCAAATATACTAATTTTGTTTCCAGTGGAGTGGCTGGCTACTCTGTAAGGTGTTAATTGTGTTCATCAGAGAGACAGCCTGGACCAGAAAGCTATATCTTTGGCAGCTTTTTTTTGCAAATAGTGCTTTGTAGTGCCAACCTGAAGGGTGGCAGTTTGTATCCAGGATGTGTGGGGTCTACGAAGATGTTAGCTGCCCTTTTCCTGACCCTAGACTTGTACAAGTCCTGGATGCAGGAAAAGTCAGGCCCAATGATCCTCTCTGCAGACCAAATTGTTTATTGCAGTCTAGACCTGCAAATGTTGATGAGGTTCAGATTGTATTGGTATTTTGTTATTATTTGGGGTTTACATGATTTATTCTTTAATGTGCCAACATTTCACAGCACATTTATTCTTTCTCTCATTTAGCCCAAGCCATTCCATATTATTTCCCAGAAAGGATTTTGTCAGGCTTGGAGGACCCCGGAATGCAGACGGACAGGCAGCATGACGGTAAGTAGAAGATTTTAATCTTTAGAAAAACAAAGCTCACTCATAAGAGGAGGCAGGAACAAAACAATAAACAGGCAGGCAAGACAGGCATAGCATAATCCGTAACTACCGGCTGAAAACAGGGTGATATGATCCAAAATGTTTCCGCGAGGAATGAACAGAACAAAGGTGTATATATGGAGCAAGAACCAGGTGAAACGAGGAGACTGAATGCTAGGTGCAGGTGAACCGAATAAAGTTAATTGTCACACAGGAGAGAACAAAACGTGGCTGGAGCAAAACAGAGAATCTTGAATACAAACTAATAGAAACACAACTAGTAAACCATGAAACTAAAGCATAACCGGATCCAAAAAACCTAACTTGACAAAACATGAACTAGAAGACAAAAACTAAAGCATGACCAGGAAAATAATAAACAGAAGCATGATTCAAAACCTATCAAGAATAATAATAAGAAGAACCCAAAAACACCCACAAATCATGACAGATTTATGCAATTCTCAAATCTACAGATGTCAACGTTTCTGCATTTAAAGAAATAAGGAGGCAGCTAGATCTACTAAGGCTCATTGTAGCCTGAAAGAAATTGATCCTTACTCCTTTTCTTTTTTTTTGTTAGTTTGTTGTTTAATTGATTTGTATTCATAACTTGAACATTTCCACTTTTTGTCTTAAAACCGCAAACTTGAAAGTATTTTTTGGTACCAGTGGTGTTTTTTTTCCCTTACAAATAAAGATGTGTATGTTTTTATATTCGCCCCCTTTGTTCTGGTGCCTCTAAATAAAATCCAGTGCAACCAATTGCCCTCAGTAATTCACCATGATGACCAAATAACATACCAGATCAAGCAATAAAGTAAGGTGGAAGTTTAAACTGGTTTAGATTAAAAGTATTATCCAAAACTGAACATCTCAGAGAACACTGTTCAATCAATCATCCGAAATGGAAAGATTATGACAGATGTGCAAAATCTGTCAAAACATTGCTTACCCATGTAAACTGATAATTAATCAGAGAAGCAGCCAAAAGGGCAACTGGAAGAGAGACAGAGATCAACGGCTGAGATTCTGTTGATAGGACAACTATTGGTCGTACTCCATAAATATGGCCTTGGTGGAAGAGGGGGATGAAGAAGGCTATTCTTACAGAAAAGTAATGCAAAGTTTCAAATAGTTTTACAACTTAGTTGGAAATCAGATTCATCAGTGTATTATTAAACTGCCTGGCTTTGCCTAATGACGTGATGTTTTCAAATTTTATTTAAAATGTCAAATTTTTTATTTTGGTGTCTTAGCGAGTCTTGTTCAGCAGAGTAGCACTCAAAATTGTCGTCTGAGTGCCAACAAGAAACCCAATAGATTTACAAGTGGAGTGTGGAGCGTTATATATATATATATATATATATATAATATATATATATATATATATATATATATATATATATATATATATATAAACTTTATTAGAAACTGCTTTGGGATTATTTCAATTGCAATGGACACGGAGAAAGGAAAAAAACAGAAGCAAGAAAGAGAGAGGAAAAAGAGAGAGAAGGAGAAAAGTATTGGAGAGAAAGAAGGGTAAATAGAAGACAAGACAACACTATGGAAGACTGCTTCTACACCTACAGAAACATATATAACAACAGCATTATTACCGAAAATTGCTTGGTACTAATGAATGCAAGATGTATTTGGTGGTAACTGTAGCTCAATATAGAACATCTGTGTATCTGTTAACACCTAAACCCAAACCTGTGGGTGTAAGGTTTCTCCATAAAAATATGCAATAGTGAGTGAGAGGAGTCACAGACCTGCCCCCCTGGACCCAAGACAGACACAGAGGAGATCTGATCCACAGACATATAAAGGCTCCCCCAGAGCATGAGAAACCCGGGAGGACCTCTATCGGGACCCCCCAGAGAAGAGCAGATGAGAGACCCAGGGGAACCATCCAGCAGCCACAGTGCAGAAACCCCAGGGAGCTGCAGCAACAAGCCCACAGGCCCGGCCGGCAGCCGTCTACGCCGGAGCAGATTCAGCCATGGACCAAGAAACCTGAGGCATATCAACCCCCAAGCAGAGGCCCGACAGAGCCAGGGGGACCAAAGCACCCAGCCCCAGACACCGAAAACCACTAATACACCAACAGGCAGAGACACCAGCCACCGGCAGGGAATGTGGTGGGGGGAGGAAATAGGCCCCACATTTAATGGGGGGGCCTAAACTGATCCAGGAGAGGGAGCAGCCCAAGACTCAACCTGACAAAAACAGGTGCACATAGTTGCAATCACACATTCCCACCCTCACGTGTCCACAAAAAAAACAAAACACTCACACCCGCACCCCCAATGAGCCCCAACATGAAGTTCCCCACAGGGCCACCCCTAACCAGGACACAGATATCGCACACATCCCCCCAAGCCAAAACGCCATGAATTCCCTCCCTACAGGGACACACCCTACAGACAAGCTCCACCCCCAAAAAGCTGATGGAGACATCCAGACAGCACAAGCTCCACACCCAGCCCCATTCAAGCACCCCCGTAACATCCTGCACCCCACCACACAGCACGCCATGATGGCAAGACAAGGGCCCCAAGCAACACCACCTCAGCCTGTGCCCAGAAGCGCAACGGAGAAGACAGCACCGTTCTCATAACGGATCAGCTCCACTGCTCAGCCCCCCACCCCACACGCTCTTACCACTCCATGCCCCCCTCCTGCCCACTGCCACAATCCCCTTCCTGACACGACAGCGAGCAGAGCAGCGCACCGCCAAGCCTGCTCAACAATCTGGCCAATGCCAGCAACCGCAGCCCACCCATCCATGAGAGAGAACCATGCTCCAGCCTCCAACCGGGCACCCCACCAATCCCACACCTCAACCCCAGAGGCACCCCAGCATGCTGGCCACACACCCCTGTACGGCACACCCCGCCACACCAAGCAGGCTGGCCACCCACTCCACCAAAGCGAAGCCACATTCCAATCACCGCCGCACACTGTCCAGCCAAGAAAGCCGTCCCCCCTTTGTTTCCACTGCAACTCCAACAGTCAATAGCAAATCATAGTAGGTCTTCAGGTTTTGTCCTTACACTTAAGCAAACAGTATGGTGGCTTATCCTGTTGGGGCAGCTTTTCTCTACAAAAGGGGAAAAGGGATATTCCCACACCAAGGGGATTACACCTGCCGGAAGCTCCCAGGTGAAAAGAAAAACACAAACCAATAAAAAAATAACACCACTTATTGGCAATTTAAAATTTAAAAACAGTACAATACAAATGAACTTGGAATTATAATCCTTCCACATACATTTTCTCCGAACGATCTTGTTGTGGTATAGGCTGTGTCAGACCCGATGCCACCAGTTGATCATCCCCTCAATCTTGCTGTCCAGTAAGAAGATTATGTTTAAATAGGTGAAACAGTTTAATGTGTCTGGTATATAGGTACCATCAGAGGCAAAAAAAAGCAGAGAAAGCAAAAAGGTAAGCGCGTACCTGCTCCCTGATGGAGCCGGTAACGGCTGGTGATAGCTAGTCCCCCGGCTGAGAAAGCCACAACCCCCAACAAAGAGGAGTCAGCAGGAAGTGCACAGCGATGACCAAGAGTGCGGCCCCACTAAAAACAAAAAGAGCAGACCAGCCGGTCCAGCACAACAAGAGTACGTCACACAAAGGAGGGCACACAACCAACACACTCAACCACTCCCAAACCCACAGCGAAAACCGACAGAGGGCCCACTCCATGATGACCCCCAGCCTGGCACCGGTTCACAGCCAAAACCAGGCCAGCGGAGCAACAAAACACACCCCACACCAACATCAAGGCGGCCATTAAACCACACCTGACCCAAAACGTCGGGCCTACACAAATGCAAACCCCCAGCCAACAGAGGGACATGCACCCCTCCATAGCCAAACGAACCGAAACTGCCAGCGCCAGCCAGGCAGTCAAGTAGACCCCGCGACACACCACCCCGCCCACCACCATGCCCAAGGGAAAGACGCTGGTCCAGCAAGCCGAAGGGCGCCACAGAGAGGCCACAGCCCGCACTGCAAAGAGGCTGCATCCCCCTTCCGAGACGCAGAACCACCAACATCCAGACCAGCCAAGCAAAAATGATAAGCCAAACCGCAGCTCCCCCCGAGCCAACGCCACAGCAACAGCAACACCACACATCCTTCCATATATCCGTAGGGACACGGTGAAAACCATCCAACCCCAAGCACAAACCACCCACCAGGAACCACCCAGCAGACAAGCAAACCCCACCCCAGTACGAGGTCGAGAAGCCTGATGTAACTGTTAAGCCCAGCGACGCCTGCCCCGCAGCACCCACACATGATGACCAGAGCCGCACTGTTCAGGACCACCACCACAGCACGCCATACAGCAGAGGACAGAACACAGCAAAGAGTATGCAAAGAAAAAGCTGTGCACAAAAATAAAGCACCCCCTGAAAGTGCACCCCCATGAAAAGAAGACCCACAGCATCCAAACCCAAGAACATATGCCAAACACCCATATACTAGCCAGAAGTAGCCCTGTGAGAAAACCCTGTGAGAAAACCCCCAAAAAAGGCAGAGAGCCCACAGAACCAAAACTAAAACCCACCGAGAAGCCGAGACCACCCCACCCCAAGAACAACTCTGGCCAGCCCACCTGCCCAAACCATGCAGACCCCTTCCAACCCCCCACCCCACAGAAACGGAACCGAGACAGGGAACCAGAATCCAAACCGAAACCACCCAGACCCAAACGATGCCTGTCCATACCCAAGGCCAAGCACCCACACCCACCACAGAACATAACCTACACCCACCCCGACATTCGAACAATTCCCAGAACACATAAGACATTAGACACCCAGGTTGACTTCACCCCACCCCCTCCCACAGACCCTCCACCCTATCAGCAGAATGCACTCCTTGAAGGAGAAAGCACCCGCAATGAGATGGTACCTCCCCGCCAGTTTAGGAGGCCCCTAAGCCCACCAATGTACCGAAGGCCTCTGGGTCAGGGCCAGGTGCCTATGCATGGACCGGCCCAAAACCCTGGCGACATACCTGACAGGACCCAAACCCCCCCAGGCCCAGTCAGGACCCCAGCCCCGCCCAATGCACCGAAGGCCTCTGGGCCAGGGCCGGGTGCCTGCGCATGGACCGGCCCAAAACCTTGGCGACATACTGTACCTGCCAGGACCCAAACCCCCCCAGGCCCAGTCAGGAACCCAGCAACAACGTCATTTTAAAAGTTCTTAAACATATTTGAGACCAGAATGTTTAGCCAAAGTTGACTGATAAATCTGCCTCCCTTTTCGTATAGGAAGGAAGATTGATTCATCTATTTTTGATAGTGTCCTGTGTATTTTAAACAGTAATTTGGGGGGATTAGATTAAGGAACTCTAATACACTTGACTGCATTTGTAACCCAATTTATTTTTTACTATGGATTTAATTTGTTGATATTCTAAAACTGTATTGTTGTCCATCCCATATTGTATAATTAATCTGTTAAATCGGATGAACTGAATTCCTTTCAATATATGTTCAAGGTATTTAATTCCTTTACTCCTCCAATCTGGAAAGTTTAGCATACTATTTTTTTTTGTGGGATGTCAGGGTTAGTCCAGATGGGTGTATTATCTGCATGGAATAAGTGAAGACCCTGTCATTTTTAGATATTCCCACCATGCTTTCAGAGAGGAGCTGATATTAAGGCTTTTAAAGTGTATGTCGTTTTATATTTGAGCTAGTAAATGGTAGGTCGGAAATCTTAATATTATTGCATAGTGTCTGTTTGACATCTAGCCAGGGTTCATCTAGAGAACTGTGTTTAAACCATTTTGAGATGCATTGTAGCCTATTAGCTAAGAAGTAACGGTGAAAGTTAGGCGGATCTAGTCTGCCTTTGTCTTTGGTCTTCTGTAATGTTTTTAAGCTAATACACGTGGGTTTATCTTTCCAAAGAAATTTGGTCATCGAGGAGTCCAGAGATCTAAACCAGTCAGATGACAGTAACTTTGGGAGTGAGAATAAGTAATTGATTTTTGGCAAGACCATCATTTTTATTGAAGCAACTCTGCCCATGAGTGATATGGGTAGAGATTTCCATCTGGCAAGATCATCTTCCACTTTTTTTAAAAGTGGGATGTGGTTTAGTTTTGTTAAATCTGCCAGTCTAGAAGAAACATTAATACCCAAATATGTAATATTCCCTGACTGCAGTTGTGCATTAATGGAATTGTGGAAAGAACAATTAATTAGAAGAACTGTAGATTTTTAACTAGTTTATAGAATAATCTGAAACTCTTGAGAAAAAATTTATTAATCCATTTACCTGAGAGAGAGAGGTTTGTGAATGCTGGAGAAAAAATAATACATCACCCGTATAAAGACTGATTTTATGTTCAATATTCATGCATTTTTGCCTTTAACATCTTTAGTTTACCTGATTGCTGCCACAAGTGATTCAATAAAAATAGCAAATAATGAAGGGGCATCCCAGCCTGGTGCCCCTCCGAAGACAGAAGCTGGAAGGTGTTTTCTTGTTCTTCCTTGTTCTTATCTTGTTTTAACAAAAAGACAATATTTTTTGATAGTGCATTTTGTAATGTGTGGAAATGAAACTCTGCAAGTCTCCTTTTGAAATATTCTTTAAAAAAATGGGAATATTAACTTGTCTCAACTTTGGAAGCAGTTTAGCTGGCTTGTCTCACTAGATGATGTACACCAGTTTTCATCTTATGAATAAGCTACTGGGACCTTCTGCTTTGCAGCTGATCCAGTGGCTGGGAAGAAATCATTATCCCCCACTGAGACCTATCAGTTCCTAGTGGGAAATGATAATGCTGCCTGATCAGCAGCACGCTTTGGAAGGGATATACCCTTTACCTCCTTCTCATTAGACTTAGTTTTGTCCTTTTCACTATGGCAAATAATCAACATGGAGTTTTTGCTGGTTCAGTTACTGACAAATGCAATAGTTGGTGGAATGTAGATGTTGCACAGCTACGATAAGATATCAATTTGGGTTATTTTCCATGCTGTGAAATTGAAGCAAATTATTTAAGATTTGTCCAGATGTAACTTCAAAAAAAAAGTTATCATTGTAGGGATACCATGTGTTTATCTGGGTTTTAAAGCTGGGCCATTTGGAGTTTGATCCCACTGTTGCTTCTATGATAAAATAATCTGTTAGAATTGTCATTTAGTTTGATATGTTTTATCCCAATTAGTCATTGTCAACTTGCCTAGTTATCTAAGTATTACATTATTATTATATTAAATATTGACAAGCCAAAGCGACTTGGAAAAAGTCAGTCTCTAAATGTACAAAGTTAGACTGCAGTTGTATTTGCAGTCTAGCACATAAACTTCCAATAAAAAACAATATTATGTGTTTATGATGTGGCAAAATGTGTTTAAGGGGTATCAACACTTTTGTAAGGCATAGTATCACAATAATACATTACAAGAAGACCTTCCCAATAGTTTAAAATCAAATCCAGATATTATATTGATACTGACAGACCTAAAATGTATGAACATGGTTGATTAAATTACATTAGCCAAAATGCAAAATACACTGAAACAGCCTGTCTTAATAAATACCAATGCAAGGTCAAGAAGTGACCCACAGTTGCCTTTGGAGACCATGCTGAATAAGAGGAACTGCGTGGATGGTGAATCACTGGCAAACTTTCCAAGGATGAATGAAAGTTTTAGTGCTGAGGGCATAGAGGAGTGACACAGAGAGAGGGAAACAGGAGAGTGAGGAAAAAGAGTGAGATGAAGACGGGCAGAGGTTACCACATGATTCAGCAGGGCAGCGCAGGACACGTAGCATGTGTCAATCCGTCTATCCTCCCATTCTTCATTTTATGACAACCCCCCCCCCCCCCCCCGAATTATCAATAAAACAACCAAAACTAACTTTTAGATACACTTTCACACTTAATAGGTCTCTTTATTTTATGACTATTTAAATTGTAGATTCTCACCAAAGGCAACAAAACAATAAATGAACACACATGGGATTGTACAGTAAACAAACATTTTTATATTTCAGATTTTTCAAAGTAGCCATCATTTGCTCTGATTACTGCATTTCTGTCTTAGCGTTCTCTCCATAAGCTTAATGAGGTGGTCACCTGAAATGGTTTTCCAAAGAGTCTTGAAAGAAATTCCAAAAGGTTAATTGATAGACGGTTAAAGGTTAGTATTTCAGTCTTCACAGCACAGGGCGGCTACTTTAAGAAATCTAAAATATTATATATATAAAAAGTTATTTTACAATTTTTTGTTTGCTACATATTTCCATATGTGTTCATTTACAGTTTTGATGCCTTCAGTGAGAATCTAAGTACAATGTACATTGTTGTAAACATAAAGAAAACCTTTAAATGAGAAAGGCGTTCTAAAACTTTTGACCGGTTGTGTATATATTAAATTTTAAATCTAAATCTATATCTTATATCTTATATACAAATCTGAAATCTAAATCTTTAGTTTATATCCTAAACCAAAATCTTAAATTTAAATCTATAGTTTATATCTTCAATCTAAAATCTTAAATTAACCGCGTCTCAACTCGTGGCCACACCCCCAGCGCAGTGGAGGCTGGCTTGACCGCAGTGCGCTGGGGGTGTGACCACAAGTTGATACATTAAAGGGCTGTGGCAATTTAGCATATCTTCTGAAAATTTAACTCCAAAATTTGAGATTTAGATTTAAGATATAGATATAGATTTAGATACAAGATTTAAGAAATATATTTAGATTTAAGAATTAGATATAAGATAGATATTTAGATATAGATTTAAGATTTAGATAAGAATATAACATTAATACTGTATATAGATACAGGATGTAGAAATAGATTTAACATTTAAATAAAGATATCATATTAAGAAATGGATGCAACATTTATATGTAGCATTTCCCGATAAATATGAAAAAAAAAGCACTTAATGTGAAGAAAGTGCTTTAAATAACAGAAACATAACAGTGAGATTATTTTGCTGAATTCTTACATACGGCACCCCATAATCCTATCAATCTTAAAAACATTATCAGAAAAAGTGTTTTGTAGCAAATAAGAACACAGAAAAATAAATTCTTGCTTCCTATAGGCATCAGGAGAATGGATCGGATTATACTAGTACTGAAGTAGTACTGGTTCACTACATCGGCTTCTTGCTTGAAAAAGGATAGAATTGAACCGAATGTCCTTGGGTCTAAATACATTGCAGACTTGCTGGTATAAACCGGTATGAACCATAAAGACACCTCAGCCCAATCAGAGACCTGATTACTCTGTATTTTCAGTACCAGAACTAAACAAAGGAAGGCAGCATTTAGTGCTCCTCAACACTGTCTTTGTGAAAAACTAAAATGTGAAAAAATCTCTTTAAATCAGGACTGCGACTTACCAATAAAGGTAAAGGTTTTTACAATTTTTTCTATCAGGTCTTAACCCTTTATTTGATTTGGAATAGATTTACTATATGATTTGATTTTACTTTACTACTTTTTGATGCATTTTGTGTTTTTAATGTAACAGATTTAATGCTCCATGAGTGCCCCTAGTGGTCAAATAATTATTTACTGAATTGCTTTGAAAATATGTGAAGCTGCCATCAGTTGAAGCCCTGCCATGGGGAGTGTAGCACATACTGATTGGCTGAGATATGATGTCCATATCAGTGGAGATCAGCGTGTGCTCCCCTGATATAAAGATCATGTATTTTTCTGTTTGAGCTGCTTGGTAAGATCCCTCTAGGCGCAAAGAGGGAGGGCAGAATAGAAAGCGAACAGCAACTGTGGTGCCACAATCATCACAATAAATGACTTGACCGCTGCCAGCCCAGGGTTGATATAGTTACGTGTAGCCTTGGCATGTGACCAACATGGCGAGTAGGAGCACGTGAGCCACACATTATGGATAAGCAGCCACTGTTGCACAATAATGTACCATTGACATTTTTGTGCCTTTTCAAATCAGTCAAAGAATTCTCACGTTCCATCACACATAATAGGGAACTCATTAAATATTTATGCACCCAAGAGGACCTCCTGAACACCCTACAGAGACCATCTAAGTTCTGGCTGATTTTCTTACTGTTGTATTAGTCTGGGTTGAAGGGCACCTTAGAAGCTCAACAGGGCTAAGGAAATGATCACTAAAAACAACTGGGAATAAAACCTTGATCCAGCCTTGGTAAATGTGCTTGGCACTGACCCAGGACACATAAAAATAATTTGACCTCCCCATTTATGGTACAACAGAGTTTTGAGGCTTAATCGCATGTGTTTTCTTGTTTAAGTCAGCAAGCATTATGTATGTAAAAAATGAACACAACTTCCAGCACAAGAAAGAACCCTGACTGCATTCCTCCCACCAGCTCTTCTCTCCTATAGACTAATGAAACTTAAAACAGAACATTTTATATGTGTGTTCATTAATTATCATATAAATTAGAAGCAGATTGTTAAAGAATCTAGGGATATCTGGAGTTGCTTTCAGTTCTCCAGAACGAGTGCTTCTTTTATTGCAGTTCAGTTTAAAAATGCCACATAACCTACGCACTGATCCCTCATTAATTTATCTTCTCTCTGTGCTTTAATGACCAGAGGAGAAATATCTAGGAAAGGAAAAAGCCAAGGATTATCTCTTTATATACCCGGATATTCATCTTTCTTAAGGATGAACTGAAGAGGAGGTGTTGTGGAAAATTCTTTTAATGCTCTGACCTCTTTACCTCTCTCCCCTCTGACCTCTGTGTTTTGGTACTTAGAGGAGATGGGCTCTAAATTCATTATCAGGAGAGTTTATGGTTAACACTCCCTGAAGTGTTATATCTCAAGGGATGGTAGATGGGTGCCCTCATAAATAACTTTGTTACCTCTGACCCGGGGAGGGTCTGGGGGCCATATTTCAAAACTCTTTTAAGTTGAGATAACATCCACATACTGGTATAAATACTGTTTGTAAATTCTATTTGGGGCTCTGCTCCTCTGACTAAGCTCAGTGACAGGGTCTTCAAACGCTGTATGCCTTTGAATAAACTTATAAAGACAAAGTCCGGTCTTTCTCTTGTTAATGAGTTGTCTTCTCTCCCACTTTGATTAGAAAATCCACAACAGAGGCAAATGCATACAATAATGAGCTTGTGTGTAAAAAAAGAAGAAAAAAAAGAAAATAAGACAAAGAAATACAACAGAATTATGTGGAAGACGTTAACAAGAAAATAGTAAAAAAGAATAACATGGCAGTTAGTAATCGCACCAAATAATTTCTGGGGATAAACACCACCACTGTGGATTAGAATTTTTAAGCCTTTACGGTATACAGCCTATTAGGGAAAAAATTAATTTTCAGTGATTCAAATTATGTGGAGTACTGGGAATCAAACCATACATCTGATATGTAAAAGTAATGATAAAACATTCTTCCACTAGTTTATATCTACTGCCAAACTAGACGGACACAAGGCCAACATACCGATAATGACATGACTATGTTCTGTTCTGTATTTATAATGATTGTTTTCTGCATTCAAAATAAATCAGGTTTTTCTTATCGATGTTTTTAGAATTCTGGCGCCTCATTTTTTTCAGAGCCACACTTTCTGAAAACTTGAAAGACAGCAAAACAAATGATCTTTGACTTAATGTTTCTCAGTAAATTCTTGAAGTACTCTCAGACCAGGGTCAGCAGTGATACTTTTATAAAACACAATGTACATTATAGCTGTTGTAAACATGGAAATATTGTACTTATAGTGTTTACCTGGGTAGCAAGTCAGATATTCTCTTAATATTCCTGCTTACATGTAACACATTCTTTAGTGACATTATTTATTTAAAAAAGGTGAAGAGATATAAGAATGTTGGTGGAAAACTATTTATAGCAGAATATTATAACATGCACATAAAATTCAAAAATCCAAGTGGGGGGGTGAACATTTTTTTTTACAATTACTCCTTGAATCTTTAGTTGCTGTTACCAAAAATGTGTCTTCTTTAAACCTTCCCGAGCCACTGACATTCATGCCGATTCTCTATGGGAGTTTGACCTTTAAAGTCTGTTTAGACATAGTCATGGGGTTCAGATTACATAATTCAGCTGTGATCAGCAAACTTTGTTTAGTTTAACAGATTAACACTAACATTTTTCCCCAAGAGAATGTTCCACTGTTGAGAACAAATCCCACTTGGGTTATTATTGGAAATAGGCTTTGAATATTCACTGATCTTGGTTGATCTGAGTAAGCATGTAAACAAATTTGCCAAAAAACACATGCAAAAATCCCATAGGAGTGAATATGAAAAAAATATAGAGTTCAGATCCATCCCACCTCTTTTCATATCAACATGCTATCTAATCACCCAGGAAGTAATTACAGTTATAAATACAGTTTTAAAACCACATCACTTAAAGACACCGTGTGCATCGGACTGTAGGAAAATAGCCCAAGGGTTCAAAGACAAAGACAAGTTGTAAGAGTCATTAATGGTACCCATGTATCCATCGAAGCCCCTTCAAATACACCAGCAGACTACTTTAATATAAAGGGCCAATATTCTATCATCCTACAGGTGGTTGTAGACCACAAAATGGGAATATGGCATGTAAACTTTGGGCAACCAGGACGAGTACATGATGCTTGATTTTTTGCATTCTCATCTATATTTGATCAGAGCTAGAGGATTTAACTTCTTCCACGATAAAACAAAACAAAACAGTTGAAGAAGTAAATATTTCTCTCATGATTTTTAGGTGATGCTGCCAATTTTGGGCGCCTCAAGAGGCGCTGGAGATCCCTCCTTACACAAAATGAGTCACATATTCCACTGATTAGTCAAGTCACAGTAGCGTGTTGTGTCTTGCATAATTTTTGTAAGGTTCATCATGAGCAACAGGAAGATGATGCATGTGAGGAAGGTGGAGAGCATCCGGCACAGGTTGCAGATGGGAGAGCTCAGGAGATCAGAAATGTCCTCAGGACCTCCTTCTACTTCACAACTCACTGTTAAAGTAAATTTCTTTATAGCTTAGCATGTAATTTAGTTTTGCATAATCTGAAAAACAAGAGTGTTACAAACACAGAAATGATTCCTCACAGAGACAATTCTCACTCTTTAGTAAGAAAAAAACTGAATTCTATTCTATTCACTTTTTCCCTCAAGGGACAAGGTTGGTGTACATTAACAAGAATGACACAACAATCTGAATCACAGTGACAAAGTGTTTCTTCTCCTGACAGAAAATGGTCAATTACGTAGTTGTGAACTGATGGGGGTTTAGAAAAAGAGCATTAACAAGCCTGGATCCGAGAGTGTCATAAGATCATGCGATCATATGCACGAGTTAAGTACGAATGAATAACTGTTTGTGTACCCGGTATTCATTCATAAAAAGGGGAAATTAAGGTATAAGCATTGCTTGACTTTCTCTCTGAGGCCTGTAGAAGCAAACTGTATTCCAGAGAAGTCCCCAGTAGAGACGCTGTCTCTACGAGGCCGATTGGAGCAGTTTTCCCCAAAAATAAAGGCATCTAATGAGACACCGTTGAGAATTAGTCATCCAGAAGGTTGGTTTTATTCAGCAGATCATTCTTTAAAACATTATTTTATTAAAATAATATTTTATCTGATCTTGCATTGTGAATGGTTGTCTAAAGGTGTACTGATTATTGCAGTTTCCAGATTCTTCAAGATGATCCTTGGTTCTCAAACATAAATAACATTGCATGTTAATGTTGCATCACTTTTTTGGTCATGATTTTCAATCATTTCAATTAACTAGTATATATTGTACGTAGTCCATTAGTCTTTCCTATTCTTTAATTCTGCTTGGTAGTTTAGTTGGATTGTTTTAGCATAGTAAAGTGTTTGTTGATTGAAATATGTTTGACTTTGGGTTGACTTATTTTTGTTAATAAATTCTTGTATTTTAAGAAATTGTGTGAATTCATTCCATGTGTGTGCGGAGTTTGGCTGTTCAATAATGTCAGAGCTTGGCTCACACCTTTCTATTTTGTCCTAATACCATCGCCTTACTGGGCTGGTATTCGCAGGACAACCCTTAACAGACCGAAATATTATTTGATAAAATATTAAATTATTATTATTAAATATTAAATAATATTTTCAGATTCATAGTCACAACACTGTTTAATAATAACTTAAACAAGCAATGTTTTATTGAAACCAAAAATGTACTCTAATTTCTGTTGAAATCAGATCTGTAAACTTTATTAGGGTTACACACCCTATCAGAAGAATATATTATAATTTCCAAAATTATTATTATTTTTTTTTCTGGGTCTAGAATTCTTTTCTTGTCTATTCTCAGTATTCATTTATTCTTCAAAACTGTGTGCTGCAATTATCCAAGATCAATGAATGGACACACGTTTGTTGGATTTTGAGCAAAAGTTTCATGTTTGTTGTCCTTTTCCCCATGAAATAAAAAAATCAGCATTAATAACAGAAGAATACTTTGTGTTAAAACTGACATTTTCCATTACAAGAATGTTTCAGTTTGTTTACATCTTGTTTAAAAAAAAGTGTCCATTCTGCGTTAACAGCCTCTGCTGGCAGGACAATATTGTACCACTCTTGAACTGCAGTTCTGGGCCAAACGATATCATTCAGAGAAACATGAATGGTCTGAAAGCTGCTCTGTGGGCACCCCTGTCATAGAAGTGATTAAAAATATATATTTTCATCAGTACAATGAGTAAGCACTTTATATTTATTTGGGCTTATTCCAAATCCAAATTTCCCTGCTGTGCATTGCAAAAGTGTGCATACATCCTGTGGTTCTAGACCAAATTGACCAGGAGGGCAAGGGTGGGGCTAGTATTATTTTCATGGGGGCACAGAACAAAAGAATGAGACAAAAAAAACAGGTGCCTGTTTTTGGATCAAGTTGGGTCTTGGGCTGCTGGCTGCTGGCTCACTCCCAGTGGCTGCTTGCTAGGGCCTGGGCCCCTAGGCTCTGTCGGGCCTCTGCTTATGGAGTGATGTGTCCCAGGGTAGACGCCTGCTGACAGGGCCTGTGGGCTCGTTGCTGCAGCTCCCTGGGGCTTTTGCACTATGGCTACTGAATGGTTCCCCTAGGACTCTCCCCTGCTCTTCTCTGGGGGGGTTGTGGTAGTCCTGGCGGTGGTTCTCATGGGTTGCTCTGGGGGGCCTTTGGGTGTCTGTAGCTCGGATTTCCTCCGTGTTTGCCTCCAGTCCAAGGGGGCAGGTCTGTGGCTCCGCGCATTCGCTATTGCATTTTTTTTTTCTTGGAGAAACCTTATACACACAAGCACGCTCACACTTAAACCCACAGGTGTTAAGATTTAGATGTTAACAGATTGTTCTATATTGAGCTGCAGTTACCATTAAATACACTCACCGGCCACATTATAAGGTTCACCTTCCAAGTACTGGGTTGGACCCCCTTTTGCTTTCAGAATTGCCATAATCGTTCATGGCACTGATTCTACAAGGTACTGGAATAATCCCTCAGAGTGTTTGGTCCATATTGACATGATAGCATCACACAGATGCTGCAGATTTATCGGCTGCACATCTATGATGCGAATCTCCCGTTCCACCACATCCCAAAGGTGCTCTATTGGATTGAGATCTGGTGACTGTGGATGCCATTTGAGAACAGTGAACTCATTGTCATGTTAAAGAAACCAGTCTGAGATGATTTGTGCTTTATGACATGGTGCGTTGGAAGTAACCACCAGAAGATGGGTACACTGTGGTCACAAAGGGACCTGAGTATTGTTGCTGACCATGTACAGTCAGCAAATACTCAGGTAGGCTGTGGCGTTGACACGATGCTCAATTGGTACTAAGGGACCCAAAGTGTGTCAAGAAAATATCCCCCACACCATTACACCAACACCACCAGCCTGAAGCAGGATGGATGCATGCTTTCATGTTGTTGACACCAAATTCTGACCCTACCATCCAAATGTCGCAGCAGAAATCGAGACTCATCAGACTAGGCAACGTTTTTCCAATCTTCTATTGTCCAATTTTGGTGAGCCTGTGAAAATTGTAGCCTCAGTTTCCTGTTCTTAGCTGACAGGAGTGGCACCCGGTGTGGTCTTCTGCTGCTGTAGCCCATCCGCCTCAAGGTTGGACGTGTTGTGCATTCAGAGATGCTCTTCTGCATGCCTTGGATGTAACGAGTGGTTATTTGAGTTACTGCTGCCTTTCTATCAGCTCGAACCAGTCTGGCCATTATCCTCTGACCTCTGGCATCAACAAGGCATTTGCGCCCACAGAACTGCCGCTCACTGGATATTTTCTCTTTTTCGGACCATTATCTGTAAACCCTAGAGATGGTAGTCCAAGAAAATCCCAGTAGATCAGCAGTTTCTGAAATACTCAGACCAGACCGTCTGGCACCAACAACCATGCCACGTTCACTTAAATCACCTTTCTTCCCCATTCCGATGCACTTTTCGGTAACATTACTGTTATTATATATGTTTCTGCAGTCTTCTAGGGTGTTATCTTGTAATCTCTTCACCTTTCTTTCACTCCTCGAGTCTTTTCTCCTTCTCTCCCGTTTTCCTTTCTCTTTCTTGCTTCTTATTTTTTACTTTTTATTTCCGTCTTCCATCCCAAAGCAGTTTCTAAAAAAGTTTCTACAATAAATATCAAGCACGGTTTCTGTGCCAGCACATATCATAAGAAATTGTAATCTCACAGATAAGGTATAGTAATACATTCTCAGGGGAATACACAAAAAGACTGCTGTTATAGTAATGCTTATTTTGGTAACTGCTACTATATGCGAAAGTTGCTAAAGAAAGGTTAAAATGTCCGCTCTGTAATCATTCTCTATTTATTTTGTAAAAATAGTAAAATCTCGTTTTACTGCACCTCCTTTTTCACACACATGATGTTGTCTCAGGTCCTAACTCACTGAAAGACCTCTAGCAGGAAGGCTATAGAAAATTATTTTGAAGATATTGCTATTATATCTTGTCAAAGTTCTAAAAAAAAAATCAGATAAAATCGGTATTGGCAGGTCAGAACTTTTTAAAACCCGTATGATAAGATCAGTAATGGAAACAAATTAAATGCTCTTATACCGCTATTCTTGACAGACTACGAATTACATGAATTGCCAAGAATTGCAAAGTTTTAGGATTCTTAGTTGAATTGCAATAAGTTTCTGAATTCTTAAGTGATAAGTATTGTATTCTTAGTTCTTGCAACTCTTGAGCCATCTGGAATTTATAGCAGAAGTCTTGAGCTGTTAAAAATCTTGGTGCAGAACTCCCGAATCAAAAAAAAAACAGTAATTAAATTGTTAATTCTTAACAAATTCGTAGGTCATTCTTACGTATCATTACCGATTCCTAATTAAGCCATGGGCATTCCTGTGTATTTTTAACTCAATCAGGGATTCATAAAGCAGTGTCTTGACCATGAAACAAAGGCATTCTAATCTTCCACTCTCAGCTCCTGTATCAGTCTGTTGTAGTGACCATATTCTGGCCTTCTAACTGGTGTCAACTCTGGCCTAACCCACCACCTGGGGGCTTTTCTCCTTCCTCTTCAAAGCAGTATTCCTCTTGCTATCAGCAGCTGGTGTTGATATTCTAGTTCTAAGGGCAGTACTACATCTGCTCTATGTTGAACATCTAAAACTAGACCTACAGAAGGTAAAATGTAACTGTAGAGGTACAGTTATGTAAAAATATTTATATTAGGATTGTCTTGCTGCCCTTAACTATTTTTTGCATACTATAGTTTTTTGAACATAACGTAGCTGTTATATTATGTTTAAAAACATCAAGTCCACACCAATTTGTGATTCTGTCCCACTGAAGATAATTACTGTTGCACCATCAGAAAAATCTCTATGTAGTCTTTTACATTCTATTTTTGCATTTTCACAGAACACATTTATTATTCGCACCAGGCAATGTTTTTTCAATATGTTGCTTTCCAGTACCGGTGAGCTATTGCAAAATGTAGCCTTAGTTTTTTTAGGTTCTAGCTTCTTCAAGGTTTGACACGTTGTGCGTTCAGAGATGGTATTCAGCATACCTTGGTTGTATGAATGGGTATTTAACCTACTGCTGTCTGTCTAACATCTTGAACCAGGCTGCCCATTCCCTTCTGACCACTGACATCAACAAGGTATTTTGGTCAACACAGCTGCTGCTTACAATGTTCTCTTTTTCAGACCATTCTCTGTAAAACGGAGATGATTGGATGTAAAAATGGTAGTAGATCGGCTGTTTCTGGAATGCTCAGACGAGTTCTTAAGGAACCAACAATCACTTCAAGATTAAAGTTTCTAACATCGCCTATCTTGATGTTCGCTTTGAACTTCAACAAGTAGTCTTCAATAAATCTAGATAGCTGATTGCATTAAGGTATTGCCATGTGATTATCTGAGTTGATGTTTGTTTTAATAAGCAGTTTAACAGCTGGCAGAGATAAATTAATTTAAGTTCATTATTTTTTTAATAGTCAGGGGAAAAAAAGCTTTGAAGCATCTTGATTGAGTTTAAAGTAGAACCATGTATTTGTGTTCTTATTTTTTGCATCTTAGGGTATAATTACTTCCATTTTAATAGTTAGTAGGTTCTGTTTATCACAACTACTTGGTCAGGCTGAACCAAAAGCTATACTTACTGCAACCAGAAGTTTTTACTGAAGCAACAGTGTCATCAGTGTGTAAGGGGTGTGGTTAAGACCTCATTAGTGACAACACACTATTTTATACTTTAATCACATAGTGTTGCGCCATTAAACTGTTATGACGTTTTTTCCAGTTATAAGTGGAAAAGAGTTTAATGTTTAACCTGTCCTCCAAGTATAGGATGATGAAGGAGAAGACAGCAAGACAATTTCAAGTATTTCTATAAGGTACTCAATGTTCTTGCTTCATGTAATCATGTCTAATAATGTGATTACAAAAATGATTGAAGTACAGCAAAGAATACTAGACATGTGCAAGCAGCAGCCAAATGTGTGTAACATATAATTAATCATTCGCTTTCACCAGCTGCAGCCTACAGGAATAGCAGCCATTGTGAACCTGTTGAAAGATCTGGTCATTTCTGAATGCAGATAAACAGACGGTGCGTTCTAATGTGTCAGTGGTAAACCAGTTGGGGTGGGGATGGGGAGGCAGTTGTGGTGTGGGGGTGAGTTGGGGGGGTGTTTTAGCATATTGAAACGCAGGTGGCCAACAAGGCACATCTGCAGCTAATTAACTTCTGCCTACATTTAGGCAGTTTGATATTAGCTGACAGGATTATTTGTATCAAACTGCCAACACCCCACTGTGCTCCGGGAACCTAAGAGGCACAGTATCATTGACACAGTCAACTTTGATAGCTTCATTTAGAGTAGACAACAGGTGAGCTTCATTAAAGTTAAAAATGATCTACCTACTGCCAGAAGCCCCAATATTACATTCTATCTCTGTGGCCATTGGACAAGCGCACATTGAGAATCTTGGCAAAGTCAAGTTGATTGCAGCGTTTTTTTCAGCATTTGGTGCACCAACCTAGGAAAAATTCTGCATGGAATTTGGCTTTAACTACATTCTAAATGTCAAAATGAAGACTGGTTTTTATGATTTTTCAATTGCTACATTTCACAGTAATATTCCTATTCTAAGGGAAGGGGTTTCTGATGTCTCACCCACGAATTCCACCCCTCACCTTTTTTATAAAACAATCAAGGTAATTCTGCTTTACATCATCCATTGCATAAAACATGTAAGCACTGTATGATGAAGAGAGAGCCGTTGTACAATCCAACCCTCAAACAATTGTCTATGCAGAGAAGTAGTTTTGTGGTCTGTACATACATGAACACGCAGAGTGTTTTTAAACCTTGTTTAATCTCAACAAGTTGACCTTTAAAGGACATAATTTAACTGGACCCCCTATGGAAGAAGCGGTAGAAAATGACTGATTGACTGACTGGATTATTAAGATTTTATTCACCCTTACAATTTTCAGTTCAAATGAGATTGTTTTTTACACTATACTGTATTAAAATGCACAAAACATTTTTTCTCCGTGTGACATTTATCCACATTTCCTGTTTTAAATTTTCTTCATTGGCTGAATGCCAGAATAATGAGAGAGAGATATTACTTTCTTCAAAGTCAGACGTTTACATACATATAAGATTACAATACCTTTAAACAATTAAAGAAGAAATTATGATGATGATGTCATGGCTTCAGACTTTTTCTTTGTGCGACATCATGGTAAAATCAAACAAAATCAGCTAAGATATCCAGAAGAGAATTGTGCACCTCCATAAGTCCAGTTCATACTTTGTTCAATTTCCAGATAACAGTTTGCAAATACACTTAAAGGCAAAGACTTGGTCACAAATAGGTTTTTAAATGGACAGTAACCCTATGCATACTGCAAAAACAGTTACAAAGTGGCTTAATGACAACAAAATCAATATTTTGAATTGGGTTGCACAAAACAGTTAGCTCAGTCCCATTCACAATGTGTTGGCAGAGCTGAAAAAGTGTGTGCCGGCATGACAGCCTGTGAACTAGACTCAGTTACACCAATTCTGTTGTAAGGAAAGGGCCAAATTCCACCAAACTATTAGCAGAAGCTTGTGGAAGGATACCCAAAACGTTTGACCCAAGTTTGAAAGGTACAGTATTTCTACCAAATACTAAGGAAGTGAAGGTAAAAATTCGAGTTCATTCACCATTATTGTGGCATTTAGCAAATAGAAGTGATTTTGGTAATCCTAGATGATCCAAAAGAGGAGGGTTTGAGTCTGATTTAATTCTATAATTTTAATTATTAATTTTATTGAATTTATTCAAAAAAGTTTTGTCTTTTTATACAGCGTTTGTGAATATCTGGTTCCACATGTATTGTAGTGATTATTTCTGTTTACATGATTTTGTTTTCAATTTACTGATGTTGTTAAACAGGTCCAGGTAGCACTCCAGTACTTTTCTACATTGTCGCAATCCATATTGAATTAGATTTTTCTTAATGTATATTACAACTGTGATAATTCTGACTTGTTTATTTAGGAAAAGTACATGTCAAACCAACAATAATAACAATAAAATGTTGTGTATACAAACTACAGCTGCACCAATCAATTAGTCAGAGATCAGAATCTGCCGATTTTCCCTTGTAGGGGAATACATCAGAAACTCTATAGTGTGGCAAGTCATTTGGTTGATTAGTTCTCATCACTAAAGCTGTAGTTATGCTTAAGAGTTGGTGCTTTCTTCAACAAGTTCAGCAATTTTAGCTAGAAATAATTGTGTCTCTGCTATGAAACAACAAAATTGGCCAAACGAGGTGATGTGGAACGCTCTTTGACCTGGAGGGGGGCAAGCTGTGAAGTACCTCAGTAGCATTTAAGGAGATCGCACCAAAACGAGTTGCTGTCAGACGCTCCGAACAGGGGTAAAACAGGGGCCCGGGAGCTACAATAACGAGGAATTCAGACCAAAGCATTGCAGTTTCACTTTAAATAGACCACAACTGAATGATTTAAGTGTGAAAAGGAACGATTTAAAAGCATGATATGTCCCCTTTAATAGTAAAGTAGTTTTTAAATGTAAAATCTGTCCCGAACTACCTTTTTTAATGTGTTGTGAGATATAGGGAGGAAAGTGAAGCTATTAAATATAATAGAATAAACCACTCGTCCCAGAATTTACACACATTCTCAGAGTATTTAGTTTTATATGTAAATACATAGATCCTCTCTATTTGAATTCAGTCTAGCTATTGTGATGTTAATGCTGGCTGCTTGATTAAGTGCAACAGAAACCCTATAATATGATACTAATTATGATCTATTTCAGTTTCATGCTGGCACTGAATTCCTAGCACAGTGTGGCAATGTCAGAATGCCAAGGTAGCCATGCAACATACAAAAATCTACACGGTGAGACACAAACATACAGACAAACACGCACAGCAGGAATCTTGCCAGCATTACTTTAAATGATTAAAATGAAGCTTTCAACAAAGATGACAAACATGTTGAGCTAACATGTTGTCCCTTGAGGTTAATATCAAAGTGTCTACCTTGACTGTATCTTAAAGGTAGACAGGTGGTGTATATCAAAGGTGACCTGCTTCGTCAAGAGGAGCTTCAAACTGTATATTTGCAGCTCTTATCTGGCATGATGCTGATCTTTTCTTTAAGGGCATTAATATTTATACAATCGAGAAAAAACTAAGACACCCAGTTAACATTGTTTTATTCATTAAAGAAACTTTTTTTTTTTTAACTAAAGAAAAGGTTTGGACACCCTATTCCCCAACAACTGGCATTAGCCTCTTTGGTTGAAATTACTTCAGTGAGCAGCCTCTGACATCAGCCTGATGTAAAGTTTGCCCTACTCCTCACTGTCAGCTGCTAAATGTTTAAGGGGTTTCTTGTATGTACATCCATCTCATGTCACCCAGCAGCATCTGAAAAGGGTAAAGATCTGGGCTTTGACTCTCTCAGTTTTGGGTTACTGCTGCATGGTCTAGTTCTGCTTCAGTTGAAATGTTTTAAGAGATGGTCCAAGAGTTTCCTTAAACATAAGGTGAGCTGGCTAGGTCCTGTTACAAAAGCATTACCCAAACCATGACACTTCCGGCTCAATGCTCCACAGTCAGTTTGAGGTTAGTTTCCTGGAAAGCTGCTCAGTCCTGGTCTATTTCTGCATTATATCTAGCAAACTACAAAGTAAAGGTGTTCTGCTTACACAGCTCCCATTAAATTAAACTCGTCCAGACTCTTTCTGAATGTACAAGCACACACTTCCAACAATTCCACAATTAAATTTGCTGATAATACTACAGTTGTGGGTCTGGTCTCAGAGGAAGATGAGATGGCAATGAAGTGCATCACTTCACCCAGTGATGTGCTCTCAGTGACCTCATACTCAACACCTCCAAAACTAACGTGGGGCTCACACTGAACACGGTGCAGTTCCGGTGCAGCTAGAACCATCTCTGGAGTTAGAGGGATACTCAACAGAAAGGAGCAGACAGGGATTTTCCTCTCTTGTTTTGCCTGCATGCTCCAAAATGTGAACATTACTTCATAACCGGTGTCATGGAGTCAAAATACAGCCAATTACAGGCTTTGTTAATGAGAGACTTGGTAAGTGTTTGGGCTAGTTCTCACGTGAGCTCCCAGAAAGCACGTGAACCCACATAAACTTCTGATCTCGGGAGAGCCGTTACCACAGCTGGAGCTGGAGCTGGGCCTGGCTGGCCACAGCGCAGTATGAGTGGCTTTCTGCAGCAAACCCACACCGCATCTGCACCCCCACCCTTTACCCTTACCCTTTTGAATGTCCTTTACCTGTAGACTATTTTCCATATGGTGGAATAATTGGTTTCAAATTCTTTTGAGACATCGTTAAATCCCTTAATAAGCTTGAGCTGCTTTTTGAGGGGCCCTCTGACATGTCTCTCAATCTAAACACAGTGTGTTCACTTGTTCAACAGCCAGGAGCACACCAAGCTAAATATCTAAGGTTAAATCCTGTATTTTGCTCCATCCATCTTCCCATCAGATGTGACCAGTTCCCTCTCCTTGCTGAAGAGATTCAGCTGTTTCTACAGTTACAAATACTAACACAAGTCATCTCAGGGTGCAATGCAGAAAGGACATCAAGTGTCAAGTAGCTGTTTGATATGCCTCAAGTAAAGAATGTGCTGGACTGTCACTGCTCACCACTTTTACTCAATCAGATGACAAAACTGAGATGGATCTTTCCAGGAGGGTACTTAAAGACATAACAGCTAAAGAGTTGTAAACAACAAGGCGCAAAGGTCATGCACTGATGAATGACCTTTGCACTGCGAGTTAAGACTTCAGTGAATCCAGAAAAGTGCACCATAAAATGAATTAATTTATCTATTTATTTATTTATTTATTATTTTATCCCATTTATCTATTAAGGCGTGCAGGAAACAAATAAACAATAGACGTTAGGGCAATGTAAAAATATCATCAATCAACTTGAGTGCTTCTGTTTGTTAGCTCCTGACAATTTCAAATCCCAGTAGCATAATTTAGGAAGCTCCTTAGAGAAAGACCATCTCTGTGTAGGTACCTAAACATTTTGTGTTTGATAAACTGTACTGGAACTTTAACTGGAATCGTGTTGCTTTGGACAGCCTAAGACTTTTATAGCAACAAGTAGTAAACGCTAAAAAAAAGGGGGGGTGGGGGGTAGGGGGGTGAAACAAAGCAGAATTTCATGTGGACACGCACCTCCACTAAGGTGGAGGATCAGTGATGCTGAAAATGAGCCGTCATTGGATCTTTAAACAGAATAACGATCCAAAACAGATGGCTTAATCTACACAAACACAGAAACAACTTTCTTCTAAGTTCCCAGACCTAGAAAACAATAACAGAGAAAACTCAGAACGATGGATAATCTGGAGAAATTGCATAAAAAGAAACACTGAAAGACCCCTCTCTTTGTATTTTCTCCAACCTTCTGAATGGGAGAACACGAATGCTGTCCTAATAGCTAAAGGGTGATGTATAAAGAACTGACAGGAGTGACAACTGTCCTGCAAGTCATTTGCTAAAAACTAATATTTCTTTACATGTGATATTATCCCTACTGAACAAATGCACTCAAAATAAAGGCTGTATTTGTGTAAAACTTTCGATTCACCACTATGGTATTGCAACAGAGGATACATTTATTTTAAGTCTTCTTACTGGCGGTGGCAATTAATGTGGATGGTACTAAATGGGAACACTGAACAACATTTTCTTCAGTCAAACTAAAAACGGGGAAAAAAAGTGAATTAAATTAAAATATAGGAATTGGCTTCAAAGGGCAGCTGTCTTAAGGCGCCCACTGATTGGTTCCTTAGAGGTCAAGTAAAGCTCAGTTATTCATAGTTACTAGTGCCTATACAATCATGATAACAAAAGAGAAACTGCATCCTGCACACAGATAAACTGCTGTTTGCTGAAGAACTAAATCCATCTCATATCACATGCCTGGGACTCAAATTGACTTCCTCATGGCTAGAGTTTTCACTATACAACTCTGCGCCATGACTAAGAGTTTACAAATGTTCATGTCCACTCTCTGTATGTGCTGAATTTATATGCTTGATACACCAGTTTGAACTCATGGCTTTCTATTGACTGCTTTTTGTCTCCAAACACCCACACCATCTATTAAGCCTTGCCTCCCCGTGACGCTATATGAACAAATGCCTGATGCCGCATTGATTGGCTAATTTTTCTGCAGGTCAGGAACCATTGCAGAGCATTGCCTCCGACACTCAGGGGTGCTTCTTGTTTTGCCCAGGGACATTTCAGTTTCTATAGGATATCCTTACTCGACGTACTCATCTTTTTTATAATGGAACCATAATATAAAAATGTGAATGCATGATGACAGTTGTAAAAAAAAAATCACTCGATAGAGCTTATTTTGAACTGTCCTTATCATAATGGTAATGAAAGCATGAAGCTTTAAACAACATAACATTTTTGGCTCTATTATCCAATGGACCTAAGCATGCTGCAGAATGTAAAACACAGGCTTGCATGATTGCTTTAATGTTACTGTCGACACGCACAGAGACCTGCAAAGCATGTAATCAGATCTCAAATGTAGTGTGAACTACATTTGCCTTTAGATTTAAACCTCTAACTTTTTCTCTTGGTCTATGGGGAGTGAACTGGTGCATGCACTTCAAAAGCGAATATGTTGACTCTGACTCTCTCTCTGCATCATAAAACCAGACGGTCTCAGCTCCGAGACCTTCAATTCCAAGAGGTTGAATATCTTTTTCCAATGTGGGTGAGACAATGATTGCAGAAAGGTTCTGTGAGATGATGAAAACAGTAAAGAAATATCTTAAAGTAAGGTGAAGGAGAGAGGGAACACTAATCAAAGAGAATATCTTATCTTTGTTGGATCTTGAATACTGTGTTATCATGTGAAAGTTCTTCACTGGGTTGTACAAATCAGCAACATTTCCGTTTGAACAACACAAAGCTGCAGACCACAAAAGGAGATTGAACTTGCTTTCTTTGCAGTTTAAAAAGCTTTGACGTAGTGCATATAAAGATGACATCAAAAGCCTCTGTTGCTCGTTGATGGATTCAAGGAAAATCTGACTAAACCTCTGATCTCTAATACATCCCATCAGACGACTAAGGTGACAAGCAATGTTCAACCTCACCAGGGTTTCAATCTAAATGCACATCATTGAGTCAGGTATTGTCTGCTATGAGCCAGTGCTCCATTAGGTTTATGCATGAGTTTAAAATCATTCATTTCAGACCTTATTAGGTTTCCTTCAACAGGCAAAACCTCAGATCTTTAAAACCTTTATGAAAAAAAATATTTATAAAAATTCTCCTATTGTCCACACCAAGTATTACAAGCAATACACATTAACAGGCATGGAAAAATTTGTTGGCACCATTCTATTGTATGGTTTTGTGTTTGCATTGTTTTGTGTCTAAAACCATTTCTTTGCTGCTTTTGTGGCCAGGACCTTTTCTTAGTGAGTGTTTCATGGTTAAATAATGAGGAAATGAAATGAAAATTGGCAAGGGTGGTATGATGTCTAGGGCTATGTTCAGCCGGAAAACCTTGGATTCTGCCATACATGTGGGTTTCACCTCCTACATTAACATTGTTTCTGAGTAAGTGCTGTCTTTTATGGAAATGGTAATTACTAATAGCAAAGGGCTCAGGGATGAATTGAGAAACAGCAATTAGACATCTTGACCTGTTCTGTGAAGTTTCTAATTCATAAACCAATTCAACATCAGTGGAAATGTGTCTCTGGTCATAATGTTATGGCTATTCAGTTACTTTGTTAAATGTATATCACGTTATTAATACTGAAGAAATTTCATATGCATCTTCCACATTTGTTCAATACACTAAATTTCAGGTGCCAGCTGCATGGATTATTATTCCTGAAATTAAAAAGATGTGCATGAAGATAATTATTTTAGGCCAGCGTGTGCTGTAGCATTAGAGCGGGTGCCCCAGATACAGAGGCTTCACTGCAGCCGTCCAGGGTTTAAGTCCTGACCTCTGGACCTTTGTTGTATGTCTGCCTGTTTTCTGTCTGATAACTGTGTATAATAAAATAAGATAATTCATTTCACATTATACCTGATTCATCAGATGCAGATATCCTGTGAGGACCACTGTTGCAAAATTACAACATCACCTTTAGTTGTACCAAAAACAAACATGCTAATAGTTTTTTCTTGTGAGACCATATTTACATAGTCGTTAGGTTTTATTGTTTAGCCTTGCAATGCCATTGGTTAATTAATCTGTAAATATGTCTGACCATCAGGCCATGAAGTCATACAGTTTGCAAACTTTCTTGGATGCACATGTTTCTCTTTCACTGAAGTGGATTTCTCAACACTTTAATAGGTAAAATCCCTGAATTCTTTTTCTTTTTGTAATTATTGGAATGCCTAGAACATGTAATTACGAAATTATTGCTGAATGCATGCACCAACGTAGATTTTCATCTTGTTATGTCTTGAAGTTTTTACAACATTGGATGGTAGTTTAAACAGTGTATGCACCTTGTCCAATACATGGATAAATAGCACTTCTGAAATATTCACATTTTGTGAAATACTTGGTTGATAGTACTAGAAATATGTTGTATTTGATTAATTGCTATTTCTAAATGTTTTTTTATCTGTTTAGAACAGATTTGAGTAATTCTGAATGAAAACATGATTTATTGTTGCAGTATTTCAAGCACATACAGTAGCAATATTTAAAACTTTGGCTGTATTTTATCTGTAAGGCAAAGCAAATTTAATTGTATAGCACATTTCAGTAACGAGACAATAAAAAAGGGCTTTACATGAATAAAATATAAGAAAAAAAAACATGTAGAGAAAAGTACATTACAGTGGCATAGTTAAGGCAGGTAAACCTTTGTGGGAACCCGACATATGGATTTTTTGGTCTCCGACAAAAAGTTACCTACTGACACAAAAACTCCCTGTGCCTCAGGTAGGACAATTTACTCATCCTTATTTTGTCAGGAGAAGAAATATTGCTTCCTGTTTTCCCGTCTTGCGGTTGTATTTGTCTAGCCATGGCAGCCTCAATGCTCCCCCCCCCAGAGAACCTGAGACAGTGTTATAACCCCTCTCAGAAGATGTGGCTACTTTCATCCTGGCTGCCTCCACCTGGCTCACTCTCCGGCCTCCTTCCCCCAGAGACTACCAAATGCCAGAAGTACGTTTGTTTGCCCTACCGCTAAACTTTTTTTGGCTGCCACAATCCAAACTTGAGTCTGTTTGAGGGTCGCCTCTCTTCGTGTTAAGAGATGACTTGGACAGAGCACTGGAGGCTGAGCAGAAGGGATGAGCTTGACGCTGGGATAAAATGTGTTTTGACAAAAGAATGGCACGTAGGAGGTTAGCAGGAGACGGATGAGGAGTGAGAGGGCTGCCTGAAGAGAAAAATTAGGAAAAGGAAACAGGGATGTCAACACTGAGGCAAGTTCGAGCAGGAGACACAGAGGTAACCCAGGAAATTAGGATCTGATTAACTGAAAGCAAAGTTGGGGAGAGTGATGCTGTGACAAGATTATCTGGGGGATGAGGAAAGAAGAGAAGCCACAATCTGCCACTCTTCTTTGCCAACTTTGCACTTACCAACTTTTTGAAGCAGGAGGTGGTTGAAAAAAAATAGGAAAAAAAGAAAAATATAGAAAAATGTTACTGGAAAAGACGAGGAAGAAAGTTTGCAGCATTGTGTTTAGTTGTATACAAAACTGACAGAAGTCAGCTGAAAATACAGGACTGAAAATACAGGACTAGTATTACTAGTCCTGTATTAGTCCTGTATTAGTCCTGTATACAGGACTAGTCCTAGTCCTGTACTAGTCCTCTACTAGTCCTGTATTAGTCCTGTACTAGTCCTGTAATAGTCCTGTATTAGTCCTGTATTAGTCCTGTATACAGTAACAGTCCTAGTCCTGTATACAGGAAAGGCAAAAGTAGTCATACTAATTAACTTTGTTACACTTTATAAAGTTACAATAAAAATTTTAATTCATTTTAATTAGGTTTTAATGGGACAGGCCAACACCCTGTCATGCCTAATTGTGAATTATAAGGAAAATTGTCCTATCTCAAAATGTTTTACTAATAAAAATCTGAAAAGTGTGGCGGGCATTTGTATTCAACTCCCAGGAGTAAACCCTTTGTTGGACCACCTGGACCAGTCACAGTTGCAGGTTTTTTGCAGTGTCTCTACCAGCCTTGCACATGAAGAGACTGACATTAATTCTCATTCTTCACAAAACTTAAGCTCAATGTCAGTCAGACTGGATGGAGAGCATCTGTGAACATCAGTTGTTTTCATCTACAGATTCTCAATTTGATGTAGGTCTGGACTTGGACTGGGCCATTCTAACATATGAAAATGCCATCCATAGCATTTTGCATGTAGACAAAGATGTTGAGTCTTGGGTCTCATCTGACAGGAGCATCTTCTTCTATATCTTTGCTGTGTCTCCTTCATGACTTGCAACTCTTCGTACAGCCTTTTTTCAAAACAATGGCTTTCTTGCCACTCTTCCATACAGGCTAGGTTTGTGAAGTGCACAACTAAAAAGATTTTCCCACCTCAAATGTCATTTTGTGTTATTTTGGTTGATTTATTTTGGGTTGAACTTGAGTAAAAAAAAGTAGTTTATTGTTGAAGTTGTGTGCCTCCTTAGCACATTAGCTTATGTGCCAAGTTGTGATAGTTCTCTAAGGTTCTCTAGAAAACCTCGAAGGCCTTCACAGAACAGCTGAATTTATACTCAGATTCATTTTCACAGTGGTGGAATCTGTTTACTCATTCGGTGACTTCTGAAAGTAATTTATTGTTTTGGTTTTTGATTTCAGGGTATCAGATTAAAAGTGGGCTGAGTACATATACATTTTGAAACTTTTCAGATTTTTTTGGTAAAACATTTGAAAATTATGTTGAAGTTTCTCCCTCTCCACAGTTATGCGCTACTTTGTGTTGATCCATGACATAAAATCCCAGAAAGTAACACTGAAGTTTCTTGTTTAATGTGATAAAATGTGAAAAACGTTTAAGGGGCTGAATACTCCTGCAAGGCATTTTACAGTTTAATTTTAAAATGAAAACTGCATTAGGATTAGATTAACAGACATATGTAAAGAATATATTAACGTGACTGGAATAAAATAAAGAGAGCCTCAGTTTTTAATCAGCATCTGTTTGTAACAGTTTGTGATGATGAAAGAGTTGCAGAGCAGCCTTCTTTTAGATGTCTTTTGCCTAGCATGCACTTCCTTAATTCTGTCTTCAGGCTTAGTTGTCTTAGTTGCTGAGGAATGACTTTGCAAGTTTGCACAATCTATATGGAAATCCACCTGAAAAAGTCCTCTGGATGGATTGTTATTCATTTAAATGGTCACCAGGTTAGGCAAGAAAACCAATTTAAGGTTATGGTAAAGATGTGGTTAGTCTTTTTTCTTTCTTGATGTGAAAACTCTTCTGCCTCTAGAGTCGTGCCTTTTGTAAACAGTTCAAATCAGTGGACTCGTTTCGTGAATCACATAAATAACTCCCTTTTCTCCACTTTAATTTTTCTTTCTTTATGGGGGCCAAAAGGGACAAAATTAGATAATTAAATATAACATGAAATTAATAAATGTGAATGTCACACGAAATGAATAAATGTTTCATTAAATGTCCCATCAAAAAACTAAATGTACCATTTATTTATATAATACATCATTAAATAATTAAATATACCATTAAATGATGTAATGCACAATTAAATTATTAAATGTTCCATTAAATCAATAAACATTGCCGACAAATGATTAAATAAATGAGTAAATGTCAGTTTTTAATATAAATTCCTTAATAATACATGTAATTCTTTTATTCTATAGTTATTATAGAGTAGTATTGTGAAATTGTTGAAACCATCAACTTGACCCATTAAATTCAGTGGGCGGGATTAGGGCGTTTTTTTCAACAAACCCTATTGTCTGATTGGCTGCTTTACACAACAAGTTCTTCCAGGTTTGCTATGACTATGAGTTTAATGTCTTCGCTGGAAAGGGCAGAAATAACTCAATGAAAATGTTCACACTTTTTTACCACAAACTCTTGGTCAGCAATTTCAGCTTCTACATCCCTAGCTTGGTCTAAAATATCTCTAACCAGTTCACGAGAGAGATATTGAAGTCCTGCATGCAGGAAGCTGTCAAAGAATCACAGGGTTACCGGTAGCCTGGAGGGGACTCAATATATTTTAATGGGATTTTATCTGATAGATCAACCTAAAGTAACAAATAATTGTGAATTGGAAGGATTTTTTTTTATTTTACAAACAAAACTCTCAAAAGCATGCCATGCATCTGTATTCTACCCTCTTTACCTCTGATACCCTTAGATAACATCCAGTGACATCAACTGCCTTCAATATCACCTAATTTGTAAATAGAGTGGCTCTGTGGTTAATTTAATGTCAGTATAAATCCAGCTCCTCCGTTAGGGCCTCACAGGATTGTTAGAAAACATTACTAAACAAACAGCATCATGAAGACCAAGAAACATAGAGAAGGTTGTGGAGTGGTTTAAAGCAGTCACATTATAAAAGTGGCTGAAGGAACTGCAGGATCTACAGCTTGGCTAGAGGACAACCAGTTTTCATGCAATCCACAAATTAAATAAAACTAGAATGGTGTGGTGGGGATCTTTTTCTCCAGCACAGACAGGTAAGTTGGTCAGAGTTGATGGGAAGATACACGGAGCTAAAAGCAGTACAATCCATGAGAAACTTGCTGCAGAAACCTTGAGATGGGGGCAGAAGTTCCAGCAGGACAACAACCCTAAACATTTAGCCAGAGCTACAACTGAATGGTTGCATTAGAATGGCTCAGTCAAGTCCACCCCTAAATCCCAAGGAAAATCGTCTGACAAGATGAAAAATTGCTGTTCAGACACGCTCTTGATACAATCAGAATGACCTTGAGCTATTTTGCAAAGAAGGATGGGAAAAAGTAATTCTGTAGATGTGCAAAGCTGGTGGAAACATACCCCAAAAGGCTTACTGCTGTAATTGAAGCAAAAGATGGTTGTATTGACTCTGGGTGGCTGGATACAAACATATACCTTACTTTTTAGATTTTTATTTGAAAAAAAGGTTGAAAACTCATACTTAACAACTAAACATTAATTAGTTATGGGCTTAGCCCAATAAAATACATTTTCCCATGGTTGTACCATGGGAAAATGTTAAAAAGTTTAAGGGGTGTGAATACTTTAGTTTAAAAATCAGCACCTTATTCTATGGCATATTTAGGAAACGGCCAAATTGATGAGGAAGGTAACACTTCTTCAACATACTCGGGTCAGTGGGTTGTTACACAAACAAAAGTGATGGGTGTCTCTTGAGTGAACACCGCGGTTGCTCTAAGAAGCAATTACCTTAATACTTGGCATTGAATTAAAAACCTCATTGCCAAGACTTCTTTAATGATCTGGAAAGTAAAGGATATTAGCAAATACCCAACGATAACGGTGCTGATGCATTTGCCACGTCTAATTTACGCGTCCTGTTTATGGCACATTCTCCTTTCCAATCAAGTGTTAAATTGCAAATTGAAATTTTATTATTAGCACACAGAGGGGGCTTCTGACATTGGACAAATACATAGTGTCCTTTAATGCTAAATGGTGCTATTATGGCATTGTTAGCAGGAAACACAGATAAGCTATTGTTATGAAACAACATGTGGACATAGAGCCAAGAAGCCCTAGGAAATTAACATAACACTGATAGGGGTGGGATAATGAGAAATGTGGGTAATCTGTGCTCTTCTCTATGGTCTGTGACAGTGAGAGAACCATATTTTTCAGGGGATAATGGAAGAGGAAAGTGACCTTCTTCTAAGTAGTAATGGAAAGCTCTGAAAAAAGCCTCTAAAGAGATAAAAACTCACAGTTTCTAAAGGGATGGCATGACAGAGAAAAACATTAGGTAGTGGAGACTCAAAGATATTTGTGACCAAAGCACAAACCCAGATTTGAACAGGGACAGTTTAAAAGGATTATGCACAAAAGGAATACTTTCCAGGATACACATCATGAAGCATTGGCTTTCACTTTACAGATTCCCATCTCTGCACACTTTCTATCCAGGTACCACCTCTGAACTGGGCTGCACGATGAATCCCATTATTCATACATGGGTTTAAAATCTTTTTACCAAATAAATCTGAAAAGTTGTGATGTGCAATTGTCTTTAGCCCCATTTAGTCCCCCAAATACCCCCAGATTAAATCCAGTGTATCTAGTTAAGAATTTGATGCACTTGATTCTTGTGTAGAATCTACGTGTGTGAAGGCCTCAAAGATTTTTTTTGAGAACTTTAGTGAAAAAACAGTTTTATGAAGACCAAGTAACACAGAGTTTAAAGCAGAGCTAATTTGTAAAACAATATCCACGTCTGGAAAGTCAACCAATCCTGTTAAAGTCCTGTTAAATTCATCATCTGAAAAATGGAAAGTGTGGCACAACTCCAACCCAAGGGATAAAGTTAGGGAAGTTTAAAGTGGGACAAGTCCTAATCATTACCATAAATCTGTTCTATATTGAAAATTGGAAAAAAGGAAGTTATTTTTGACAGAAAGCAGTAAGTAGTCCTATTTTACCATTTAGCACAACACATGTGGGGGACACAGCAAACAAATGAAAGAAGATGCTCTAGTCAGATGAGACCAAAATAGAACTCTTTGCAAAATTTTATGTGTGTGGAAAACTAACACCACACATCGCCATTGACACATCCTCCCAATGGTGAAACATGGTTGTGGCAGCATCATGCTGTGGGGATGCTTTTCTTCCGCAGGGACAGGAAAGCTGATCAGAGTTGATGAGAAGATGGATGCAGCTAAATACTGCGGAATACTGGAAGAAAATCTATTAAAGGCTGCAAAGGACTATAGACTGTGGTGGAGGTTCACCTTCCTCAGGACAACCCTAAGGGGGACGCACATAGGGAGCGCTGCAGAGCGACCCATCAATTAACATTCATCAGTTGGCAACTTTAACACACATTTGACTTGACATAAATGATCCCTTACTAATTATTGACACAAATTATTGACACCAAAAGGCGGAAAAAAATGCATGCCACACTTTTTAGACTTTTGAAAACTGTATATTATTTTCCTTAAACTTCACAAATAAAGTTTAAATCTAAGAAATAAAATCCCAGTAAAACCATTAAAGTGGTTGTAATGTTACAAAATACAAAAGAGTTGAATGGGTCTTAACACTGTAGATGGACATTGCACATTGTGCTTTGACGCATTGATGTGAGGTGGTAATGAGAGAAATAACTTCCTGACTTGTTTGCTGCTAAGATGACTCATCGCCATTTGAATATATATTATATGCATTTGCATAAATTGCAAAAAGATTTAGCAGTGAAGGCAGTTTTATTTCAAACGAACAGAACACATTTCTATTTATACCATCTGACTAAGTGCTTCCGTAATAGCTGTCAAGCTGCTTTAACACAGCATAAGTGAGAAGTTGGTTGTTTCAGGGATTTCAAATAAATTTGTATTTTCTCTTTGTTTAGATGTTTAAATTTTGTGTTGACACAGGGAGAACAAGAAAGACTCTTACTTGGGTCTGAAAGTATGGAATCCGTCTTGGGCAGGAACTGGTCACACCGGATTCCTTGGTAGCCTTCTCGACACCTGGTGGACAAAAAACAAAAACTGAAGTACTGCAAAAATTCTGCCTCAGTGTGTTTTCAAACAAACTAGCTGAGGCTTTGTCTGCCTGAAAGGAGGCAGGACAGACATACTTGAATACAATAAACAGTGAAGCACTCTTTCAGGGCACCAACTCGAACAGTAGGAAGCACATTTTCCTTGAAAGCTGCCATTTTTCAAATCAACACTATATCTGGTGTCGAGTAGAAGAAACAGCATCCTTTCCCCTCATTAAAATGAAGCTGATGATTTTTCAGGGAACCCTGATTCCAAGAACTATATTCAACTGAGTTCAGTTGGCTAGAAATTCAATTCCCTTCACTATTACCTATTTAATAGCAAGGGAAAGTACAAGTGTAGGCGCTCTTATTATCCAAGTTTCTTTAAAGAGCAAAGACGATTTTAGCTGTAAGAGCTGGAAGGCTCTCCTGTCACGGTCTGTGTTGCAGCACATTTAAAGAAGCTTCTGACGGGAAGACTCAATAATGTGATAATATTCTGCCAAGATCTATAACTTTTTAATCCATAGATCTTGGCAAATAATGGTACTTTGTTGAACTTTGTTGTGAAGGGTTCGGAGTTGTCCATTTTAGTTTTCATTTTATGCAGCAACCTTCTTTGCACAATCTGCTCCAGAGGCTCCCGAGCAGTCCCTAGGACAGTCAGCAATGAGCTTGTTTACTTGTTTAAGTCACTGGCTCAGATGCTGCTACTCCGACAGAGGACATTGCACTCTCATGAACCTAATAATAGAAGATCTGCAACATCTTTCTGCAAACACAAGTTTCTTCAAAAAATACAGTCAGACTAATTTCAGTCTGTCCTGATATGCACCATCATCGAATTTGTCTGGTTCACAATCAAGATGAGATGAATGTTCCTACACCATGTCATTGTTGGACCACTTGTTTGCTGAATATTGGACCACAACCAGGCCTTCCGACATCATCGGCCATTTTGTATCCAGTATTGTCCGCCACTACAAATCCCAATGGGCACTGCGGCTGGTAGGACGGGGACGTCCCAAGTCTGACGTCACAAAAAGTCTGACGTCACACGAGATTATATATGGAAGGCGGGAGCTTTAAAACCTTGCTTTCAGCTGGAGATCTCGACAGATTACCACGCAACTGAAGCATCCTCTGGAGAAGAAGAGGTCCCACGTGGAGTCTTCATTTATTCTTCTTCGTTGGCCACGAAAAGAACGTTCATGACAGAAATTCCTGGAATAAGAAGGCCAGAAAGGTGTTAGTTTAACACGTAACCAAAAAACCACGGAGTTTCAAGGAGACGGATCGCCACATTGTTTTTTGTTCTAGTCGACTGCTGACAGTCAGATCATATTTTTCCCTTTCGCCAAGGAGGCCAAAGGACGAAGATTGACCGCTCTTCCCGAAGTTAACCGTGGACGAACGTAACTTCCAACTTTCCCCCTCCTCCTCTCCCCCTCACGCGGGCAGCCCTGAAGAATTGCTCCACAAAGTAATACCCATCTTTTATTATTTTCTTTAAATTTCTTTATTAGAAGTAGTCTGGGCAGGTAGAGAGAGATAGGATTTTTAGGGGCGACCCAGAATCGCATTTATAGTCTGATGTTATGAAATTGTATTTGCATGCAACATTGGTATTGAGCCCTTTGAGGTTTGCCGCGTCTCACAAGTTGTCTTACCAGGCGAACCCCGGGAGCACCGGTACTGGATACGACAGTAACCTCATGGTGAAATTCACCATTTTCTTTGTTCAACTTTACTGCTTGCTAACTTGCCGCCAAAAGGTTTATGACTCTTTGTCTAAGCTGAGTTTACAACTTTGCTGTGGGGGTTTTATGACAGCCCGTGTCCCGCGGGGCTACGCTTCTGGCAGACTGTTCAAACCCCGTTCACACACCACATCCCTTTGTCATATTACCACTTTTGCCATAACTGCTGGTTAATTCAATACCACACACTGCTGTTTTGTTTATTTTGTTAGTTAGTTTATTTACCCTTTTTGTGTAGAACTTTGCATGTTTGAGTAGGTAAAAGATTTTTGAATCGGGAGGTGATTGTATGAGGCGGATTGATTTAATAATTTTCAGTAGATGAAAGAGAAGGCGTTTTGTTTATTTTTGTCCAAGGTGATTCGTCAGTCAAATAAGGCAAAGTTCCCCACGTTTCGGCAGAAACGGTCGATTAACAGTGACATTTAATAATTGTAATTATCAGAAGGCCTTGAGCCTAATTACAACACCAAGGACAGCTCTGGTTTCAATTCATAACAGATTTTGGTTAAGGGGTTAATTTCATCGGATTATGATTTTAATTATAATTCTTGATAAATATTCAATTAATCAATAATCTATAATTACAACATCTTAAAGGGGTCCACCAGCTCTCCCGACTTAGTCTCTTGCCCATCTCAGATACACCAGACATCTACAGTATACTCCAAGTTTTGCTTTTACTGGGAGTCTGAGGTGCACAGAATGAAAAGCAATAGTGAGAGAACTACTCCCCATCACTGTGGTGCTCCTGTGATGGGGATCACCTGGTCCAGCACACCTTAGTCTCAAAATCTGTGGTCTCCCTGCTTGCCAGGGATACTGAATATGTGTGATGCATGTTAACCACTTTAGAAGTATGTAAATAAATGGAACTTAAAGGGTTGTGAACAGCCCCCTTGCTGTTTTGAGGGGCACATTTAAAAGCATGTAAAACCTTTTAAGCAAAAAATAGTTCCAAAATGTCTCATTTTCCTTTCGAGCTATCCCAAAGAAATTTTGAAATTTCAATAAATATCTCCTGATCAACATATAGAAACATGTGCGTTATAACCCTGAAACCGCCCGGTTAAAAGCTGTGCGGTTTGAACCTCAGTTTGTTGCATTTGGCCCCTTTCCCTCGGGCTTTTTGAACCTTTACTCCCCTTGGTGGGAAAGGGTGCGGTTTTAAAAAGGGAAATGGACTTTTTAATGCTCTGCACTTTTTTTACATAGTCTGAAATCTTACCTCTGTCCACACTGTTTATTTCACATGTTTATTCCTTTTGGCTTTGTTTCACAGACACTTCTAGATACAGTCTTAAAGCATTTCAACAACTGATATTTTGTTTTGCGGAAAATAGCCGAGAAATTTTTTATGTCTACACTAACAGACACGTATGCTGCTTGTCTTCCCCCTCTCTCCACCCCACTTCCTGTCTGCCTTCTTTGGAAAAATGCCAAAAAATAATATAGGCTGTGACACTAAATCTGAGTTGAAACAATCGCAGTAGAATAGATACTCATCTCATGGCACTTCACAAAGTTAAAATGCCAATCAATCACAAAACTGTAAATTTTTAAAATAGATCTGAACCCCTGTGAGAGGAGGGGTGACAGTAAAACTGCAAAGGCAATTGTTTTATAGAGGCATTTAGAATGCACTGCACAGTCAGTTATAACATTCAATCACCCACAATAAATACTCAATCATTTCAGGTTAGCAGGGTGGAGAGCAGGTGAGTGATGAGCAACAGGAGGTAATGAGGTGACTCAGAGATAATACAAAAATGCAACGGAGGAGTCAAAGAGACAGAAAAGAACAGCATTTGTGAAATCAATAGATTTAAAATATGTAGCCTCTTTATAACATGGCTTAATTTATAAAATCTAAATTCTTCTACTTGTGAACCCCCCCCCCCCCAAAAAAAAAGAAAACAAAACTGGATGTATTGTTTAAACTCTGTAGCTTGCTATTACAGGTTAGGAGAATATAGTTTAAGTCAGATATTAACATAGAGTGTATAGAAACACACATTTTGTCACTGCCTGCTATTAAATTTGACTAAGATATTTCTGTTTTAGGTAAATTAAGATTACCAATTTCTTTTGGAACAGTTTTATTTGCTAAATGCCGTAGCAATGAGAGATAGTTATTTTATACTCTCTTCAGAACTAAAAATTACCCTGGGATTAATAAGCCAACAATTTGAGAAAGCCCAGATGATGATATCATAGCTTTGTGAGCTTTAGGACGTTGATGACCTGCTGCAATCTACAGACGCATGAATTATGATCTCTACCAGAAAATCCTGAAGGATCCTGCCATCAGTTTGTCTCCTTAAGCTCTAGAGTACTTGGGTTACGCAGCAGGACAATGATCCAAAGAACACCAACAAGTCCACCTCTCAGTGGCTCAGAAAAATACAATGAAGGTTTTGAAGTGGCCCAGTCAAAGTCTGGACTTAAATTAATTTGAGATGGTGATTTAGAACTTCAAACAGGTTGTTTTTGCTATAAAGCAATCCAATGACTCTATTAAAATGATTCTGCAAAGGCGACTGAGACCAGACCCCTACACAGCTATGTAAAACGCCCACTGGCATTTACCTGGTATAATGTGGAAAAGGGAGCAAATACTTTTTTCCCCTTGGAAAATTACTTGCAAGAGGGAAAACCAGGTATTGGGAGGGTGAAGTCTGCAGATTTACAAGCAAAGGGAACAACACTGATACCTGCCCAGCGAACCTGAAGAGGGTAATGGTTTCAAAGCTTAAAGGGTGGAGATGTTTAACATTTTGGTTCCATATCAGTTACATTAATGCTGCTCTTCACTAAACAGCTGCTGATTATTCACTTACTGTTCCTTGTGGATTGAGAGCCCATTTTAGATGTTTAGACCATGCTCCTGTTTTACGTGCTGTCTGTTGAAACCTGTCATTTCATAGCCATCAGGTAACTTAGACTGGTAGCTGACATTGCTTTCACAAAGGCACCAGCCAACATTAAATTCACAAGAGAATGAGTCAGATTTCAAGAAGAATGCTAAACACCCACTAAAGTAACCCAGGGGTATAAACTGAATGCTTGCCTTACTGCATAAAAGGCTTTCCTTTGTCATATCCATCAGGCCACATCACCTGGCTGACAGATAGTAATGATATCAATCATGCGCTGAAATGGCCTAAAATAAATTCCATAATTTATCAGGATGTCTGCATAGGCTTTTGCAAAGCAGGTTTGTCGATCTTGGCTCTTAGAGGCTCAATGTGTAGTGAAAGACATGTGTTGGAGCAGGAAAACCAGCCGAACACAAAGTTATGTTGTTTGGCGGACACAGTTAAAACCATATTGTATAATTCGAAGTGGTTTATATTTCCACTGTCCTCTGTAGTGTTTTTTGAGCAAGAGGACACTGGTTGAGTGATGTGTAACAGATGTTCAGGTAACCTACCCCCTCTCATAGTTTTCTTGCTGAAAATAAGTCTAACCCTAACTCTACCCTAAAGCACATGTGAACTGTCTAAAGAAGAATAGGCTAAAGTTGGGCTTTGCTTGAAGTTCAGTAGATTTCTACATCCGTTTTTCTTTTAAACATTGCGATGCTTACTGACCAAGATTAGCAAAAATAACCAAATGATGGCATGGCCAGGGATTAGATTTGCTAGCTCTGTGTTATAAGCCTAACAATGTATTTCAGAGAGCAGGCAGCACTTTTGTCATAATAACTGGTCTCTCACTATTTAGATCTCAGCTGGACAAAAAGACTCAGCATGCATGAGGAGAAAATGTAAACTCTACACAAAACAGCCTCAGCTAGGAGACTATTTTTTATTCAAACTCAAGGCCTTCTTGCTGCAAGGCAACAGTGTCAACAACTGCTCCACATGCAGCCCAACACACTGCGATACCTCAACTGAAACTAGGAAACTAAGGAAGTCAAATATGGTAGTGGCAGCATCATGCTGAGGGGAAAAGTTAGATTCTGAAAAAGACCTGAGACGGGTGGGCAGAGGTTCACCTTCAAGCAGAACAGCAATCCTAAAAGTACAACCAGAGCTAGAATGGAATTGCTTAGATCAAAACATATCCATGTCTTGGAATGACCTAGTCGAGGCTCAAATCTAATTGATAATCTGTAGAATAAACAAGAAATGAAAAGTGATGTTGATAGATGCTCCTAATCCCATTTAAATGAGTTGAAGCTGTTTTCTAATGAGGAATGAGCAAAATGTTCAGTCTCTAGATGTACAAAGACCTGCTGTGATTGGCAAAGAAGTACAGAGGCAACAGTACACACAGGTCACCATTATGCAAAATAAAGACATAAACTCCTTGTTGTGCGACCATAAACACCACTAGAGTCCTAATTCTAGTGTTATCTTGTCTAATAATGTTCAGTCTAAGAAGTTATTTTGTCCAACTAAACTCTATTCTTTTCACATATATCACATATATAGTATTCCCAGCAGAAATGAACAGAAGAGGAAAAAACATTGCAAGTTCTCAGAGTTGAGAGATGGAAACCTGATAAGATGAGGTGAGAGACTGTTGAAGGGTATGAAATAGTTGCACAGTCTCTAATTAGCACCACAGTCATTAATTAAAGACGAGCAGAATTAGAATGCCCAGGGAAAAACGTGTTTGAGCATAGGTTACATGTGAATCTTCTTCAAATATACAGAGCGGAGGCTAAATATAGGCATGCT